>JAXQQM020091075.1:0-364689 GCA_034641835.2 Pinus albicaulis | reverse complement strand
AAAGTCAACACCCACAACTCCTATAGTTGAGCAACCTGCATCTTCATCTACACCCCCTTTTCCTGAAAGACTACAAATTGACAAGGGAGTGGAAAAACAAATCTTGTTGCCTAACTATGACTTTCTAGATGAATTGAAGAATGTTTGTATCAAGATTCCCTTGCTACAAGCCCTTCGAGAGATTCCTATTCTAGCAAAAACCATAAAGGAGTTGAGTTTCAAAAGACCAGGAAGGAAACTAAAAGACACAAGAAGAATCCACCTGGTAGGAAAGATTGCAGATATTGTTACACCATTTTTTGGTCATCTAACCTTTCATCATTAGATGGACCCAAGTACACCATGTAAGACCAGTTTTACCCCAAGTAAAACCGCTTTCACTATGTTAATTAGGAAACCCCAAAAGGAATAATTAATTAAACCATAATTTAATTATTATTCCCAGTCATGTTTAACCCAAAAACAAAGAAATTAATGAGATGAACCCATAGTTATCTTATTATTTTCTAGGAATAATTATTTAAATAATATTCCTTGTTAAATATGACCAAATCAACCACCATTAATCAAATAAATCATTATTTATTTGATTATATCCCAACCACTTCCTTAAAAAAGATAAATAAATCATTTATTTATTTATTTTTCACTAATCAAGGGATTTGACCCAAGTCAAACACCCTTTCCCTCCAACAAATAATAATAAAATATTCCATAGAGGTGGATCTAGTTGTGATTAACATTATTTTAATCATGCACCAAGATCTAGAAAGACCTAATATTTTGTTATAAATAGGAGGGTTTTCCCCATCATTCTTCACCTTTTGTTGCATAGAAGATCACCCTGGATCTATACACTTGGTCTCATTTCTGCCATTTTGCTCCCATTGAGCTCTACCTTCTACATTGGGTTTTCTACATCTACAAGAGAGAGAAAGCTTAGATCTGAAGTGCTGAGGACTACAAAGAACCCATCCCATTGAGGAGATCTGGATACACCTTCTTGTTTCCTCCCAGGTGCCCCGTAATATAAAAATTCATTCAAAAATCGTGTTCTTGTCTTGTCTGTTGGATGCATGGAGCAAACTCTTTACTTCACTGCTTAATATCTTTCCATTTATAGATCCGTTTGTTGCAGCACTTTAACTACTAATTGCAGATCTGAAGATGTTTTGCAGCCATTATTGTTGTTAGGGCTATTAGTTATGCGTAGCTAAAGTGGTTCTTTTTCGTACGCTTCGACAAAGAATTCATACTAACAAATGGCGACTCCACACGGGTTTTAAATTACGACCGCCGTCGTTTTTCCTATTCCTGCATATCCAGCTACTTCAGGCCCTAGGGCTTCTTTTTTAGCTGCTTAGTTTTTCTCTTTTCATGTCATTTTTCTCACATAAAACCCTAAAAACCTAAAATTTCTAACTTCCGTGTGTTTCTGGCCCTATTGCGCAGGTAAGCGACACCAGCCGCACCCGAGACGGCAATTTTTCAGAAAATCTGCCGCCGAAACAGCCGGAACGGGGGGGTCGCACCTTTTGGCCCAAAACCTGCGACCTGGACGCACTTTTCAGCCTGTAACCTGCGACCTCAACCAAAATCAGGTCAGAACCTGCGACCCGCCTTTTTTCCAGCATTTTTTCTGTAATTTTTCTGGGTTCTGCTGCAGCCTCTGCCAGGGTTTTCCAGCCTCTGTCTCAGCCCGCCTTGACCAAGATCTGATCTGTTTTTACTCATCTAAGTGGGAACCCAGCCCCTTAGGGCTTTAGTACCCTCCACTTTTGGTGGAAGAGTTTCAGCTGTTTCAGCCGTCGGTTTCAGAGCTTCAGCCCTTTCTTTTTCCAGATCTGTGACCTCACTTCCAGATCCATCGAAATCAGCCTCTTTTCCTTTCAAATCACCTCTTGTCGTTTTGTTTGGACCTCCCCTAAAGGCCTCCGCCTTGCCCCTCCCGGCTTTTTGCTGATTTCCCTTTTTTCCAGCCACCTTGCCCCTGTCTCTTGGCTGTGATCTGCACCCCTTATCTGCAGCTTTATCCTCCAGATCCCTGTCCCCTTTGACCCTCGATCTGTTGAGCTTCGTTTGTGTGTGTTTCCATAGTTTTTCCCTTTCTTTTCAGCATAGTTTTGAGAGACCCACTTTCTTGGGTTTGATAGATGCATATGTACCTGTTATTTTTCTGTTATTTCAGCATTTTTATTCTGTTCTCTGTAGGTTTATTTTCAGCTACGTTGCACACTTTTTTGCTCTCAACAACGGAAAGGGTTTGAGGCATTGTACCCACCACACCACACACCAACCTTAAGTGAAGTTAGTTACTGTTTCTTACACCGTCGCAAAGACTCTAAAACTAATCGACACCGCACCTTATCCGCCTTCTGACCTTCTTGATTTGCCCTTCTCGCCTTGTCGGTTTCTTCTTCCTGTCATCATTGCGCCCCCAAGGCGCCTTTCTCGGAGACTTCTTGGCCTTCATCCTCAGTTTCCGGTTGATCGACCTGCTTCGCACCGTCGTCGTCGAGCCAGTCCACCTTCGAGTCCGCACTCCGACTCCTCTCCTGATTCATCGGGTCCCCCTTCTCCTTCCGGTTCTCCCCCTTTTACCTTCACCATGTCCGGATCAGGGCCTAATGCTAGCGGATCTCCCGGCCCCAATGCCGGCCCTACTTCTAGCGGAACCGTCACAACCACTACTCCGGCCACCCCTGTGCTGCCGTACATTGCAGGCCTCAACCTCCCCGATTTCCATCAGTTGATTAACGACCCCATTCACCATAATACTACCTGGCCCACTATCTGCAGCTTTATCCTCCAGATCCCTGTCCCCTTTGACCCTTGATCTGTTGAGCTTCGTTTGTGTGTGTTTCCATAGTTTTTCCCTTTCTTTTCAGCATAGTTTTGAGAGACCCACTTTCTTGGGTTTGATAGATGCATATGTAGCTGTTATTTTTCTGTTATTTCAGCATTCTGTTCTCTGTAGGTTTATTTTCAGCTACGTTGCACACTTTTTGCTCTCAACAACGGAAAGGGTTTAAAAATTAAAATTAACGCACACCACACACTGACCCTAAGTGAAGAAGCGCCTGGTTTACACCGCCTGGCAAAGACTCTAAAATCAATCGTCACTGCACCTTATCTGCCCTTGACCTTCTTGATTTTGCCCCTTTCTGACCTTGTCGGTTTCCTTCTTCCTGTCATCATTGCGCCCCCAAGGCGCCTTTCCCGGAGACTTCTTGGCCTTCATCCTCAGTTCCCGGTTGATCGACCTGCTCCGCACCGTCGTCGTCGAGCCAGTCCACCTTCGAGTCCGCACTCCGACTCCTCTCCCGATTCCTCAGGTCCCCCTTCTCCTCCCGGTTCTCCCCCTTTTACCTTCACCATGTCTGAATCAGGGCCCAATGCTAGCGGCCCCAATACCGGCCCTCCTTCTAGCGGAACCGTCACAACCACTACTCCGGCCACCCCTGTGCTGCCGTACATTGCAGGCCTCAGCCTCCCCGATTTCCATCAGTTGATTAACGACCCCATTCACCATAATACTACCTGGCCAACTATGCCTACCAAGCTACCCTCCGATATCCCTAAGTTCGAGGGCCTTAATGGCGAAGACCCAACCAATCACGTCCGGTCTTTCCACATGTGGTGTTCCTCCAACTCCATTACCGATGACTCCATCCGTCTTCGGTTGTTCCAACGCACGCTTACCGGCGAAGCTTCTAAATGGTATGTCGAACAGGCCACTTCCTCCCATACCACGTTCGAGACTCTTGCCCAAGCCTTCTTGTCTTACTTCCAGCTCCCTCTCCGATACGACACTGGTACGGAGCTCTTGACTTCATTTAAGCAATCCTCTTCCACACGCCTTTCTGCCCATGTTCAGGAATGGCGACGAAGACGGAGCTTATGTCGAGCCCCTCCCTTGGAAGATCGGGTTTACATGGACTGGTTCCTTCGCACCCTCCCGTCTCCCATCGGCAAAGATGTCGCCTCTCACTTTCCTCAATTTGAAGAAGCCGCCCTCCAAATAGCTTTAAAGTATGACCTGATCTATGCTCAATCTGGTTATGTTTATACCGTTCTTCCTGACATCCCCCGGCCCGGTGGCGCTAACGCCCCGGGGGCATATCATTCCGCCGACGGTATTGTTGGATCTCTTTCCCACCCCTCTGCTCACCCTCCTATGAGCCATGGCCCTCCTCAGGGAGGGGCCAGCACCTCTAGCACTTTGCCCCCTCCCGGCAACATGTATCCAGGATACGGCATGCCTCCTCCTTTTGCCCAACCTCCTGCTTACCTCAATGCCGCCCAACCCAACCCTTACTTTTATCCGCAGCCTGGTGCGCCAACTCCTCCAGCATATGCGCTTCCGCCTCCCTTGCCTCCTCACCACCTGCAACAGCCCTTACAACCCCCTCCAGTAAGGGGCATTTGCGCAAATAGTAGTGCATTTAATCCCCTCCCAAAGAAGGCGAGAGGCAACCAACCCATCCACACTTCGGCACCGAGGACCCACCCCGGTCGCATCTCTAACACTAGCAACCAGCCTCAGGGCATTCCGCCCAGGCCGGACAGGCCGCTTCGCACAAACAAGCCCTGTTCGTGTTGCGGTGTTTACGGTCACTACACTCACGATTGCCCTCTCTTACCCCAGATGCGACAGATGTGGGAGTCTCAAGCCACATTGCGCGGACATCACACCTCCCCTCACGCTCCTCCTAATGTGGCCACTACCCAGCCAGCTGTGTTCACTGATCCTTTCCCTCAACAGGGATTCGTGGCTACCCACCCCCCTGACAGCCATGCCGCCACACCCTCGTCCATTTCTGGTTCCTCTGACTACCAGATCCTCATGATGCACTCCGATCCGTCCCCTTCCGTCGACCTTCACCTTCAAACTCGGTCTCGCCAGTACACCAAGCCCCCTGCTCAGTCTGCTCCCGAGCCCCCATCTTCAGGTTCTACAGAACCTCTTTCGACATCCAGTGGCCCCTTACACATCCCTCAACCCAAAGTTGAGGTTCACCCAAAGATTCCAAAGGGTCCATTACGCCGAAATGCTGCTTCCGGTCAAGCCGCCCAATCGTACAGTATAGTAGATGATTTGGCACAATCCCCTGCTGCCATTTCCACACCGGAACTCCTCCAGTCGTGCCCTTCCCAACGGAAGGCTCTACTATCTGCCGTGGGCGCTGTTGATCCTGCTGATGACCAAATGATTGTTTTCGACGCCACTCAATCGGACCACCCTCCTCTTCCTCCTTCCGTTGCTTT
Source organism: Pinus albicaulis (assembly GCA_034641835.2). Classification (NCBI taxonomy): domain Eukaryota; kingdom Viridiplantae; phylum Streptophyta; class Pinopsida; order Pinales; family Pinaceae; genus Pinus; species Pinus albicaulis. The sequence goes on along the minus strand of JAXQQM020091075.1, from coordinate 359,421 downwards.
CCAAATCCCAATCAAAATCCGGAACGCCACTGTATCCCGGTGTATAATTGATGAGGGGGCATCCACCTGTGTGATGTCCGCTTCGGTTTGGAAGCAACTCGGATCCCCTGAGTTGGCCCCTTCCACGATCACCCTTCAAGCGTGGGATGGTCATGCCTCCCAGCCTATTGGCCTGTTTCGTAACTGTCCCATCACCCTCGCCGGTAAGACTGTTTGCGTTGATGTCGAAGTCATTGACGCCCCTCTAGACTACAACATCCTATTGGGGCGAAGCTACACCTATGCCATGTCTGTTGTCCCATCCGCGGTCTTCCGTAAGATGTCTTTTCCACATAACGGGAAGATAGTCACCATTGACCAGCTATCGTATCATGAGTCATCGTCTCCGTCCTCCTCCGAGACGACCATCTCTTCTGTAGCCAACAAGCAAACCGTCGATTCCTTGACCAGTGTCTCCCCCGGCGTTTATAAAGATTCCACCCTGCTTGGTACTTTTCCTCACCTTCCCCCCCCTCCTATTACGGATCCCAGCTTGTCGAATATTTGCATGCTGCAATCGTCTCAGGCTGCCCATAAACGGCCTGCCTCGGCTAGTCCGCACCCTCCCCCCCGCCCTCCGCAACCCGCTCCTAACCATTCATCTCCGCCAGCCGGACCTCCTCCTTCCGGCCCTCCCCCTACAGCTGGTATCCCCGAACCTCTTTATCCTCTAGGCTCAGTCCCTCCCGGCCTTAACCATCTTGGAGCCGTACCTCCTGGTCACTACCCTGCTGGACAGATCCCCTTCTTGGCTCCCCCTCCCGGAGTATATTCTGTCCCCGTCATGGCCACCCTCTCTCTCCCTAACTCGACCTTGGGTATTCCGGTTTGGTACCTTGACCCCCCAGCCGCCACCCCCCCTGGTCACCCCAAACCTTACATGGCTTTGACACCGGTTCAACCGGTCCCCCTCGCTTCCTCCATAGCCAACGTGCCCCCAGCACCTCCACAGGACCCTTCTCCTGCTGAGTCGGCTCCCGGGAAGAAAGGAAAAGCCCGCAAAGGGGCAACCAAAGACCAAACCACCACAACCACCTCGGCTCCTCCCCCACCCTCGAAGCCTTGTGCCTTATGTGATATCATCGGTCATGCCACCCATGCTTGTCCCGAGTTACCTCGTATTCGCCCCATGGTAAAAGTCGCGTTCCCCGACACTACGGTCCCTGAAACTCCCACTCCTGCTTCGACCGTCTCCAAGAACCCCAAGACTCTCCGCACCAAAAAGCCTTGTGCTTTGTGCGGTGTCCATGGCCACTACTCCCATCATTGTCCTCACCTGACGCATTACCGTGACTCCCTTGAGGTAATCCGCGAGTATGAGGTTGAACAAAATCAATCCGCCTCTCCCATTCTCGCGCAGTATGCTGCAGCCCAGCCTGAGGATTCCACCGATCCCATCCACCTTCCCCCCCCTGATGTCCAGATGACGGAGTCTACAGTCACCATTCTTTACCTATCCTCCTCTGCACGACACTTGGAACCTAGCCCGTCTGCCGCCTCCCCCATTGTGTCCCTTGATACTCGAGATCACTCCACTGGTGTCTCTATTGACCTTCGCAGCCCGAGTCCTCGCCATGCTTCCGATAGCCCTCATACATCACCTTGTTTGAGTTTTACTCATCCTGCCCCTTCCCCCCGCCATTTCCGCTTGATGACTTCTGCCCCCTCACGCTGCCGTCCTTTCCTTTCATCCCCTCATGTATTGTCTTGTCACACCACCTCGCGCATCCCCCCGTCCACATCCTTTATCGGTTACGCCGATGGTGCAAGTCGCTACTCCAGGAATCTTGCCTCGGCAGGGTGGGCCATCTTCACCCCCTTCCATGACCTCGTTCTGTCTAACGGGGTATGCATTGGTTCTGCCACCAACAATCAGGCCGAATACGATGCAGTGCGTGGCCTACTAGCTGATGCTTTGCTGCATCAAATTCGCCACCTGCACGTTCGCTTGGATTCCTTGCTTCTTGTCATGCAACTAAACGGTGTTTATCGTGTGCATAACCCTGTGCTGTTTCGACGCTATTTACGAGTGAAAGTCTTAATACGTGCGTTTGAAACCATCACTTTCAACCATGTACCCAGAGACCAGAATCACTACGTAGATAGTATTGCAAACCATGTTCTAGATTGGCATTTATCACACACAATTCATACAGGACAATAACATTAAATCAACCATCAAAAGACGATGCATATCCATAATATGTGTCGCAAACCATATATTGATGAGTCCCTTTACTCTGATACATACGACATGCCCATAGCATGTTCCAAAAACTGGGGGCACCATACGCCCCCCCACACACATACATCCGACATGCCCATAGCATGTTACAAACCAAAAACAAAAACTGGGGGCACCATATGCCCCTCCCTACACTATAGGAGGCACCCCCGCCCCTACATACATCAAAGGGGGCACCATATGTCCCTAATCACTATCTGGAGGCTCCCGGGCCAATGGCTCTGCCCCTGCAGCATGTAGATCACGCATAGTTTGACCGGCCATCGCCATGCGCCGCATGATACCTCGCCACTCCGAGAGGAGACCAACACATGGCTCTATGTACTGGTCGTCTAAATCCTGCCACCCGCGCTCTGATACTCCGGTCAACAGCTGCTCACATCTACGGCGGATGTCCTCCAGTAGGGCGGCTGCACCATCATTTTGCGCTGCTCTCGATCCACTCGTAGCTCCAGACGCTGCCGGTCGTCCCATATATCCGGCCGGTTTTACCGGTGCTATATCTGCATACCAAAAGTCCCTGAATCAGTATCATTATTTACTATTCAAAAAACTTTAAACATGCCCATATAAGAATAGCAATTTGTCACGTACCATCGGGCCCCCAAACTCGACCAGCCGGAAGTGGCAAATCCGGATCCCCATAGTAGCTCATCCCACTATAAGGGTAGTCGTCTATGTACAACGGCATCTGATCCCAATGGGCAAAGAACTCCGGTCGAAATGTTCGCTCGACCGCCCCTCCTCCTCCTTTGCAGAGTAGTCGTCCCCAACGACGCATCCTGGGCTCTCTCGGGCCCCCATCTGGAAGATGCACACGAGGCCTCAAGGTCGGGATCTTCTCAAAGAAGAAGGCGCACAACAAAGTCCCATATGAGCAATCATGATTCACCTGCCGCTTGCATAGCGACAACTGCCGCTTTAGCGACACCAACATCATTTGGGCCCACCCAAAGTAGGTCCCACTCAACACACTCTCCACTATCATCATCTGCCCACCGGTGATGTGATGGAACGCCTGGGTGCCCAGGATTCGCAGCACAGCTGCGGCCACTGCACGAGTTTCTAGCCTCTCTAGATCCCCGATCGATATCCGAGTCCCCTTGACTTGGAAACCCGGTCGACAATGGCGTTCCACAAACTCCATGATATGCCGCCCCTGCGGCAACACTGGCTGCGTGTCTCCCACTATCCCCAATGGTGGGAGGCCGGTCAGGAAGTACACATCCTCGACCGTCAGTTCGATCCTGTGCCCCTGCACTACAAAGATCTCCTGATCTGGATCCCAGTAACTGATAATCCGGGCTAGTAATGATTCCCTTGCTCTCATCAATGGGTTCTCCACAAACTTGAGAACCCCAAATCTGGCCAATACACGACGGACGCCCTGATCCGCCTGGATCTCTGCCCGAAGTGTTCCCAGATCCCTCTCTCTCCAGTTGACTCGTAACTCTACCATACCTGCACAAACACATTCTTTTTGTCAGGGTACAGATCGGGCAACCCATAACCACACACAAAAACCCAACTCCCAGCCATCAAACAGCATCAAGCTCCCCTCCCCTCCCAGGTCGCAGCTTTCTGCCCAATTCTGGACCAGGTCGCACCTTTTGCCCCAAAACCTGCGTCCTGGGTCGCACCTTTTGCCCCAAAAGGTGCGACCCGGCCATAGAGAGGAGGGAGGGGCTGTTTCTGGGGTGTTGGGCCCTAAACTGCAAATCTAATCCATCAAAATGCAAGAGCAAGGTTAGGCCTCTTACCTCCAACTGACAGATCTCGAATCCAACGGTCAGTTTGTCCGCTACGTTTGCCGCAAGATTTAGGGCCTTCTCTCCTCTCCACATTCACCACAGCAACAATAGCAAATGAATGATTTTGGAGGGAAAACCGCCTCATTAAAAGAGAACCCTTGTTTCTTCTTTCGACTGCTGCGACCACACCGTAGCCCCGTTCGACGAACCGTCAGCACCGCCGGATAGATCTCACCGAGCTCTCAAATGGGTTTTCCTTAGTTTTTGGTGATTTGATACTTCACCCGGACACATTTTTCCACGAAGGATCACTTCACCGCTCCTTAAAATCGAATTTCCTCACTTACGACACTTGTACTTGGGGCACCATATCGCCCCCTCACTTGTCCATGTTCGTGTTGATTTTCGTCATGAGTGCCCACCTTGTACTCATGCTTCTATGACCCCCCATTGGGGCCTTTATTGTGTGGCAGCACTATCTAGTCGCCCTTGCTTAGAGCATCCGAGTTGAGTCCTCATTGCATTCATGGAGTCTATCCTGCATCCTTTTACACTCTACTATAGCCCTCCATTCTTTTTGCTTGGTTCCTCTCTTGTGTCGCATCTCATGACCTTCAGCCCCACTGTCCCCTGTCCCTTTCGATATTGTGTCAGTCGCTGCCATGTCATTCATGCCCTTTATGCTCTAACAAGGGAAGTCGTCCATTCGCCACCCCATCCTTCCCATTTCCACCATCATCATTAGTGTCAGTCTGTCCGTCGCTCTATTGCTCTTCTCTCGTGCCTTAGTTGAGGATCTCTCATTGCCTCACCTACGGCGGACCTCCTTCTGTCGACATCAGCACATTTATTCCAGAAGCACGGTCTAGAGGGCGGTGTACCTTGGTTCCAGCTTCCACTTTTGTTCGGTGCCTCGGATCAGGCAGGGGGATCTCTCACTTCCCTTTGACTTGATTGCTTCTCCAGCTCCTTTCAGCATGATCGAGATTCGTATACTGGACAGTCCAGTGACCCAGCAGCAGCTCTTGATGATTCCCGGGCGTGTGTGAGATGTCTCAGCCCTCATGAGGGGGTGGCCCTGCAGGTAGCCCCCCACATGCCCGGATGACCTCTTCATTGCAGCCTTTGATGCCGCTCCAGCTTTTGATGATGTTGTCCTTAGCCACTTGCAGCACCTCTATGATTTGCATGTATCACTCAGATTTTGTGAGCCCTTCCCCATTTACAGGGGGCATTTGGGTTGTATTTATCTCATGTACTCAGATGATATTGTACTAGTCCTGGCTGTTATCCCAGGCACAGCATGTATGTGAGACTCTTCATTGTATTTTTATCTGGCTCTTGATTATGCCAGCTGTACTCTATGGTTCGGTCCCTTGTTCACCGGACACACTATTCTTTTGTACTTTGTCACGGCGGGCATAGGTATGCCTCCCCCGCCGCCTTCAGCACAGGTACCCTCTCATAACAGAGACTTGTTGCACCTGCGAGTCTCGTCTCCTCAGGGTCTAGTCCTTCAGCACACTATCTACCTCATATTTCTCTCTCTGACATACCCTTTGTTGTCTAGTGATTGTTTTCTTACAACGTACTTTGGTCATACGATTTGCTCCTGACACTCGCACGCTGGGGGGCAATCTGTTACACCATTTTTTGGTCATCTAACTCTTCATCATTAGATGGACCCAAGTACACCATGTAAGACCAGTTTTACCCCAAGTAAAACTGCTTTCACTATGTTAATTAGAAAACCCCAAAAGGAATAATTAATTAAACCATAATTTAATTATTATTCCCAGTCATGTTTAACCCAAAAACAAAGAAATTAATGAGATAACCCCATAGTTATCTTATTATTTTCTAGGAATAATTATTTAAATAATATTCCTTGTTAAATATGACCAAATCAACCACCATTAATCAACTAAATCATTATTTATTTGATTATATCCCAACCACTTCCTTAAAAAGATAAATAAATCATTTATTTATTTATTTTTCACTAATCAAGGGATTTGACCCAAGTCAAACACCCTTTTCCCTCCAACAAATAATAATAAAATATTCCATAGAGGTGGATCTAGATGTGATTAACATTATTTTAATCATGCACCAAGATCTAGAAGGACCCAATATTTTGTTATAAATAGGAGGGTTTTCCCCATCATTCTTCACCTTTTGTTGCATACTAGATCACCCTGGATCTATACACTCGGTCTCATTTTCTGCCATTGTTGCTCCCATTGAGCTCTACCTTCTACATTGGGTTTTCTACATCTACAAGAGAGAGGAAGCTTAGATCTGAAGTGCTGAGGACTACAAAGAACCCATCCCATTGAGGAGATCTGGATACACCTTCTTGTTTCCTCCCAGGTGCCCTGTAATATAAAAATTCATTCAAAAAATCGTGTTCTTGTCTTGTCCGTTGGATGCATGGAGCAAACTCTTTACTTTACTGCTTAATGTCTTTCCATTTATAGATCTGTTTGTTGCAGCACTTTAACTACTAATTGCAGATCTGAAGATGTTTTGCAGCCATTATTGTTGTTAGGGCTATTAGTTATGCGTAGCTAAAGTGGTTCTTCTTCGTACGCTTCGACAAAGAATTCATCAGAACATTTCCCATCGACTCCGACTCATTGCTCGTGGAATCAAGATCTAGAGTCTTTGTCGCACCTTAGGCCTATAAATACCTATGGCGTACTCTTTCGCCATCGACAAAGGGGGATTCATCATTGCCTCCTGATTGTTAGAGTCTTTCAAGTGTTCGACTTCAACTCATTCATTCGCACTTGTCAGATTGTACTGGGGCACCTTGACACTCATTATCATTATCGATGGGTTGTCTCGCGTTGGTTAACGGGATACATCAATGCCCGGTAATCCAACGATTTCTCACATGGTCGACTTCAGCTCATTTATTCCCATTGTGTAGAATTGTGCCATAGTGATCGGTGAATACCTCGGGTTGCATCAGCATGTTTCGGTTCACTTTTGACAGTCTTTTCAGTATCTGCCAGTGATGCCGTCCACCCTTATATGTTGCAGTTCAGCACAGCAGCATCTTATATGTTGGTCCTCGAGTTGCGTGATTGTACCGTTTGATCCACCTCTTATGATCCGGTACTTGGAGATTCAGTTACTTATTTGATCAGACATCCAGTTGCATCATCTTTGATCAGCTTTCTATATGTGATACTTGGACATTGATTCAGACTTGTATTTCCGGGCCATGCTCAGATGATTCATTGTGTACTTTCAGTTCAGATATACTTGTATACATGTTGGATCTATTCAGTACTTTCTATATGATGTATTTTTGACTGAGCATGGGTATGCCCGCCTCAGCATGAGTTGACTCTCTGTTTTCTTTCATTGGTTTTTGGCAGGCTGAAATCTGGTGAAGTCCTCCCTTGTCCTTGCGAAGTTCTTTCTATGTGCATAATACATTTCGGCCATCATGTACCCCTTTTGACCTCATATATTAGGGGGCATCTGTTATAGCATCATTTCTCACCTTGACATGATTCATGATTGCTACATGGCTTTTTGGGCACCCATTCCTACAGACTTGGACAAATTCACTTAAAAACAGTGGAAAATCCTCCATACGCGACTATGCCCGTGTTTTTCCGCGTGTATACGCGAGTACAGCTAGACTTTTCCGCGTATGCCATTAAAATGATTAAAAAATATATAAAAAATCCCTAATTTCGCGCGGGGTTGATGGTTACTCAGGTAGTTCAACCACCCCAGCCCGTGGCCAACTGTTTCCAACTGCTGAAACTACTTGGAGGGACTATAAAAAGCCCTCATGTGTATGGCCTAAGGGAGGGAGAGAAAGTATTGATATTATACTCTGTTGGTATTCCCTATCCAAGTCTGATTCCCCGTGCCTCCTGCACTTTCCCAGTTCATTGTAGGAAACCCTTGTTTCCTTGAGATACACATCCCTTTATATGTTATCTCGTATGCACCAGTTTGGAAGGAGTCTTAGTGAGGCAAGGGCTGGACGGATCCGGACGACGGTCTGCGAAGGCCTTGGAAGGATCAGGTGATCTCTCCACGATTACTTTTGTACGTACTATTTATAATACAGAAGTATCATGCTGTTCCCGAAATAAATGTGTTAGTGTATGCTTTAATGTATGAAGAATATTTGTTATACAAGCATTCATTATGATTTATTTAATGTTTTATATGAATCACACTAACATATAGAGTAGAACTATGCTGTACAACTTGTCCTTTGTGCTGGTTTCTTCTTGCATTTCAGGTTAAGGAGGAAGGACGGTTGCAGGGAGTTTGAACTCCACGTGGATCTACTTCAAACGTAGGACCAACGGGTAAACCTCTCATTCTGCTCTATTTAGTTTTATGAATGTGCATGATCGTGTGGGTCTCTGTTAAGTAGTACGCCCCTGCTCTGTGGAGGTTGAATCCCAACCAACCTCTAGGGTGTTAATTCCCTGAAACAATAGTTCTATTGCCAGAGGTAGGACTAATAAAATAGGAACGAGCTTTCAGCCAAAAGTTCGTATAAAAATATAAATGATAGCCAACGATTACTTCATATTCGACAAACATGCAAAAATAGAAGGTAAAATGAAACACGCAATGGGAAGCAACATTTTCATTCGTTTAGGCATTGAACAATGGAAACAAAGAAACATGGTGATAAATTCCAAATGACTGAAGAAAGACATATATATATATATATATCTATATATATATTGGCTTGAAATTGAAAACAATTTTTTTTTTCCATCGCATCCATGAGATTTCATATTAGATGAAGAATACTCCTTGACTATGAAATCTAGAATATTTATAGTTTTTATTTGAAAAATAATTGAATTTCATCATGCTCAAATCCAATATAAATCAAGCTTTCTAGTTTAAGCATAATTCAATTGTGTAACAAAGCATTTAATATTGTAGAGTAGTGAAATCATGTTAAAAAAAGTATAATATGGTGCAAAGTAGCTTAAGGGGAGTTCATTGAAGAGGGAGTACCGTAAGGTGTAATTAGTAGAGAGAGTAAAGGGCTGAGATATATCTCAAGGGTAGTTATGCCTTTTTTATTTTCATTTTACTTAGAAAACTTTATAAAATTAAAATAAATAATATATATATAAAATATTTTTATGGTAAAAAAAAGAGTTATATTTGTTTTTGTAGGTGGTATTGATAAGCTATGATAATGGCTATGACAACATAACAAAGCCTACTTATATATTGAGAATCTTAATAGTAAATAGGTTTTGTTACAATAAGATCGGCCAATGCTATGGCTTTTCAATACCACATGCCCAAAAAACCACAACTAAAATATTATAAAATATTCTATTAAGGTTAAATCCCTACCATCTATCTTTATTCAATTAAAATTCTCTAAGTCCCATTCCAAACTAGACATGTCTATCAACATAATAATAATTTAAAATAACATGATAATTTAGTTAATTATTATGACTTATTTAATCTTGGTAATGTGAAAAGTATCATGAACTAAAATTAAGTGTTTTGATATCTATTCTGAATTACCACTTAAATAAATTATACAAATTATTTTAACTAATGTATTTTCTTTTAAATAATAATAATAATAATAAATACACAATTAATTATATGTCCTCAAGTATGGTGCTTCTTTTAAATAATAGTAATAAATACACAATAATTATATGTCTTCAAGTATGGTTATTATCATGCTACCAATTAACAACTAATTTAATTGAAACTTATTAAAAATTTTAACATCTTCTACTAAATAATATCCTAAATTTTTTAACAATTCTAGCATGATTTTTTTTTTTTTTTTTAACAATTTTCCTTCAACTTTTTCATTTAAAAAATATAATTTCCATTTTCCAACGAACTTATAAACATGGGAATAAAATTGTTGTTCGCATGGGGAGCCTTCAAAATATCCAAGATCCTTAAAGGGGATAGTCACTATAACCAGTTTATCTAGAATGAATAACCTGTGATGAGGCATAAATATATTTAATTAATATCAAGTCACAACAAGAAAAGCTCTCTTTTAGCACCATAAGTTAGCACCACTTACGTTATGTGGTGTTAATGTGGTGTAAATGTTTATGTATCATATTAAAAATGGAGTATATCACCATAAGTTAGCACCACTTAAGTTATGTGGTGTTAATGTGGTGTAAATGTTTATGTATTATATTAAAAATGAAGTATATCACCATAAGTTAGCACCACTTAAGTTATGTGGTGTAAATGTTTATGTATTATATTAAAAATGAATTATATCACCATAAGTTAGCACCACTTATGTTATGTGGTGTTAATGTGGTGTAAATGTTTATGTATCATATTAAAAATGAAGTATATAATCACCATATTTGATGGACAAGTTAGCACCATTCTTACTATGTGGTGTTAAAGTGAAATATTTTTTTATTGATCTTATTGGAAGTGGAGTATATCACCATATATTTAAAGAAGTGGTGTATGCTATATTGTCAAGTTCTATAAAGTAGGGTAGTTAACTTTGTGTTTGCCATGTTGGCATGTACAAGTGGATTTATTAATGTGAATTGCCACCATAACTATAAAAAAATTACAAATATTTATATTATGAATATATAAATTAGAACTAAACTCACAAATATTTATTTTATAATATTTATTTGTTTGTCATGTTTACATGTAAAACTAAAATTCAAAGTAATTGTTTTCTAAATATTTTATTTCAATTATGTACTTTTTATATTATTCTCATTTTGCACCATAAATACAACAAATTCAAAGTAATTGTTTTCTAAATATTTTATTTCAATTATTTACTTTTTATATTATTCTCATGAGAAAATAAATACACAAAACCATATTACATAATTATTTATTTTATGAATAAGCCAATTAAGATAAATATTTTTATATTATTGTAATTTCAAAATAAAATAAGGGTGAATTCGATGGAGTTGGGTTACTTTTTTTTGGAAGAACTTCTATTCCAAAGGTTGAAAATGTATCTGTGTGAGGGTATTTTTTAAGCCCTCCATCAAAGCTTTTAAAAGGTTCATATAGGACTAAATAAAACCCTGAATTAAACTACATAGCTCCATCGTGCTATGGAGCTTGAAGGAGACACATAGCTTGATAGAGCTATAATATGTACATGTGCCATTAAATTTTGCTTCAACTTAATGATAGTGTTTTATGGGCTCATGGCATTGAGAATCCAATAGTATTGCACATGGTATAGTATGGTTTGCATTTCTATATTATACTTAGTATATTTTTTATTATTTCATTACGTATATGTGTGTATGTAATTTTAGAATTTGTTATTGTTTTTTATTTTATACATTTTATAGTGTTTTTTTTTGTAAGCTTGGTAGGACTCCTTTTTTCATTCATTTTATAAACAAAAAAAAAAAAAGATTTACCAGTTTGGTGGTATCAACCCACCCTAAGCGAGGAACCGAGTCTGTTGGCCACCTAATGGCGTGGTATCCCATCCAAAAAAATAAGGTTTTGAGTCTATCATACCAAACAAACAAAGCCTAGATACTCACACATATACAGTTTCTAACAGATTGACTAACATATTTACTGGATCCTTGAAATTTAAATGCTAGCCGCATATAAATACTAAGCAAAAAGGCAGCTTAAAACAGTCATGAACTACTCAGCCTCGTCTGGAACTGAGGCTGACTCTACCGATGCCGAATCCTGAACTAAGGTACCAGCCTGCTCAAAAGGCTTGGAAATACATGGGTGGTGGTAGTCAATATGCTCGAGGCACCCATCCTGTTTCCTCAGTTGGAACTTGATCTTATCGAACTCACTCTTGTAGTCTAGGAAGTCAGGGGCTAATTTCAGTAGGCTCATAGAGATCTTCTCCAAGGCTTTGCCAAGGATGCTCTTCATAGACTAATAAAGATACAATGTCTGCTTGAATTATTTTAGTCTACCCCTTGTTTGTCCCAAATCTCGTATTAAACATCTCCATTCCTTAGTGTCCATCTTTGTCTCTGCATGTCTATTTATGTCAACTTCCCATTTTTCAATGAGCTTTTGAATTTCCTCTGATGTGTTCTCATGGTATTCTTTCGCTGCCTCTTGGATCACATCGATTGCAGGCCTCATTCCTCTCGGCTTGCTCGGGGGTGATTTGGGTTGGGATTCTACCACATTCCCTTTATCTTTTCGGCCACGGGCTCAAGCTGCAGGGCCCTTGGAATGGTCACAAGCTGCAAGACTCTTGGAGCATGCCATCCCACAATATTTGACTAGGTTTCTGGGTAGGTGACCTATCCACACAATCAAAAAAATTTATAATTCCATATAATGAAAACAATCAAAGGTCCATGCATCCCAGTTATCAGAGGAAAGGTGACCCGTGGGCCTCTTCCTAGGACTTCTCCCCTTCCCGTCCCTCTGTGGACCCATCGCCCTCACACCCTGCTTAATTTCTGCCACCCCTTGTCTCTGACGGTTGCAAACACCCCATAAATTATCCCCATAACCCAAAGAGCTCCTGCCTTCCTTCAATCTCCTGACCTCCCTTTTGGTGTGCTCTCTCTCGTCATACCTCCCACCATCGAAATTGACAAAGGTGGCATCGCTACCCATTGCTCAGGCCTGGGTGGAAATCCCTCTCCCATTCCTCATGCGCACTGAGCCCAAGTAGCTCAAGGTGGTATAAACCAGCAAAGCCTCTGAACTAAACACAACCCATGACTGCTCCTTAACTCTACACACTGGCAGGATTTCCTGACCCCTCACCATTCCATCTTGTTGGCATCCCTTACCTGACAAACTCACACTCAGGTGCAAGTTGAGGCCATGCCCAATTATTACTCCGAAATAGAGGCAGAGACCCAAAATAACCCCAACCTTCCCCCAACTAGAGTCGTAATGGTTCCGCTCTCCCCTACCCAGCAGAAGACTATACCAATCCAGATTAATCACCTTAGGCTCCCATGGAGACCGACCGAAATCATAAAAAATAAATATGGCATGAACAAGGGAGTGGAAACCAAGCACATACCTAAGTTTCATCGTGGTGGAAGGGAAATGGAGGTTTTTTATCCCATTGTCACGCCTGCACCAAAGTATTTTGTCATAACAAAACCCCCACGCCTTCCTCCACCCTGTTTTAAGCTCCATGCCCGGGCCTCCGTCCCGTCACCTCACCTCTTGCTGCATGCGATAGTACAGCCTGCCGCGCTTGCCACTCATGTGGAAGGTGGTTAGCTTCAACCCCAGGGACACTACCATTAACACTATTGGGAGGGATGGTCTTCTTCGTTACACCCTGATCGGGGTGCTGAGTTCGAGAACTGTGGGTGAGCTCTGCCCTCCAACATGTCCTGCTCTTTTATGCTCTTCAACTTGATCCATCATTCTTCCTTGAGATTAGGAGGCATGCTTAATTCAATAGGTTCATTTAGGTGAGTGCAACCATAATTTTCTAGGAGGGCAGCTTCTATGTTTCCTTCACTCCTTACATCGGTGATAATGATATAATCAAATTTCTTGTTTATATCCTCCAATCCCTGCACATGTGAATAAGTATGCCATCTATGGCTTAATTTTCCCTACTTCATTCCTTGATTAATTTTTTTGAGAGTGTTTGTAACCGACTAAGAGTATGCTTCAATTACTAGCTTTTTGTATCCTAGCCTAATGGCCATGAGGAGACCTTGGTGCACTCCTATGAATTATGATTCATTGTTGCTGGAAAAGCCACAAGATTCATCATATATGAATCTTATTGTGCCATGATGATCTCAAAAAATCCCTCCAACCCCTGCTTGCCCCAGATTGCCTTTCGAGGCTCCATGAAATATGAGTTTGATGAATCCTTCTATAGGAGGTTTGAAGGTCCTGATAGTGTCCCCTATGTCAGGGATAACTTTCCAAGGAGCTGGGGAGACCATGCTAGGCACTAGGTGGAGGCCTTGGATAATTCTTTCTTCCTGAAGAGCCATTTTCCAATCATCTGGCATACATTTCTCTGAGAGGATGCAATAGTAGAATATGATGAAATTAGTGACTAGGTGACTAAAAACGTTAGTCACCACAATTATTTCAAGTGAATTACTACTAAATTTGATCAATTTTAAGTGACCAAAATAAAAATTACTAATTTAGTCTAGGGTTAAAATATACGACTAGATCATATTATTGTACCAGCTAGCGACAGGTTGCAGAAGCTGACCGACCTACGACCTCCTAGCCACCATGACATCAGGAGGGGGACCTGAGGCTCCCCTTCCTCCTCCTCTAGAAGTTCTTTCATTCAAGAAACTGATAGCAGCCAGCAACAAGCGCCCTCTCACTGAATCTCAACAAAAGTTCGTGAGGAAGTTGGATAGCATCCGTTCAGTGGCACTTCAAATTGAAGGAACTTGTCGATCTGCATTGAAGCTGGCTAAAAGAGGGCTCATTGGAAAGTTTACTAGCCTCTAGCCCTCTCCCAAAGCTATGGAATACTGGGTGCAGAGGAAATGGATTCCTTTAGTCTCGGAAGGCATCAAAAGACACTTCGTAGGCAAAGGATACTTTGTTTTTGTTTTCGAGAATGTGGAAGACAAAAACCTGATATTCAAGAATGGCCCATATTTTATGGGTCCTAAGGGAATATAGTTAAATAAATGGACCCCTAACTTAGATCATGCTCAATATGTGCCTTCAACTATTCTATTTTGGGTAAGCCTCCCACGTCTCCCACTACATTGCTAGAACCTGAAGTCTCTCCTATCCATTGGCAATACCCTCAGAAAGTATATTAATCAAGTAGTGGTAAAATATTAATACTCATGCGCATGTATATGTGTCGAGGTGGATTTGGAAGTTGGGCTACCTAAAGCTATTAAACTAATGGTTTCTGACTACACCCATATCCACGAGCTGGATTATGAGCAGCTTCCATTTAAATGCAAGCACTATCACAACTATGGCCATTTTTGAAGGCGCACTATTACATTTGGTTAAAATTCTGACACTTTTGACATATTGTTGGAAACTTCCCCAATTTTTATCAATTTTTCAAATCCGACCAAAAACCGTCACTCTAGCGACGTTTTTGGAGTATCGTCGGAACAACGATGTTTAGGACAATCATCGGAATACCGACGCTACATGAAAAACCATCGGAATACCGACATTACAGGACAAACCGTCGGTATTGCGACGTTTAGGAGATCACCGTCGGTCTTGCGAAGTTTAAGGGAATCTTCGATCTTACGATGTTGAGGGAAAAATCGTCGGAATACCGAAATTTAGGAGTCATACATCAGTCTTCCGACATTTAGGAGTCAACTGTCGATCTTGCGACATTAAAGGCCTAGGATAAAGTTTATATTACAACTCTCAAGCTAAATAATTTGATTTGTACTTTTTATTTGGGGTAGCATTTAATTTACTACATATCAGAAAACACATGACATTCAGTGATGTACTTAAGTAAAAAAAAATGCCTATAGAGAATGTGAGTTTTAATACCTAGAATAAATTTAAATTAATGCATCACTCAACAACTTTTTGTTTTATCGTAAAATTTTGTTTTACCATAGATAGGGGTTGTTTGATCTCATAGTTCACCATTATATGGTGGGATTAAGGGATTACATGAAATGTCGTAGGCTGAGCTCTTAGTGTTGAGGAATATTGTGGATGTCAAAAAGTAAAATATTTGGTTTAGTTTTTTTTTTTAAATATCTTTAATAAATTTTTTTTTTAAATTTTGTTTGAGGAAGGCTGTATAAAATTTGCTAATTTGCGACTGCACAGGTGCCTTTTACATGTTCCTGCGGTCCATTTACCATTTTCTCCTTAGTGCCTTCGTTCGGTCAGGTGCGTCATGTCAGGGCGCCCGTCCAAATGCGTTCGGGTTGGGTCATTTCGTTTGAGGGCACTCACCAAGACGCGTTCGGGTCAGGTCGGGTCGTTTCGTTTGAGGGTGCCTGCCCAAATGCGTTCAGGTCGAGTTGGGTCATTTCGTTTGAGGGTGCCTGCCCAAACGTGTTCAAGTCAAGTTGGGTCGTTTTCGTTTGAGGGTGGCTGCATCAAATTTTCTATGTTGTGACCGCACAGATGCCTTTTGCACATTCGTGCGGCCCGTTTGCCGTTTTCTCCTTGGCATCATTCGTTCATGTGCACCGTGTCGCAACGTGAGGGAGCCCGTCCAAATGCGTTTTCGAGGCGGGTCGTTTCGCTTGAGGGTGGGTCGTATCACCCCTTTGCCAGATTTCATTGTGTGCCTTTAGTAATCACTGTGCACCATTTTCCGTTCGGTTGAGAGCACCCACCCAAATGCATTCAGGTCGGGTCGTTTCGGTTGAGGCCGCCCGCCCAAATGCGTTTGGGTTGGGTCGTTTTGGTTGAGGGTGCCTATATCAAATTTGATAAGTTGTGACCGCACGTGTGCCCTGTGCACATTCCTGTGGCCCATTTTCCAATTTCTCCCTTGTGCCTTCATTTGGCCGGGCGTGTCGTGTGAGGGTGCCCGCCCAAAAGCGTTCGGGACTCCTATTTCCTAGCGTAGAATTGCCCTATTTCCTAGCACAATTCTGCCACAAGAAACACTCTATTCAATGTTGCGTATTGGCTCCTCCAAGATACACACTCACAAAAACGATCTCTCACACAATTTTGTGCTCTCTCTCACAATCTCGTGAGCTGTGTCTTGTCACAGTCCTTTGTGCACAAAAAAACTATGAAATTTTGTGCCTTTTTCCTCCTTTATTGATTCGATCCATGCTAAAATGGGCAAGTTAAAAATTTAGAACATGTGTTTTGATTGAATAGTTAACTGAGGCTAACTTGTTCTCTAACTCATCCTTGCTTCAATCAAGGATTGAAGCTTCCAACTCATCTTCTTCTAAATTTATAACTTCCTATTGAACTTGTACTCAAACTGAAGAAGGTCCATGTAACTGATGCTCCAACACTACGCATGAATTCACCATCTCCACGAACTCATCCATGGGGAAAGGAAGACAAATCATGGTCTTTTTGGCTAAGGCACGCTCCAGAGAAGACCTTCTCTCGCTACACTTTTCATCAATCCGATATTCCATCTTGATTACATACGATGTCATTGGGTTCAGGGTATTCATATTACGCTTGACTAATTGTGGGTTTTTCTCCTAACACCTATAGATTAAGATGATTCATTGCATCCCTAGGGTTGACGGGATCACAACTATGCCATCTCCATGAGATCAAGTTTAACGATCGCTTTTTTGAGGGAGGCTTTGTTGTTTGTTTTAGGACTCAAGAGGTTCTCTTGTGACTTTCTCTCGTTAGTATGATTAGAGAGGTCTAGATTTATCTGTTCAAGATTCGATTCTCTCTATACAAGAGACTTTGGATAGCCTCTCCAGACTCAGTACCACTAAGAGCATTGCTTGTTTATTCCAGCCTATTTGGGTTCTCAGTGGTGTGAATCCTAAGTGGAATCCTTTTCCTTAGAGTTATATGGCATAGATTCATGAGACAATGAAGTTTTCCCACATGGTTAGTAGGCACATCACCTCTGTGATTTTAGAACTTGATTTTCCTAGTTCAAAGTATGGTCTCCTCAGGTTGGCTTGAGTAAGCCAAATCTCCATTGTGAAATTATTCTCATCAACCTCTATAAAGAAGAGAGGAATTACCACCCTCTATAAAGAAAGTAAGCCTTTCTTGGTTCCATCCCTTTGCCTGTTCCTGGTTTTCTACGTTGTTACTTATGTGTGGTTCAAAATTTCAACTAGTATCCCACAGCAGAAATTCAGTGAACACTAGCGTAGCTGGGATCCCTTGTAACAAAGATGGTAAATGTGATGTAGTTATTTGTAATGCAATGGCGATGATTATGATTATGTCTGATACTAGCTGAGAAAAATTAGGCATGGGATGAGTGGGGCATGTTAAGTGATGGGACAAAAGTGATTCCAATATATATATCTATATATATATATATATATATATATATATATATATATTTAACTTCGCCTTTAATTTGCTTAATTCCCTTTTGATTATGCATCTCGTTCCCAATGTAACCTTGGGGTGATTCAAATGGTCATTAACACCTAGGGCCTAAGCCTTGGTTCCCCATGAGACCTTGCTTTGAAGGGGCATGTTAAAATTAACCTATGAGAGTATATATGCTTTCATTGTCCTTGGGATTTGGAGATAATGATATCAATAGTAGAGTTATGTTGTTGGTTAGAGCTAGTTAGGTGTGTAGGGTTATGCTATTTGTTTGATCTTTCATACTAGAAAGTTATGGAAATGCTGCTAGCATTGGTTAATTGTTCTTCAGATATGATAATATAGATAATTTAATCTTAATAAATGTCAAAAAATAACTATAAGAGTAGGTCAATGGGATTCAAAAGTATTTGAGTGGTGATAAGGGGTGGGTCTGAGGTGCAATTGTTTTACTCCTTCTAGTCAAGAGTAAAGAAAAGGGACAATATAATAGGAATACTTTAAAATTGAGAAGTTTAAAATTGAGATTTATATAAAATATGATAGTGTGTTTCTGTTCAAAATTAAAATTGTGTAGCAGACTAGGAGACTAATATGGCAAACTCTATAGTAACTATAAAAACTAAAAATCCAAAAACCTATCATTAATCTATGAAGAAACTGAGGGATCCACCTCAGTAAAGATCTTCAATAGTTTTATTAGTGTTCCATGGTCCAGATGATGAGGCAAGTCATGGTTCAATGCGTTTCATTCTACAAGCCATATCTGTGATCTGGAGCTGCATCTCATCTAGCATGAACATAATTTCATCCTTGGGATTGTTATGATCCAAGAGCACGATGGCTAATAGGGTCTTCATTTTCCAAGAGAGGTTTATAGTATGCAGAGACTGGTTCTGTCTTCCTCTGGCATGCACTGTGTCTGGACTCTGGATACCCTGCCCCTCATTTACCTCAGAGAAATCATACCCATGATTCCCCTTACCACCACGAGTTCATGATCCGCCCTGACGACTGATCAGCCACCCGCACCGTGTCCCACCCAAGTCACCCAATCACTACACAATGCTCTTGTAACACCGAATGCGCTCACCAACATGACTTATCTTGACGCCTTTGAATCGTCTACCCACTATGGGGCACAAACTCGCTTAACGTTGCCGCTCATCACATCTGCCAAAACACACAACTCTGCCCACCGTTACACAAAACGCCCAAGGTGGGTGTTTGCTAATATGGCGTGCCCATTGCACATTATCGTCGCCCATTATACCCGAGTTGGGCGCCCATCGCGCCCCCCACCACTTGTTCATCGTGACACTAACTCGAGGGTGTGACACTCCCTCATCCTTGCTCCACTTGTATTTACTCATGCGAGATGCCTTCCACGTGTTGCTCAAACCTCACTCCCATTGGAGAGTGTATGAACCTTTGTTATAATAATAATAATAATAATCTAATTTTAAGGTCACATCGACCAAGCCAAACACCAAATTGGTGCATGAGACCCCCTTTTTTGTGGGAAAAGGGACTCACCTCTGCATAGCAATTTGACTACTAAGTCTATGAAGACATAGATATTCTACCCCCTCTAGTTTTAAACATATGACCTCTTAGGTGGAAACACATACAGTTAACCATTAAGCCTACTCAAGATGTGAATACTCACACACATATATAATTTATTTATAATATATTTAACATACATATATTGTGCAACAACAATTAAACATATATATATTATTTGATATGAACCTTAATTAATTTATTAAAATAATAAATATCAATATTTATATTTTATTGAATTTATTAAAATATTAATTATCAATATTTATATTTCATTTGTTTTAATTATATTATGTAAAATTAAATTTTAAATATATTGTGATTTTATATTTAATTAATAATTAAAATAATAAATATTAATATTTTATTTATTTAAAAAAAATTGTTTCAAGATTTCTAAAAGTTTGATGGCATGCCACATTCAATAATTCGAAGTCGAACATTGGCATGGGTTGACACCATAAGAAAGCCCAAGAAAACTCATTGTTCAACTGTTCAGGAAGACGATTTTGAGGTTTTGAAGGCATACCGATGTCCCCAAAGTCGTACTTGACACCGTAAGAAAGCCCAAGAAAACTCGTTCTTCGACTGTTCAGGAAGATGAAGTTGAGGTTTTGAGGGCATTCTAAAGTCCCCAAAGTTGAAATTAACACCATATGAAAGCCCAAGAAAACTCATTGGTAAGAGTCGAACTTGACACCGTAAGAAAGCCCAAGAAAACTCGTTGTTCGACTAGTTCCGGAAGACAAGGTTGAGGTTTTCAGGGCATGTCAAAGTACCCAAAGTCAAACTTGACATTGTATGAAAGCCCAAGAAAAATCGTTGTCCTTACTAGGAATGGTTCAGGAAGACGAGGTTTTGAGGGCATGCCGAAGTTTGTCAAAAGTCGAAGTCGGGGAAAGACGACGTTTTGAGGGTGAGGGCATGGTTTCTATGAAAGCCAAAGAACAGAGGAAAACTGGCTGTTCTTACCCAGACTGGTCCAGGAAGAGGAGGTTTTGGGTCTTTGGCGTCGAATTGTTGTAGTTGGTTCTAAAATTTAGATAAAAATTGGATGAAAACTGGATGTGTTGGTTATTTGGCGCCGAATTTTTTCTCTCGGGGCTGGGAATTTTTTCTATATAATTACAACTTTTATCATGGATAAAAACACATTAGACAGAACTTGGAGGCTTTTGAAGAGGTGGGCAACAACAAATTCACAATTGAAGTTTTCGTACCCAGAGTTGCAGGTTAGTTGGGTTTTATATTTTTCTATTTCCTAGATTTGTATTTTCTCTGTTTGTTTTAAGATATTGTTGATTCATACAATTTTTTTTGGGTAAGGATCGATTGGCAATAGATTTTTTTCGTTTTTTCTATGATTCTGTTGGTTCTAGGATTTCTGTTTTTGATGTTGTTGGTTTTACGATACTCACTAGCTAATCAATGGATTCAACCGAATCGCTTCCTCTAGCAAGCAGTCCGGCTTAAGTAGTCACGTCATTAAAGGAAGTGAATCACTACCATTTCCAACATTTCCTCATTGTTTTTCCCTAGCCAAACCCATCTTATCATAACAGGTATCTACTCTTAAGTTCTTCACAGTGATATCCTGTACTGGTCATCAAATTATTTTCAAAAAAACATGGATTTGACAATATTGGATGCTTGTCAATCTCATCTACCTTGTATCCTCCACAAAAATGTGTTGCTTCTTTGAGAGGAAGGTTTGGGATTTTCTTTGCATTTACATAATATGCCTTTTTTCAAATGATTGTTTTAATGCTATCTTTGCTAAAATAAATGTTGTTTTAAAGTAGTTTTTAATATTTTATGCTTTCAAATGTATTTATATTTTTCCAGTGCACAAAAATTCAGAATACGTTTCCTCTCTATTTTTTCATAAAAAAAGGAAATTACAGCAAGTCAAGCTTGCAATTTAACAAAAAATGGAATAAATCTAGCTAAGAGTGCCCAGTTTGTGTAAGATTCCTAAGATGCACAAATGTTTAGATAAAGAAGTGATTTTGTGTTTATGTAAATAATCAAAGAATAAACATAGCAATTAGTGCCTGATGGATTCAAGAAGGTGTATTAAAGAAAAGTGAATAGGGAGGATAAAATTATCCTATTCCTATTGCTAAAATTTTATCATGGTAAAACTGAAAGAAAGTAAAATCTATGAAAATTATAGATTGATAAATTCTTGGAAAAGATAGAAGAGATGTTGCCAAAAAACTTGATTTTGTTTATTATTAAGGGACTATAGGATGAAAACACTACTTGACACATTTGAACATAGAAGAATTCTCCAAGATACCCTGATCCTCCTTTGCAAAATATGATAGATACAGTTACAACGCTGCAATCTCAAATCCAACTACCATAATTTTCTCAGTGCTAGCTCTCAATGCTACCTGCAAGACAAAATATACTTGTATATTAATGTGGATAATTTTCCTTTTTAATGTAATTTTGTCATGCCTAAACAAGGCCCTAAAATTGTTTTAAGGAGAGAATCCCCTAGTTTCAAAGTATGAATAAGTGACGATAAAAAGTAGGATGACGGGCTAGGATAATTTTAGGAAGGAAACACTTAGAAATATAAATTAAGGTCAACCATGTTACAATTAGTAAAATCCTAATATTAGGAAGTAAAATTCTAAGAAATAGCAATTAAGGACAACCATGTCACAATTAGTTACCTCCTCACAGGCTAATTATTTCAATCTCAAAAATCAGTAAGTGGCTTCCCAAGAGGGTGACTAGGATTTTAGACTTAGAATGGTAGTGAATAAGGCTTAAGGAAGAGTTACTAGATTATCAAGGAGAGAACACCATCTGAAGTTTTTAAGAACATTTCAAGGCTTATAACATTCGAAAATTATAACTCAAAGTGGGCCCACTAAGTAACCTCTTGACCATGCTGAAATGCAACCAGTCCCTAAAATTTGTAAGTGCTTAAGAATGTCCAGAAATTTGAAAATAATGTTGTATGCCGTATTGGTGTCGAAAATTAGAGTCACCTTGCTAAAACTTTCACTGCTAAAATAACACCACTTTGGAATTAGAGGAAAATTGAACCATAGGCAAATCTCTAATCTAGGCCAATGGGACCAATTTCAAACACTTCTAAAAATAGAATTTTTAAAAGTAACAACTTCTCAGATTGGTTAAAATTGGAACCTGAGTGCACTTCTTTGGGGTATTCAACCTCCCATACTTGCTCTTAATACCAGACCTAACTTGCAAGTATGGGGCCCCTGTGCTATTAAAACTCTGTACACCAGATGTACCTGTAAATATTTTTGACCTGTGCAATAAGTTGTCCTATCATGAAACCGTAAATTCGATGCTTCATGGATGGGTTGACCAAACAATCCATCCTGTAATGTACCCATGAACAAAATAAGATGGGCACTAAGATAGGATGTTGAAGATTCCAGTCAGGGTGCTAGAAAGTGCAATAAAGGAAAATTATAGTGTGTTGTTTAGGCACAAAAAGGAAATACCAAACAATCTGAGGAAGGGAGTGTGTGGAAAGATGAGGTCATTGTGTTTGTGGAGAATTCCACAAGAGTGAAAGAACAACATGATGGATGGCTAATGCGCATGTGCAGTAGGGAGTGTGCTGGGAATATTGAAAGGTCATGGTGGAAGTTGAAATGACAAGAATGGGTATGATGGTCACAATGAAATTGAAGAGACAAAAAATTTGAAGGTTGGAGTTGAAGCAGAAGAGAGAAAGGGACTCGGATTTGTGGAGGAAGATAAGAGCCAGATTTGACACAAGAAGATGTAGGAGCAAGATCAAGGGTCTGAAGAAGCTGGACGGTCAACCTGTGAAGGAAATAAAAGGCATTTATGTTGTCAGAGTCATGATAGGGAGTCCATAGCCAGAGATAGGAGCCGCAGAGAGCTGTCCGAGAGCCATAGTAGTAGAGAAGTGGGCCAGAGTGTAAATCCATAAAGGTGGTTTAGTTTCTCATAATGAGAATGCTTAGAAATTTTCCTTATGATCGTGAAATCTTGCTCTCGTGCCCTCTGACTCCAAGTGATGTTTGGCTATTTATGTTGCTGTAGCATATTTTGGTTCTAATTTTGTGAGTTAGAGTCTGCTGCACTTAGTCTACAAAATTTGAGATATTCGTGAATTGGCTCCATTGTGCTCCTGATTGTGCCCAATTGTGAGAGTATTAACCCCAGAAAGGTGAGCTTGATTTGGATTTTACTAGAAAGATAGATAATGATATTAACCATCGATATTCCAGTAATCATGCATACATTTTAATTACTTTGCACATCTCTTGTTGCTGTGGTTAGGGAAAATAATAAATATCCATAAGGATAAAAACATTCTACTAATGGTTTTCATAGCTGAAACCTGTAGCCAGTGAAAGCATATTCAATGGATTTTTAATTTCTGCAATGGTAATATATTGTAGGAAGCAACAGGGGTAGTTACCTGAACCTCGTTTTTAGATCCAGTTTGGACTTTGCATTGCTGCTTCAAAGTGTCATGCTTGAGAATAGAACTTATTGAAAAACTATTTTCTTCTTGTTAATAAATATAGATTATCTCAGAGAGTGAATTACAGTAGCTAACCTCAACAAGCCTCCAAGATGTCCACAACAGACAATGGAAAATGTCTTGCATACCTAAATAGTCAGATCAATTCAAATTTTACCCTCAACACTCTACAAGAGCACAAGCTGCTCCATTTTGTACATAAGGTAAATCTAGCCCTCACTGCCATTCCTGCAATTTGGTATATCACATGAGTCGATGCGTTTTGTAGCAGTCAAACTGAAGTTTTTTTTTGTAATCGTGAACTGAATGTGCCTCTCTATTTTTTCCATGGAATGTGCCTCTCTGGCCATTAAGCTTAGGTAAACCTCATTACCCATATGCCATATTACAACTAATACCAACGATCGAATATTGCCACACATAGTTCCCAAACCCGAACGAACCACCCCAGGAAGTAAATAAATAATGAAAACACATATCATAACTCTCCTGCCTGAATAATTGATTTTAGCACAATGATATAATCGGGTCATCTTTTATATCATTTTACTTGAATGCACATTTATATTGAAATTTTCAATAAAGGAGAGAAAATGAATAAAGAGAGCGTCAATGACCAGAGATTCACTGAATTCAATGGCCCTCTCTTGAAATCCTTGTACACATCCAAAGAAAACAAGATAGTAAGTATCAGTGCACTATTTATACTCAATAACAATACAATACCCGTCTTACCTTAGACTCAATATATATCTATATCCGTTTTCTAGCTATCCCTCTGCTTGCAGAGTGGCACGCTACTTTTTTGAAATTTTTGATAAAAATTTTGAATGTAACATCGGTTTCCCTTTCGAGGGCGTCGATTTTAAATCTAAATGGACTGGTTTCCCCTCGGTGGGCAGTCCAAACTATGAATTTTCATGCCGTTAGGCCCTGTGCTCAGGCTTCCATAGCTGAGACAGAGGAAGCCCTGTACTTTTATGTTAAATATTAATAGATTTAGTATTACTTAGAAAAACAAAAATACTCTATCTCTATTATTCCCATGGTTAATAAGTACTAGCTATATTAGTGAACACTAGTTAGAATAGATAAGCTTTTATTATGTGAATTAAACACATTGGATAGTACATGATATGTTTCAATAATGCTTACAAGGAGTAACAACTTTGAATAGATGGGATTAGTACTAAGCAGCTTAAATATGATGAAGCTGGTAATCAAGCTATTAGTATAATGATCTCGGTATAAGTACATAGTACATACCTTACATAGGTAATCCTAGTCATATATGTTACAATGCTTAGACTAATTACTACTCTTCTGTGTAAGTAGACATAAGCTTATATCCATAATAAAGTAGAATCAATCATAATAGAGTAGAATCCATAACAAGTTGTCACAGTGTTCATTACTGGCATAGTTGGAGTCAATGAATCCCATTAATGTGGTAATAGCTGTCAAAATGAGAAACTATACAATATATTAACTGGGCTTTTAGGAGAATGATTTATAGATTCCCCAGGGTATCTTGGGTGGCCTCTTATGTTGGCAGCTTTTGTCCTGGAAAACGGCATGCAAAATGTTTGCGTGGATATTCAGAACTCCAGTGTGATACTCCTGCATTGTACACGCATGACTCCAAAACCAGCATATAATTAAAAATCAAACTTGAGGTTGGTCTGTAGTGAGACGACTATTTTTAGGCCTATCTGGCTTGTTAGGGAGGGCTCCTGTAACCTTGCCATTCATGCATTCTACCTCCAATTATTGTTCACGGACTGAATTCTCTTATTAATCCATGTGTGCTTATCTAAGATTCCCCCCCTTTTGATAGCTACTTCAAGGTATATTTTGGATGGTTCACATTCATGATTAGCCTCCATAATTTGTATGATGAGCTTTCAGGCTGTGGAACTGGAGAGGATAGACTGCCCATATTTGAAGTCATTTTGTGTAGGGTCATTAAGCCAAACTGCAAATCAACTGTGTGGGCAAGGGATGGGGGTTATTCCCTTCAAGCAAATTAGTAGCATGAATTGTACAATTCTAGGCAACATGAACTGGCTTCCCTCAATAATAACACGTTCATTTATTGTTTGTGCTAGCCTTTCCTTCCTTTCTTGTTGAAAGTGTAGTGAAGAAGGTATTCTCTGTGCATGTGCCTTAGCCAGAGAAAAACCACAAGAAACTTCATAATAAGCCATGCTTTTTCAGAGAAAATGACTTTAGTCAATGATTCATCCATGGTGGATCTCAGAAGATGTGGCACCTAGGAGTTCTCTTACATACCGACAACCCTGCAACTTACTGTGATGAAGTATGGATCATTTTATTTTCCTGGAATGTAAAAGAAAACATCAATAGATGAATAATTCTTTTGAGAATTTAACCATCTGATATCAATCCAGGGATTTCATAATTCCCTCTTAAGGTCATGATGTGATCATCTGAACTTCAAAATTCAACTCCCTCTTGTCATCAATCAGAAATAGGTCACCGGATTTGTGTACGGTGTAGCACTACAAAATACCCACTACATCTTTGAAACTAGCTAAAAGGAATAAAAAACAAAGCTACTCCTGTGGCAATGAAAGAGATTAGAAGAAAATCTATTACAAGCAAGATCTTTATGGTAACAAGTGCAACACACTACAGGATGTCCTGATCATATAATTATTGTATGGAATATGGGGTAAAAACACACACACGAATTGAAGAGGCTTTATTGGTAATTTTATCAATAAGTTCACACATGTAGATTGAAACAAACATAAACCATTTTCAGACAATAAATCTACATCTTAAAGCAACAGTTCCAGACTATATTTCTGCCTACGTATTTTCTTATGGGCAAGACCACCTAGGAGGACCACATGAGGTGTTAATGAAATATTTAATACCAAGAACCTAAACATATAATTGGTTCATAGATAGATTTCTTTTAAATTGTATTAAAATGTTTTTAAACAAACAAAAGATCATAAAATATGACTGCAAGGAGATTTTTGTGAAAGGTGTTTCTTGTGACACCTTTGACACATTTCAAAAGCTTGAAAGTTTTCTTGATGTTACTAATAATGATGATGTGTCTCTTTTATGATATGGGACTTCTGAAAATAATGTACCAAACATTACAAATGAATGTAAAGGGTGTTTTGAAAAAAATACCAAAGAAATTGGTTCCAAGCTTAGATTAGATTTTATGGCAGCAAAGGTCTAGGAAAATATGGGCAAAGAATTAGAAAT
Source organism: Pinus albicaulis (assembly GCA_034641835.2). Lineage (NCBI taxonomy): Eukaryota > Viridiplantae > Streptophyta > Pinopsida > Pinales > Pinaceae > Pinus > Pinus albicaulis. The sequence goes on along the minus strand of JAXQQM020091075.1, from coordinate 332,090 downwards.
CCCATGGAGCTGAGTGCAAGGAAAGGAAATGATGGACTTGGTTTTGTGGTTAAACAAGCAATGGGCACAACTAGTTTGTAAGAGGGGAACCTCATATAGTGAGTGAATCATTTACCTCTAGAATAAGTACATATAGAGGGGAGAAGATTAACAACAGAAACCCTGTACAAGGAAACAAGTTCAACAAAAAATTTTGTTGAACCACATCGATATGTTTAGCTAAAAGGCCACCATAATGAAACTCCCAGAATCATAATAATACATTAAGTTAGCAAAAACCCAAATTAGCTTCGGAAGCATAGATTCAATTATAATTTTATTTGGTTTTAGAATTCTCATTACAGTTTCAGTCCAACCATGGAATGTGCCTCTCTGTTTTTGCCTCTGTGTTTTTTGAAAACAAATGGGGCATCAAAGCACTCCGAAATCAACAATGCCTTATGGGGGGTGGGGATTTAATAGGACCAATATGTAAACAAAATAGAGCATACCATGATTCCATAACGATGATAAACAACATTGATAAACATATTATACCATGATGATGCAAAGAGGTCATTGCATCACAAAAAGATAGGCATACCCTGCGGTATTTTGTGCATAGCATTCATTATTTCAGACTTGTTTCACCGAATGGATTACTCATCTTTAATGCCACTAAAAAATTTACCCACCAACAATGCAATAAGGAAAAAATTATTAACAACATTTTATTTCTGTTGCGGACTCAAGTTAAATGGGCACTAACTTTTAAGTTTACAAATTTCATACATATTCATTGTATTTTTAGACAGCGCTGTGATTAGATCGACCTTTACTATTACCACCGATACCATTAGGATCAGGCTTGTGAATTTCCCCTTCACTTCTGGAAGGAAGAAATTGTGGGAGAAATCAGCAACCCTCTGTGCAGATATCTAGGCTCATATAGTATAATAAGGGGAGGTTTATTCATGTGTGCTAGATTGTGTTGGACTAAACTCAAATAACAATTTGTTGGACATAATCATTTCTATCTCGAGGGCTTCCCATGGACTCAAAAGATGGACTATTAAAACATCCCTTTCAAGTGCAAGATCTGCAATGGCTTAGGACATTTTATGGAAACTTGCCCCAAAATAATCCCTAAACTTAAAGTACAAAATATGTTCCTACAACTATTGGATGCACTTCTATAAGGGGATTGACATAGATCTTTCTACAAGAAGACCTGATGATTAAAGTTCAGAAGTATAGGCCTTATCAAGATTGGTAGATAATTCATCTCTTTTCATTGTATCTCAAATTCTAATGATAATTTTGGTTCCTTTTATATATTTAGTTCCTCCAACTTCACATAAATAGTCTTGAATTTTCTCTCCTCTTTGATGGTTGATTCCATTAGATGTTGAAGGAGGATTCTACAATAATGGTTTGCAGATTTGATTTGAAGCCACTATGAGTTATTGAGCCCAACTCTGACATATTCCCAAACTGGAATTCTAATAGTCCCTTGCTTGATGGAAAATTGGATACATTCCTTGTGCTTGCATTCCTTCTCTTGGTAATTCTACTTAGAAAAACCTAGAACTGGTCTGCTTGGTTGGTTTAGCCAGCTCTGTTCTTGTTTTGATAACCCTGCCACCATTAGAAATAAAAATAACATATTTATAGGTGTTGATTTGTTATTAATGAAATAACTTTTTTTATCTATCAATTTCTGCGTTTATTGGGGTAGTTTGCTATTTTATTGAGTAGAGTTTAGAGTCTACACTGCCTCTAAACTCATGTTTTTCTCATCGGCAAATATCTTATCCTTATCCTTGCAAAAACAAACCAGGTAATGGATTTCAACAATAGAATATTGTGAATTATTTGTTCTTAAAATAGTAGCCCAACTGTACTATAAAATGCTTGCTTCATTTCTCTTATGAGATGGTTGATGACTTTACTACGATAGTGCAGATTTCACATTTCTTTTTTTTAAGTGGTCTACCATTCTAACCAAGTTTTCATTTTTGTTTGAATGGGCTGATGATTTCTCTATCATTTTTCTTCTGCTCTATAAAAGAATTACCTTTATCCATAACAACTAATTACTTTGATATGAGCTATTTTACTATGCAATATTCTTTGTTGTCTTCGCTAATTTTGTGGGACTTAATCAGTAAATGCCAAGATTCAGTATAGTTTTGAACCAAGACTTGGAAGGTGGGCTGGCTCATTAGACTGTAGCTTCATCACTCCAACTCAGAGTTTAATAATCATGTACGCAATTTCAAGGTAGGTTCATTTCTGTTTGGGAAAGACACATGAGATGGATAAGATTGGATGCATGGGAACAACATACATTTTTCTCATGGAAGGCTACAAAGCCAAAAAATTTCCACAGTGACTTGTCTTTTACCAAAAACAAGATTAATGTAATGGCATTGATACACAACTAAGTTTCAAATGTCTAATACACCAAGTTGGATATCATGGGCATTAAACCATTTCTTGTGTTCAACATCCCTTTTAAGTTTTTAGCCTATTGTTTTGAATACACTTTCAAAAAAGTTACAGATCTTACAAAGTGGAAGTTCAGAAGAGATAGCCATAGGGGTATACTCTGTCTTTCGAATAGCTCAGGGAATCCACAAGGACATATTGTTAAACCAATCCCTAAGAAAAACTCCAACAGATGATTAAATTCACATCCCTTGAAGAAATTTTCGGAGGCACTATCCTCAACCCTCATTTTTTTTGGATAGAACAGTCCACGACTCTCACAACATTTTTGGAAATTTAGAGTTTAACATTTTGGTATATTGGGCAACATTATAATATGTCATGGTTTCCTGTCATAGGATAATTGCAAAAATGTTTGGAATCTCACCAAATGCACAATCTGCATGAGAGGAAACTCTGAATTTTTTGATTTGATATTGAGTTGGTTTGACTCAAGAGTTCAATTGTGATAGACCAAGCACTCCACCTCTGGAACTGCTCTAGGAGAATAAGAGGTCATGTTACATGCATTGTTCAAACTTCATGATAGAAATACTTTACCTACCTGAGCTATTTTTACTTTGACAGTTCCTCAGGGTACTAAACTTAGTTTAGCTCCCCAGATTCAGCCAAACAGTCAGGGTTCTCTCCAGATTTTATGTCCTTTAACCTTGGATGGTAAGAAAGTGGGGCAAACTTGGATGGAAAAAATGTGGGGCTGCTTTTCTCCCACACTTCCCCAGTATCAACAGCCAGCACCCCTCAGCCCTAGTTAGCCCCCAGATGACATCATCATCCATTTTACAATGGTCAACACCCCCGCCTCGGCCATCAAGACTAGCAGCCAAGGTATCCAACTCGAACTGCCCCAACTAGCTTGCCATCAATTCTGCCATAACAGTAAACATGTACTGCAAGATAGTAGCAGCTACTCAAGAAAATGTAAATGTCTAGTAGTTCTATATTAGAGTTGTATTTTCATTTAAATCTATTATATGGATTTTTTAGAAGAATCAAACCTATCATAATCTAAAAATTAATAGTATTTCAATGTTAAACATATGAGAGAACTATAACATGATAACAACGTTATATATATTATCATTATGTACATTTATATTTTTTTTCTCATTATTTTTTTAGAAAGCTTAATAATTAATGAATTTCTATCTTATAGAATTCAAAACTTATTTTTTACAAGGGAAAGTTATATATTAGAGGATTTGTTAAGATTTTTTTACCCACCAAGATGACATTTTATGATTAAAATATTTTCAAAATGTTTCATTTGATTATGAGTTACTATTTTTTGTTTTTTCTTATATGTATTTTAATTCAATTGCATACTTTTCATTTTATAATGTACTCATTATTCCACTTCATATAATCAAAGGTTGATGATTTTAATATATATATATATATATATATATATATATATATATAGCACTTGTTTCATTATTGGATTAATGCAATGAAGTATATAAAACTCGTTCTAACTTGGGAAATGTGTAATATTGAATTAGGTCTATTGATTAAATATGCAAACAAGAAAAAGAGTAAAGTCTATTCGGACAAAGAGTTTAAATCAATTTATTAGGGACACACCTTCTGGAGTCATAGGTACTAATGAGATACCTTCCAAAGGAAGTAATTTATCTACAATTCCATCTTCCCATTTAGATTTTGCAGATGATGTATATGTCCTAGTAGTAACTGATACTTGCCATAATGTGGAGCCTACACTTGAAACTGGATTTGAAATTGATAGATTTCATTCATATAGAGATTTGTTGATGAAGGCTCATGTTGATCCATTCATAAGAGATGCAATTCATGTAGCATACAAAACAACCATCTCTGACACAGAGAATGCAACATATACAGAAACAATAGTTGATGATCTACTAAGGTAAATAGTCATTTATATTTTACTTATAAACTTTAGGGTTGTAATTACATAACATATGATTATTAATAATATATTATATCGCAATGTTCAAGAGTAATATCAATGTTCTCGAAGAAGACACTAACACTAATAGACAACAAAATCAATCTCATCCATCAGATAAATAAATTATACCATCTATTGGTGCATCTTTTCAACCTCTCTTAAAACATCCAAATGAATATTTTAAAGGAGAGGCAACTAATGGCATTCCATTCACAATCACATTAAATGAAAAAGGGCATGTGTTAAATGATGAAGGTGGGAGAACATGGAGAGACATACTTCACCATGAAGCATTGAGATTATTTGGTCCTACAATTGCTAAATATTTTTGTCATCAAGGTAAAACACATATACTATGTTTTTTCATAAATTGCATACTTAATTTATGTAGTATAAACTATATACTTAACGTTTCATGTTTCATATTAAAAAAAATTATATATTGTACTTAGTATTACATTCCCTAAATTTCATTACTATGATACTAGAAACCTTAAGATTTTTTATATGGATTATTTACTTTCTATATGTATTTCACAAACAAATCTAAGAAGGATGAGTTTTTATCTCTTATGCATAAAGTATCGACAATTGTACCTCCAAAACAAATTCTTCATAGTGTTGCTGAATATATTAAAAATACCAGGAATGCTTTGAGAGGTGAATTGGTAAGAAACAAAAATGTAGTCACGCCGCACTTCATAGGAGAAGGAGAGTGGAAGAGGTTATTGGATGAGATTTCTTTTAAGAGAAAAAGGAAAAATGGAACTTTGGTTGGAAAAGACAAATATGCACATACTGTACCAGCCTCTAGGTTGTCCACATGCCATCGTTTGGGGAAAGGTGGCATGTTATGTCCAGAGGAAAAAATTGTAAGCTTAATACACTATTATGTTTCTCAAGAAAAAATTATTTTTTATATAATCAAATTTCTAACTATTTCATTGTTATTTAAAATATAGTTGCAGTTGTTCAATACTAAAATGTCTGAAGATGACAAAGATTTTGCTTCATGCTATGGTGTATCTTCCCTCATTCATCAAAAGATTAAAGATGTATTTCATCCTATTACAGATTATGAGGTATTTTTTGACATATGATTTTTTTGTTTTAGATAAATTTTTATAATATGAAGGAAGTATATGAAAATGAAAGTTTCAATTAATACAATTTATAGTTGTGTTGATCTTATCTTATATGTGTCTTAGGTAACTAATCAACGTGATGAAAGAGAAGATGACGCTGAACTTTGAATCATGCTTCAACCTTAACGTATGTTTGGTTAGTTCACTTCAGTTATTTTTTAAATCAATAAGATACTTTAGTTATGAAATACCATTAAATGCACACCCTTTTTATGGTTTATTTCAATTCAATTGAAGTTATTGTTTGTGTTTTTCTTCGTTTATTTCATTTATGTATTTTTATTCACAAACATATGTTTATAATTTTCTTTTTATGATTTTTCCATGCAGGTGACGACAAAATTCAAAATTTCTTTTAAGGATGAGCAATACAAATGATTTCAAACGAATTATCAGTTTCGTTTTTTTCATATCTCATAATAAACAAATTTCAAGACCTAATACATTTCATTATATTAATAAATGAAAGGTGATTTTTTTGATAATCGATGTTGGAACATATGTATAAATTTTATTTTCTTTAATTAAATTATCTCTTTTTATATACTCATCATTTTGGTTGTTGTATAATACACTTAAAATTTTAATATATGTAGATATTGTTATTACTTTGTAATTATTCATTTAATGTGAAAGATATCCATTTAATATATTTTTTCATAACTAGAAAGATATGTAATAGATTAGAAAAACAAAAGTTTTTGAAATATCATGACATCTCACACTGCTTAGAACTTTCATTTATTTATTTATTGTAATTTTCAAAGATTGAAATGATTAATCTACATTATCAATACCATGTTGACCAAAATGATCAGTAGTGATATTATGTATGTAAATTTATTATGCCCATCAACTTGGAATCATGTGAATGTTTCAATGGAGAGACTCTTCCATTACTTGTAATTGATACTTGCCATAATGTAGCCAAGCACGAAAAAGCTACCATAGCCTTATTGTACACAATGAATTAAAATTTTTGGATGTAACTATGAGATACCTCAATTGTGTTAATACATTTGATTTTAATTAAATATATTTATGGTAATTGGATTTAAGCATAAGAAAATGGTCAGAATGTTCTCTTTGGTAATAGAATCAAACTCTTCCCAGGATACTCACCACATGCAATATATAACCTTTCTAAATAAAGGAGGTTATTTTTTTTTGCACCATTTCATATTTTATGGTGCTTTGCACCGTATACAATTTTATTATAATAATAATAATAAATGTATTTTTTTGCACCATTTTTTATTTTATGGTGCTTTTCACCATATACAATTTATTATTATTATAATAATTTTGATATTTTTATGATAAATTTTTAATTTTTATAAAATTGGTTTTGGTGCTTTGCATCACAATATCTTGATCGTGAGATTGGTTTTTGGTAGTTTGTACTATACACCATGGAATGCCACATATGCATTTAACACCAAATTTAACATTTTTTACTAACTCCATTTTTGCACCAAAAAACATAGCACCATTTGCCTATCTCCACATTCTCACCACTTTTGCAAGACTATTTGAAAAGTAAAGATTTCTCAAATCCTTTACAAATTGTGATGCTAATGTGTAGTTAAATTACCTTCTTCTTCTTGTAATGAGAGCCCCTAACATAAGTCGAGATGACTTCGATATATGGATCGTTTCGATACACCATCCGATCCAATTACGATTTAAGGCGTTGGCAATTTTGTATAACCGAATTTCTAATGTTTTGCCCTGGCCAAAAGTAAAATAAACTATAATTATGTAATGCCCTACGTAAAAGTAAAATAAAATATAATTATGAATATTTCCGATAGGAGACAAAGTTATTACATACATCTTTCTCAGTCACCTACCTAATACATTCGAAAAATTCATGCAATGTACACAACAAAATTAGATCATATGAACTTATATTTTAATACCCTAAAGGTTATGCTCTGTAATAACATCATTTCAAAGCGGAGGCGGAGCATTTGTATAAAATCAGCTTTGAATTTCGAGCATGCTGCCTGCAGATTCAATGTACGTTAAAATAGTCGGTTTGAGGAAGCAAAGAAGAAGGAAACACGTTTTGAGTAAAATAGATTATTTGCGTGAATAGACGCAGGGGTATCTGATGATGAAAGCTGCATAAACTCTATAGGCATTCTCAACCATTGGATTCGAGGCGGCCCACAATGAAGAAATTAAAACGCTTGAACTACGCCTTTAAAATCACATGCCTCACATTCGGAATCAAATAATACACTGGGAACTCTCTTAGGTTTTAACTTCTCAGACGGCTAATCCTCCCTTCCCTTTTCGTTTAACTCCTTTTGACTTTGCATCGTGCCAGTGTAAGGGTGGTATAAAGTATGCTTCAGCATGAAGTTACGACGGTGGAAGCGTGGCTCCATAGAATAAAATTATACACCAACAACACTCTCCTGTTTTCAGACATTCCTCAGCAAATCAAAATTCCTCTTTTAACTTTGCATCGCCTTTTGACAAAATTTATTTGGCTAATCATATTTTATTTATAATCTTGTTCCTGGTCATTCCGCAATATATTCATTATAACGATGGATGATATAAAAATCTAATTCAATGTATGTATAACATGTATCAATTATATTATATGTTAAATAGGAAAGGATTTGGAATAATGTTTATAATATTATATAAGTAAGATTGGTGGGTTGGCTATTGAATTGGGATGAGAGATTTTCTCAACAAACCATTTCTTGGTTTGGAAATTGTTCTATATCATAAAAAAATATATATAAGTAAGACTTGTTTGTTGGTTATTAAATTTGGTTGAGAGATTTTCTCAACAACTAACTTTTTAGTTTGGAAATTGTTCTATGTCATAAAGAGAAATATATATGACATGTAATTTGGTTTCAATTGGTGTGAATATACATATTATTTTGAATTAGTTTGTAACTTTATCTATTTTTCAAAATTCTTATTTGGTATGGCCATATGAGCGTCACTCACTCCCTCAAGCGAGGGCCAAGGAAGATGGAAGAGATGTGAAGTGTTATATACTAGGATAGAGTGTGAGATTAAATCAGTTCTTTGTGCAAGATTTTCGAATGTTCCTATATGTTTTCTACGTAAATATGGTTTCCATACTTTCTCTTCACGTTTACCTTGTAGTTGCTGTGATGGGTGGAGGGACTAAGTTCTTTATGCACCTATAAGAATAAAAATGGATGGGTGGCCTATTCTAGATCGTTAACTCGGAAGGGTGGCCCATTCTAGACAGCCAAGTCAAATACTCTCGTTTCGCCACCCAGGATTTCGAGTTGACGGAAGCCCCGTTAGCTAACAAAAATTCGATCGTGGGAATGCTAGACGTGTTGGGCATAGGTGGGAAATATTTGGAGTGTTGCCGTCTAAGGACAACCCATGTTTTGAAAAGGATGAGAATCCTATGTGTTTAAGAACTCCTTCCAAGACACCACATTAACTGTTGAACACTTCTTGTGCCTATCAAGGAGGTTGAATCACACACAAGTTATCATCTTTTGTTGAACGTCTAGTACTCCAATGAAGCATAGTGTAAGGAAAACTCTCTTACAATCTAGTATCAGCCCATCACATGTTGTTGTTTCTACTCTATGTGTAATGGTTTGGTGGGTGCATCAACCCACCCAAGTCAAATTCAAATTTTCAAACCTTCCAGAAGTCGACGTGGCCTAAAATACAATCTTTTCGTTAAATTTGTATTATCAATAGAGTTTGTTGTAATTTGGTTGAGTGATCTTAGCGATATCATGAGGAAATATAGGGTCTGGAATGATCCAATCCTCTTTTCTCCATTGTTATAAAATATAGTCTTCATGAAATTGTAGTGAGGGGGGGCCAATATCCATGTAAGACTAGGCCGAGGCTGCCATGCCATATGGGCCATATGTAATAATGAAAAAGAAACCTGTGTGCGTAAATATGTTAATGCGTTTTACGTGTGTTCTGTTAGCCAACTATGAATTTTTCGGAAAGAAAACAGGTGGCTAAATTGTTTTTGAGCCTTCAAGAGATACATTTCCCATGAAAATCTCTCATCCTTGAAGCCTTTGTGTGTCCTTTTCCTTTGAAAAAATCTTCACTGGTATTTCCATCCAAAAAGCCTCACTGACTGTGAAAAAATGATGCTCAGAAAAGGCCTCCATTTGCCCCTTGTATCCCTGCAAAATTTCTCATTTTAACCCTTTTTTCTCCTTTTCAAAGTTTCCCCTTTAACCCCAAAAATCCCCTCCCAAGCCTACTAAATCCTCCCATCTCCCCTTTTAACCTCACAAACACCCTTTGTTTGGCTTAAAAATCCATTTTTCCCTCTACCAAAAACCTCTGTTCAACCTCAAAAACTCTGTTTTTAGGCTAAAAAAACCATTTTTTAACATATAGGGGCTTAGCCCCTTTCGGCCAGCGCCTTAACCACTTCCCCTCAATGAAAGTAAGCACTAATACCAAGCGCTAATCCCTAAGGCGCTCATCGCATCAGAGAGTTGGAGTGGAGCGCTTTTCCTTTGTAAACAACAAATCTCCGATGCGATGGTGTATTTGTTTTGTTTGCCTTTGAAGCGATCTCCGTTGTTGATTTGAAAATATATAACAGTTCCACGCACATTTCACCGCACCCTGTCTGCTCCCTTTGTAAACCCTCCGATGATGATCTCCGCCATTGATTCACAGTTAGATCCGACGGCTATCGCAGTGCCGCACTCATTGCCAATCAGAGATTTTAAATTGTGCCACCCTCCGATGCCCCGATTGGCTGATCCCCGATTGAATCTGAGTCATCCATCCGTTATGATCCTATGACCTAGATTTCTTCTTGCTCCGCCCTGCTTCCCCGATTGGTCACCCTCTGATCCAATCACAACCATTGATCTGTAGCCAATCCAACAGTCCAGAGCCAATCACTTCATGAGCCCGTCGGAGATTTGGCCCCTACCTCCTCTGCTTCTGATTAGATCCTGACCATTCATTCCTTTGGATCCGACAGCCAAGATTACTCCCAACCACTAACCAACTCCTCCGCCTGTGTTTCTCCTCTACAGATCTCAATTATCCATCACAATGATCGGACGGTCTACAGTGAAACCACCTTTGATCGGCCCCCACCTTAATCGACCGCGCACGTTATCATATCGCACTCCATCTCCTGCTGTCGGATCTCACAGTCACAGATCCAATGGCCCACATCAATATTGTGTTGTTTCCTCGTTCGAACGTTAACAGTTCAAATTCACGTGATATAGGCGGTTTTAAAGGGCCACGTGTCAGCCGAAGACCCATATCGCATTTGAAAATTAAAAACCACCTCACCCTCCTTTTGCCACGCGAAAATAGCTATTTTTCCTGGAAAACCACTACCCCACTTTTTGTTCCCGAAGGTCCATCTACAGATCTCGACCGCTGATCTGTATTGATCAACGACCCTCATTACATCTCGCACTCCATTCACAATTTTCTTGTCGTCCGACCATAAAGCCTCATCAGATGATCGTAGTCGTTGATCTCCTCCTGAGATCTAACGGTCCTAATCAAATCGCCCTCTGCCCATGACCGGATCCCACCATTGAAGCCCATTCCATATGTTTTTCATGAATTTCCTTTGTATTTCGTTCAAAGGTCCAAACCTTATGTTTTGCATTAAAAAATCTATTTCTCTACTCACATTAGAACTTTAATGTTTTACATTGAAGTTTATTTCATTTCGCTCAACCTTCTAAAGGTAATTCCATTAGTTAATCTCCACCGTCGATCATCGCCTCCAGATCTGATCTAACAATCCACGTCCATTTTTCCACCAAACCTTCATCTGATCATTTTTTCACTGTTTCACTGCATTTCTCAACCATTTTTCACTGCATCCACCGCATACATCATTTTTGTGCTGCCATCTCCATGATCCTCCACACCATTCAACCCCCCTCCTGCATGGATTTCTTAACATTTTTGTGTGTTTTGCAGGGAATATAGACGGTGAAAATCGTTCTTCTCTACACAGTCATTGTTAGTGACACAGTAGAACAGAGGAAGCATTTTCAGAGCCTGAGATTACAGAGAAACGTCTGGGAAAATTTTAGAACGTAATTTTTCATTAAAGGAACAGTGTTCAACCCTGTTAAACCTCTCTAGCACCATTAAAGCCTCCAAAATTCACATACACAGACAGTCATGAAGCGGTAAAGAGTATCAGTACAGGATTAAAGAGTTTTAAAGCCTCTAATTCAAGATTTTAACCTTTAATTAACTGTTCAAAGGGAAAATGTACCAGATTGAATACCTTGTGAATTACACAGAAGGTCTAATGATGCCTAACACACAGAAAACGATATTATCAGTGTTTCACATCAGCAGAAGTTTCCCTTATGAGAAAGGACGAAGTACCCATATTGTTTTCATTCTATACTGTGTTCTGAGAAGATTTTCACCCTGACAGAACGGTCCTAATGCTACCAGAGCATTTGTTATGCAGTATGGAAAACCTGAAGTCATTTATCTGCCTTTTTTTTTACTCACCAGAGTACTACAGAGTACTACAGCCGAAAGTACATCAAAGAACATGTCTGGAGTAAATATCAGTCTGTTGAAGACCACTCTTTCATCCAAAGAGTACCAAAAGTCAATGCATAGATATTAAGACAGAATGGGCCTTGAGCCCTCTTCTTCTACTATGTTTTAATGTTTCATTTAGTGTTTATCTACCTCCTCTGTCTCTCTTTCAAATATAAAACTCATGAGGAAACGTTGTTGTGGGTTTTTGATCAGATATCTGTGAATTGTAAGTTGTTTCCCTTGAGATATAGTTCTTTGTGTAAAGTTGTAATATAGGATGAGGAAGATGTTTTCAGACTGAATATCAAGCTGTTGGACAATGTTGTACATGTCTGGTGTTTCTATTTAATATGACAAGCACATTTCTTTAGATCCTGATTTAAAGCAACGGTGATGTTTTCTGCCTTTGTCTCTATTTTCCCTTTGTAATTCATCACATTTCATTTCTCTAGTAAGCATCAAAAATCTGTCTTAGGATATACCCTTGCATTGTACCCTAATGCTTCTGCTCTCCTTACCTTTGATGTTTTCTACTGATTGTGTTATTCAAGAACTAATTCGAGATAATTTAACCAGTGTAGTAGCGTTATTCACTGCTAACTGATGTATGAATTTATGAATCTGTTCTTAGATGTTCTTGTTGGGTTTTAATTGAAAGAATTGAGATACTGGGAGTTTAGAATGCTGATTATGTCTCACTAGGGTGTTTTTCAATCAATTGAACCCTTCTAAGTTCCCTTAAGTGGATTCCGAAGCATTGAAAGTTCAAAGCCTTTCTCTGATCTCAGGTTTTCACCTTTGTGTTTAAATCTTTAATGTTCCTTTTTCTGAAGAGTTAATATTTTAGGAGGTGGATCATAGGTGTTTATGGCATGCCCTGTCCCTAGATCTGATTCCTAACTGGTCACCTTGGAGGTTTCCTTGTCATTCACCTTCTTTCCTTACCATTTCATACCACACTATCATCTTTAAGATCCTATGCTTTAGATGACTATCCCAATTGAAAGCCTTGAATACTGAATATCAAGTAAACCCTTTCATGACTCCATTTCCCAATGGTCTTGAGTGTTCATTTAATTATCCCTCCTTTGCTTAAAATCCTCTTTTCTCACCCTTTATCTTATATTGAACCCTTCCTTCCTATTTCCCAACAACCAAACAAACAAACAAAAAAAACAAACCTTATGCCTTATAACTAGCCTAATACCTTCAAATCAAGCTCCAAAGACATATACATTGCCTTCATAGAGAGATCCCTCTCCGGACCCAGGAGGGCTAGATCCTAAGCTCTAAAGTGGTTTTGATGTTGTCTCATCTTTTGGTATTGCCAAACTTGCCAAAACATGGGAACCCCAACATAATGGTGAATCCACTAGGGACTTTGAGTAAAACACACCTTTATACATTTCAAAGACTCAAGGAGGACCATAGTAGCCTTAGTTTGGTGGTTAATCACTGTGGTGGACAGTTAAACCTTCCTGAAACATTCAAAGCCTTCCACCTAGCGACTCCATAGTTCCCTAACGATTAAAGACTCCACTGGTGATCAGTATGCCTGCTAATTATCTTGGTTTTCACAAGACTCCACTGGGAGACCAGCCTTCATTACAACATCAGCCATATTAGAAGTAACAAGTAGGATTAAGCTTCATTGTTTGAATACAACATACTGGCTTCAAAAACCATTCACACAAGAGCTTATCCTAACCCAAACCCACCTGAAATAGTTTACAAACCTGAGAGCATCCTTAGGAAATCTCCTACACCTAGAAATCTAACTATTTCCAGACACATCCATAGAGCTAACTCTGCACCAGAAGACTTTACAACTCTATCAGACACTCATTTTTACCTAGACTTACAAAGAAGTTTACCTAGAACTAGGTCATTCAGTGCTCTAGACCAGTTAGACCGTGAGCTTCCTGGTTCACCATCTCATAGTGTTCAACACATTAGGGATAGAGATACCCCTCCCTCTACACCTCCATAAATTCATTTCATTCAAAACTTGGGGCTCCATCACCTTAAATCAGCTCAACAGAGTGTTGTTGTTCCTAGTATTCCTGTCATCCACATACCTGTTGCTCAAGCCAATCCTTTACCTCCTCAAAACATCATTATGGTAGCCTAGTATGCACCTCTGGTGTTACCATAGCCCTTAGTGCCTTCACCCAATGATTATCAATCAAAAATCCCACATTTCACTACAAAAGAGTCTACCACAGCTCAACATCATGTAGATAGTATGGAATATTCCTTTGACTATATGGAGATAGATGATGAGACAGTCAAGATGAGAATCTTTGCCCAGAGTTTAGGAGGTGATGTGAATAAGTGGTTTAAAGGCCTACCTCCCAATAGTATCCTTGATCTTACCTCTTTATATCAATCCTTCATAAAAAAATGGGAAGTCCAGACCAATCCTCTCCAAATCTTAGCAGAATACAAGAACCTTAAAAGAAATGTAGGAGAGAGTGTCCATGACTATTCTACAAGGTTTAAAATTTTTCACAACACTCTTCCTCCACACATGAAACCTCCCCAAGTTATGGCTTTAGTGAAATATCCTAAAGGCTTTGATGCTGACATGGCCTACCAGCTTACGGAGAGAGATTACAACACATTGGAAGATATGCAAAAAGGAGCAGTGAGTGTAGAAGATAACCTGATTGAAAAAGGGCCAGAATGACATCTGAGAAAAAGGTAACATATAGGGATGACACATCAACTTCCACATACGATCCCAAGTATGACAGTCTAGCCAAAAACATGGAAGGGCTAGAGAAAATGATGGAGAAAATTGTTGTCACAGTTAGTAATCAGAACAGAAACCAAAATCATAACCAGAACAAGAAATTTAGGAGAAACAACCCTCCTAACTGACAAAGAGACTCTGATCAACAATTCATACCCCCATTTGAAGAGAAATTTCTCGATGAGGATGAGGGGATAATAGAAGAGTCCAAGGGAACCACAATAAACATGTTGGAAATAGAAAATTCAATCCACAACTATTCCACAGAAGACAATCAGTACACATACTCACATTGGGATGAGGAAGGGTTAGAATCTGAGGATTATAGGCTAGGATTTGAAAATTCCATCATGCAGTTCAGAGAACAGTATGAACTTAGAAGAAAAAAGAGCTTAGACAATTCCAAACCAAAAGATTCTGAGATTACCATTAATAAAATACCTGAGAAAACTTCTAAAGTGACTACTGAAAGTAGCAAATCAGCAGCTGAGAGTTCTAGGAAGAACAAAGAAAAATACAACCAAAATGCTGATAAACAAAGTCAACAAACCAACAGCACTAGCACTACAACTAGTGTTCCTGATAAAACATCCACAGGCAATGTACATAGTGAGAATCAACACACTGATTTTTCCACTAAAGTAGTGGCTAACAAAACAGAGTTGAGTCTTACAAAGATTCAATCTCCCTTCAATTTGGAGAGTGAGATTGCTAAAATTAAAATCTCTGTCCCACTCTCTGAGCTGGCCACTCAGGATGTATATAAAGGCCAAAATTTTAAAGCTTTAAATCTAGGTGAAAACAGTGACTGTCAATCTAAGTGATGACCAACCAGCCCTTCTGTTTGGTCCAAAGATAGAAGGGAAGTTTCAGGAAGGGGTAGTACCTCCTTTTTATATCAGCCTCAATATCCATGACAAGATCCTTCACAACACAATGCATGACTCTGGGGAATCACACAACCTAATGCCTAAGGTAGTTGTGGAGAGGTTCGGCCTAGAGATAACCCATCCTTATAAAGATTTATATTCATTTGACTCTAGCAGAGTAAAATGCCTCAGCCTAATCAAAGACCTGTGTGTAAAATTGACCCGGATTCCAGCCAAATGCATGGTTATGGATGTTGTAGTGGAAGATGTGCCACCTAAGTATGGCATGCTGTTTTCCAGGTCATGGGGAGCCAAGCTGCAAGGTACAATGCAGATGGATGGGTGATATGCCACAATCCTTGTCTTTAGCTAGCTTAGGGGACTGTATAGGGAGGCACAAATGAAGTTCATGGTTAGCAACCCTGAAAAGCCTGAAAATTCTCCTCTGTACTCTGTACACACGGATTTGGATTCCTTTATCCTTTGTAACAATGAATCCATAGATGAGCCAGAGCCAGAAGATAGATATGCAGACAATAAGGTGGAGCCCATATATTTTAACATAATGGCCACCCTAGACTTAGAAGAAAAACAAGAAGAAACCCTTAGGCAGTACACTGAATCTAAAACTCAGAATGAACAAGAACAAGACTATAAACAGCTGACCGGTCATCTCACTGAATTCCATACACATCATGAAGAAAAAAACACTCCTCACCACGGTGTAGACCCCACAATACAATAGACCAGTGAAACCAACGTTAGGGAGGAAAATGATGATAAACGTGAAAACAGTCCCTTATGGAGAATGAATTTCGATGGTTCTTGCACTAGAAAAACTGTAGGAGTGGGAGTGTGGTTACATAACACAGAGAGTGACTATGCTGAGAGTCATGCTTTCAATCTGAACTTCAAATGTACAAACAATATTGCAGAGCATGAAGCTCTGATCTTAGGCTTGAATCTATTGAAAAAACTAGGAGCCTGAAGGATAGCTGTACACGAAGACTCTGAGTTAATCATAAAACAAGTGAACGGAGAGTATAAAACTAAGCACCCTAGATTGAGAGCGTACAGGAATGATGCTACGGATTTACTGAAAACCTTTGTAGAGTATGAACTGGTATTTGTCCCTAGGAGTCAGAACATAATTGCGAATGGATTAGCCTACATAACTAGTTCACATCATAAGTCTCCTAGCAACAAACAAATCATCATTAAAAAAAAATACAGACCTGCAGTGCATGATAATGAGAAATATTGGCAGGTCTTTGAGGGCGACAAGTAGATAGAGGATTTCCTGATTGGCAGGAACGAGTTTGAATTCTCTAATTAAGACTCTAAATATGACTAAAGCTGCTTGAGTGAAGAGCCCCCGGATGAAGAAAAATCACCACATAACGTATAAATAAACACTTTAACTGAAAAACTTGGAAATCAAACCGAAAAATATAAAAATGAAAATAAAGAGGAAACAGAGGTGCTGCAGTCGAGAGATAAGAATATACCCAGAGGACTGGCACCTTTAGAGGACCTTTTTGATTTTGACGATGTAGCAAAAAAAGCCACGATATAACACTCAGACTCTGATGTCGAGGAATGCAACATAGGCACTAAGAATAAGCCTAAGATGATTAAATTGGCTAAGTCCTTGCCTGTAGACATGAAAAATAAATATATTGACCTATTTAAAGAATTCATTGATGTGTTTGCCTGGAGCTACGAGGACTTAAAAGCCTATGATAAAAACATCATACAACACAAAATACCTTTGAAAGAAAACCAAAAACACTTCAGACAGAAACTTCGAAGGATTAACCCGAAAAAACTGCCTCTAGTCGAAAAAGAAATCAAGAAGATGTACCAGGCAGGAATTATAGTGCCTGTGAGGTTCTCCGATTGGGTTTCCAACCTTGTAGCTGTGAGAAAGAAGACAGGTGAGATCAGACTGTGCATTGATTTCAGAAACCTTAACAGAGCCTCACTTAAGGACAATTACCCTTTACCAAAGATGGAACACATCCTACAGAGAGTAGTGGGCTCAAAAAGGATCTCCCTGTTAGATGGTTTTTCAAGCTATAACCAAGTATTAGTACTCCGAGAATACCAACTCAAGATAGCCTTCACCACTCCATGGGGCACTTTCATGTACGTAAAAATGCCTTTTGGACTAATGAACGCTGGTGTGACCTTCCAACAAACAATGGAGATATCCTTTTCGGAGGAAAGAGGGCACTTCATTGTAACCTATCTAGATGACATAACAGTTTATTCCAAGATTGATGAGGAGCACCTAAAACATTTGAGAAGAGTGTTTGAAAAATGTAGAAGGTTTGGTCTATCTTTAAATCCCAAGAAGACTGTGTTTGGGCTTTAAGAAGGTAAGCTTCTTGGCCATAATATATCAGAGAAGGGAATTAAAATAAAGCTGCAAAGAGTTTATGGAATACTTCAGATCACCCACCCAAGAAAAATAAAGGAGTTGTAGTCCTTTATTGGGAAAATTAACTTCTTAAGGAGGTTTATTCCCAACTTAGCTGAGCACCTGAGGAATATGACAAACATGCTGAAAAAGGGTGTAGGGGTTAAGTGGACTGTAGAGGCTAAAAAATATTTTGAATTAGTTAAACTTGCACTCACCCGGGTACCTGTCCTAATTAGCCCAGACTTCTCAACAGATTTCTTGATTTTTTCCTTTGCCTCCGAGCATAGAGTGGCTGCAGTTCTGGTGCAGAAAAATCCAGAGGGAATGGAACAGCCTATTGCTTTCTTCAGCAAAGCTCTAAGGGATGAACCCTTAAAATATAACATAATGGAAAAACATGCCTATGCCTTGGTAAAGGCCTTGAAATATTTTAGGGTGTATATACTACATTCTCACATCATTGCCTACGTGCCAAGCATAGTGGTGAAAGACATTTTGTCTCAATATCCTGATGGAAAGAGGGGAAAGTGGATTGTTGTAATATTGGAGTATGACCTGGAAATAAAACCCACCAAAATAATCAAAGGTGAGGGCTTAGCTCAACTAATGGCTAAATATAATTTGCAAGCCCTTGACATAAACATGGTAGATGCCCTAGATGAACAGGACGGATTGCCTAATCCTACAGTTGAAGAACAATTTCAAAACTCTCCTTGGTATTTTGATATCCTGTATGTACTCACAAACCTCAATGCCCCTCCCGATTTATCAAAGACTAAGGCCAGATTCCTAAAGTTAAAAGCCAGAAACTATTACATACTGAATGAATTTTTATACTGGAAAAATGCAAATGGTCTATAGGTTAAATGTTTTCCTGAAACTGAAGCAGAGAGGATTAAACAAGAGTTCCATGCAGGAGAGTGTGGAGGCCATTTAAATAGGAAAGCCACTGCTAAAAAAATACTCAGAGCTGGCTATTACTGGCCTACCCTTTTCAATGACATCCATAAATGATAATTGCTTGCCATAAGTGCCAGATCTTTGAGGGCAAATGAAAGCTCCTCCCTTTACCATTACAAATTATTACTGTTGAGGCTCCCTTTCAACAATGGGGCCTAGATCTCATAGGGGAAATACACCCTGAATCTTCTGCTCAACACAAGTGGATCCTTACAGCCACAGACTATTTCACAAAGTGGATAGAGGCCATACCTTCTAGGAATGCCACAGATTCTGTTATCATTAAGTTCGTAGAAGACCACATCCTCTCTAGGTTTTTCTGCCCAAGAAAGATAATCACTAATTATGATGCTGCTTTGGATCGAAGAAAACGATTGATTTTTGTCACAAGTATCAGATAGCACTCGTTCATTCAACTTCTTATTACCCACAAGTTAATGGGTTAGCTGAATCATAAAATGAGAGCTTGGAGACCATCATAAAAAATCTTCTTGAAGAGAAAAAGAAATCATGGCATAACAAGTTAGTTCATGCTTTGTGGGCTGACATGCTAACAACAAAGAAATCCATCAGAATGTTACCATATCATCTTGTTTATGGAACAGAGGCAGTGTTTCCTACCAGCCTTGGGGTACTAGTGATTAAACTAGTCCAAGAGATTCAGAGAGAAGAGGAAAACATGGTAAGGATGATAAATCAAACAATTCATCTCCAACAAACAAGGGAAGATGTCTATAACAGAGCTCTAAAAGTGTAGGAAAATATAAAGAAGTTGTTTGATAAAAGAACAAAAGCTTGTGACTTCAAAATTGGAGATAAGGTTTTAAAGTGGGACTCTAGGAGAGAAGACAAAGGAAAGCATGGCAAGTTTGATAGTTTCTGGCAGGGTCCCTACATCATCCAAGCCACTGTTGGTCCAAATGCCTTTTTTCTGCAAGAGCTAGATGGTACAGACTTGTTTGGGAGTCCTGTCAGTGGAAATATGCTCAAGCATTACTACTGCTGATTTCCAGTTTACAGTTTTCATTTCCATTGTAAATACCATTGCTGTGTTTTTTTTTCAAAGAAAAAGAGAAAATGTTTCAAAAAATAGAGAAAGAGAGGTTGAGATATGCTCAAAACATAAACCTCTGAAGTGCAAAGGATTGGCTCTCACATGATCAAAAACTGAGCCAAAGGAAGTAAAGAAACTGATTCTAATATGCTCAAAATATGAACCAGCAAAGAAGAAAGAAGAATCAGCCCTAACAAGCCCAAAAACAGAGCTGAAGTGAAGACGAAAGTGACTCTAACAAGCTCAAAACTTGAGTCATGAAGGAAAGAAGGATGCTTCAAAGTTTCAAGATTTCAGGCCTTCAGATTTTCTTTTTTATTTTCTGCAATTTCAGTTCATGTGCAGTTATCTTTATGCCATGGATCCACAGCAAACTAGACTATCTAATCCTGGTTTGACTATTTTTAAATTTTTGTTGTAGAATGTAGAGAAGAAATCTGCTAGACAGTTTAATCCTAGAAGATATTAGATTAGGTAGAGAAACTATGAGGCCAACAGTTTAATTTGGTCTCATGGAGGAATAAGGGTAGAATTAGACTAGTTTATTTTATGCTTTCAATAAAAAAAAAACATGATGAAGAAGGTCTGCAAATTCAAATGCACCTTGAAGAAAAATGTTAGGATTGTAGGATGGGTAGGTAGATTGTTTGGGGAATGTTTTCCGCTAATTAATATCAATCATGTTTGTAACAACTGAATCAAAGAAGAGAATATGGTTCAAAGATAAGGCATTTGGCATACTCCAAAGATCATTCTCTGAATTCTTGACACCTTCAAGAAGATGCCATCCCCATGTGGAGCCACTGTTAGCCACCTATGAATTTTTTGGCAAGAAAACAGGTGGCTAAATTTTTTTTGAGCCTTCAAGAGATACATTTCCCACGAAAATATCTCATCCTTGAAGCCTTTGTGTGTCCTTTTCCTTTGAAAAAATATTCACTGCTTTTTCCATGCAAAAATCCTCATTGACTGTGAAAAAATGATGCTCAGAAAAGGCCTCCATTTTCCCCTTGTATCCCTGCAAAATTTCCCATTTTAACCCTTTTTTCCCCTTTTCAAATTTTCCCCTTTAACCCCAAAAATCCCCTCCCAAGCCTACTAAATCCTTCCATCTCCCCTTTTAACCTCACAAACACCCTTTGTTTGGCTTAAAAATCCATTTTTCCCTCTACCAAAAACCTCTGTTCAGCCTTAAAAACTCTGATTTTAGGCTAAAAAACCCATTTTTTAACATATACAGGCTTAGCCCCTTTCGGCCAACCCCTTAACCACTTCCCCTCCATGCAACTAAGCGCTAAGACCAAGCGCCAATCCCTAAGGCTCTCATCGCATCGAAGAGTTTGTGTATCTAAGATGCGATGGTGTATTTGTTCTGTTGGCCTTTGAAGCAATCTCCGTCGTTGATCTGAAAATATCTAATGGTTCGACGCACATTTTTCCACACCCTGCCTACTCCCTTTGTAAACCCTCTGATGATGATCTCCGTCGTTGATTCACAGTTACATCCGACGGCTATCGGAGTGCCACGCTCATCGCCAATCGGAGATTTTGAATCTGATTCATCCATCCGTTCTGGTACTACAGCCTAGATTTATTCTTCCTTCACCCCACTTCCCCAATTGGTCACCCTCTGATCCAATCACAACCGTTGATTTTCAGCCAATCCAATGGTCCAAAGCCAATCGCTTCATGAGCCTGTCGGAGATTTGGCCCCTACCTCCTCCACTTTCGATTAGATCCTGACCATTCATTCCTTTTGATCTGATGGCTAGGATTACTCCTGACCACTAACCAACTCCTCCACCTTTGTTTCTCCTTTGTAGATTTCAGTCTTCCATCGCACTGATCGGACGGTCCATAGTGAAACCAACTTTGATCGGCCCCCACCTTAACCGACCGCGCACGTTATCATATCACGCTCGATCTCCTGCCATCGGATCTCATAGTCCCAGATCCAACGACCCACATCAATATCTCGTTGTTTCCTCGTCCGAACATTAACAGTTCAAATTCACGTAATATAGGTGGTTTTATAGGGCCACGTGTCAGCCGGAGACCCATATTGTTGGGTATGTGTTATATTATTTCCACTACTAACCACGCATGTGGGGTTAAGAAGGGGGGAGGTAGCCCCCCATGTCGACGGCGAAAATTTTTGGTCCTTAATTTCCGATGGGTAGTCCACGCCCATGGTTTTGTGCATGGTTTTGAACATGGTTTTGGGGTACGATGGTTTTCGGCCCCTGGTATTTTTTTTAGATCCAGTCAAGGGAACTACAGTTATGTTCTAATCCAGGGTTAATGGATTGGGGTTTATGTATGCTTCAACATGTATACATATGTGTTGTAACACTAAAAGGAATATAATGAAAAATCAAGCTGGTCATCCCGATTTGGGATCCAGGGGAAAATCTTCATGTTTATCTGTTTTATGTTTTATGCTCTCGCTATTGTTTATTTTCTATTATAAGATTCGTGTGTAGATAATTTATGTTCAGGGTTAAAACCTACATTTGGTATCAGAGTTGTTTCGGCTTCAAGGGGACGCCTTTGCTGCTGAGGGTTTTTTGCTCGGGCCTGAGGTAGACCCTGTTCAGTGGGAGATCTGCAGGATCGATTCTTGCGGTGAAAAAAGATGGTGAGCGGTGGGAAGATATAGATCGATAAATTTAATGGTCAGATTTTTGAGTTATGGAAGCTCAAGATGGAGGATCTTCTGGTGGATAAAGATCAGTGGATCACGATAGATCCAGGTACTAAACCAATGGGAATGTCAGATGAAGACTGGAAGAAACTGGATCGGAAGGCTAAGAGCACAATACGGTTGTGTGTCTCAGATTCAGTATTGTTGAATGTATCTGGGGAAGCTACGGTGAAGAATTTGTGGGAAAAACTTGGGACTTTGTACCAATCTAAGTCTCTGGTGAATAAGTTGTTCCTGCGAAAAAAGCTGTATAACCCGAGGATGAAGGATGGAGACTCGGTGACAGAGCATCTGAATGCCTTCCCACACTGGTAAGTCAATCATTATATAAGTTATATTAAATATCAATGGAATGATAAGTGACTGGGCCTTGTTGTGTCTCCTCACTTGCACCTGGGACATTCCATATTGTAATAGTGGTAATACAATACCTCTAATGATGACCATGTCCTTTACCTCTTGCTCAGAGAAAATGGAGACGAGGAACATGAGGGCTTAATGTAGATGGGTCTATCCAGGTGAAGCATCCTAAATAAGAATAAGGTTTTGAGTGGGGAGATTCAAATTCAGAGGGAGATCTAAATCTCCTGTGTTTTCTGCAGCAGATGGGAACAGTAAAGGAAGGGCACCATAAAAGGGAGAGTGACTAAAGCCTCTTCATTGTGAGCAGGTGGATCTGAAGGATGCTCCTTCTGCAGAGGCAAAAACCACCTCGGATGAAGGTGGGGATGTGTATTTGGCTTCTTCTTCAAATACACATGTAGATCATGAGTCATGGTTGATTGACTCAGGTGCATCCTTTCACTTCACTCCCCATCGGGACTGGTTCTGTGAGTATGAGAAATATGATGGTGGTGAAGTCTTCCTAGGGGATGATAGGAAGGCTAGAATTGTTGGACGTGGAAAGGTCAAGATGAAGCTGCAAGGTGGAAGGATTAGAAAAATTCCTGGTGTTTTGCATATTCCTGCATTGGCCAGAAATCTGATTTCTGTAAGCAAGATGGATGATGCAGGTGTAAAAACAGTGTTCAAGAAATATGCCTGCAAGATGGTTAGGGGAGCACTGGTATTAATGCGGGGAGTTCGGACTAGAATTCTGTACAAGCTACAAGGTAGCACTATTATTGATGGGTGTAACAGTTCTATGGTTCCTGAAAGTGGAGCGGAAAGCCTAGTCGTCTCTGAAGAAAAGACCATGCTATGGCATCAAAGGCTTGGACATATTGGAGAGAAGGGCCTTAGGATACTGCATAGAAATGGTATGTTAGAAGGTATGTCTAATTACTCTCTGGATTTCAATTTCTGTGAACATTGTGTATATGGGAAGCAGAATCGGGTGAGTTTTCCTTTTGGTGCTAAGAGGGCGTACAAGATATTAGAACTAGTGCACAGTGATGTGTTTGGACCTGTGTCAGTTCCTTCACTGGGAAATTCTGTGTACTATGTTTCATTCATAGAAGACTTCTCAAGGAATACATGGATATATTTCTTGAGGAAGAAATCTAAATTCTTTGACAGATTTAAAAAATTTAAGGCTCTGGTGGAAAACCAGACAGAGAAGAAGATAAAGGCGCTGAGGATAGATAATGGTGGGGAGTTCTACAAGAAGGAATTTGAAGAGTTTTGTAAGAAGTGTGGTATAGCACAACAAAATAATACTCCATACACACCTCAGAAAAATGGAGTTGCAGAAAGAATGAACAGAACACTGATGGAAAATGCAAGAAGCATGCTCAGTGGTACTGGGTTAGGACAAGAATTCTGGGCAGAGGCAGTGGAGACTGCATGCTATCTGGTTAACAGATCACCTTCATCAATGTTGGAGGATAAGACTCCACATGAGGTATGGAATAGTAAGAAACCCTCTCTTTCACATCTAAGGGTATTATGATGTGATGCATATGTACATGTTCCAAAGGATAAAAGGACCAAGTTGGATAACAAATCTAAAAGGTGCATCTTTATTGGGTATAAGGATGGTTTAAAAGGTTACAAGCTTTGGAACAAGGAAACAAGGAAGGTTATGTACTTTTGAGATGTGGTGTTTAGAGAGGTGAAATATGTTGTTAAACATGAATTCATACCAAATGAACCTGAGAAGATAGAGTTTGAGCTAAAGGAGTATGAATCAGACTCTACAGCAGAAGAAGATTCAGAAGAGGAAGAGCCACAAACTCCAGCTTTGAGAAGATTAGTTCGAGAAAGAAGGCAACCAAAAAGGTATAGTCCATCTTCTTTCTATTCAGGTTTTTCCTTAACTATAACTGATGATGATCCCAGAACTGTCAGGGAGGTAGTAGATTCAGAGGATGGAAAACTCCGGAAGGAGGCCATGGTTGATGAAATGGCATCCTTGCACAAAAATGAGGCATGGGATCTGGTGGAGTTGTCGGCTGGAAGGAAGCCCATCGGGAGCAAATGGGTGTTACAAATACGGATTTAGAAGGCAGTGAGAACAAAAGCTCCTGGTCGTAGGCAAAAGGTTATCTCCTAGGTGCTCTGGAATTGATTTTGGTGATATTTTTCACCCATAAGCACATGCATTTGGCTACCTAAGTTTTATCCTAAGACAACATTTATTCACCAGATCTAGAAGAAGGATCTACATGAAGGTAAATCAAGGATTTATGTATAGGGGAAGAAAGAACTGGTATGCAGGTTAAAGAAGTCTCTATATGGGTTGAAAGAGTCACCAAGGATTTGGTATCAGAAATTTGATACCTATATACAGGGACTTGGCTTCACCAAAAGCAAGGAGGATCACTCTATTTATTTTAATTTAATTGGTGACCGTGTTATTTATTTGGTCTTGTATTTGGATGATATGTTGTTGATTGAAATGACAAAGAAATTATCCAATATTTGAAGACCCAACTGTTCTCCAAATTAGACATGAAGAATCTTGGTGATGCAAAATATTTTTTGGGCATGGAAATTAAGAGAGATCGAGCAAAGAGGAAGCTCTGGTTAAACTAGAGGAAGTATGTCGAGACTATATTAAAGAATTTCAATATGCAGGATAGCAAACCGGTGAATGTTCCTATTCCTATAGGCGGAAAGTTGTCTCCCGAACAGTGTCCCAAGACACAAGAAGAAGAGGAGGATATGTCCCGTGTTCCATATGCAAGTGCAGCAGGTAGCCTGATGTATGCAATGGTTTGTACTAGACCATACATTACACATGAAGTGGGAGTATTGAGCAGGTTTATCTCAAACCTAAGGAAGGAGCATTGGACAGCAGTGAAGCAGGTTTTCAGATATTTACGTGGCACTAGTGATTATGGCTTGTGCTACTAGGGAAGACTAGGATTGGAAATAATGTTGGACATTTGTGGTTTTGTTGATGTAGACTAGGCTGGCGATCTGGACCAAAGAAGATCTACAAGTGGGTATGTGTTTAGCCTATTTGGAGGTGTAGTCATTTGGATGAGTGAAAGACAGTCTGTAGTGGCTCTTTCAACAACAGAGGCAGAATACATAGCAGCCACTCATGCAAGCAAGGAAGCAATTTGGTTGCACATATTGTGTTCAAGTATGGGGTTGGTACAAAAAGCTATAAGGATATACTGTGATAGCCAAAGTGAAATTTTCTTGGCTAAGAACCCTACTTATCATTCAAAGACAAAGCACATTGATGTTCAATATCACTTTGTTAAAGATATGGTTGAGGGTAAAAGGGTGTTGCTGGTAAAGGTGGACACTTTGAAGAATCTTTCAGATGCATTGACAAAGTCTGTGAGCACTCAAAAGTTCTCTTGGTGTAGAGAAACAATGGGTTTTGAAGAATTGGGCCAATGACTAAGCTCTCTTGTCACCCCCTATGGAAAGAAAACAAGAAGTGGGAGAATGTTGGGTATCTGTTATATTATTTGCACGACTAAGCATGTGCAGGGGGGTAAGAGGGGGGCCGATAGCCCCCCATTTTCATTGGGCACAATGGGGGGGTCACAGGGGGGGCGGTAGCCCCCTTGTCAGGGTCCGAGGTAGCGCCCCGGCGAAAATTTTTGGTCCTCAATTTCCGGTGGGTAGTCCGCGCCCATGGTTTTGTGCATGGTTTTGCATATGGTTTTGGGGTACGATGGTTTTCAGCCCCTGGTATTTTTTGTAGATCCAGTCAAGGAAACTACGGTTATGTTCTAATCCAGGGTTAATGGATTGGGGTTTATGTATGCTTCGGAATGTATACATATGTGTTGTAACACTAAAATGAATATAATGAAAAATCAAGTTGGTCGTCTCGATTTGGGATCCAGGGGAAAATATTTGTGTTTATCTGTTTTATGTTTTATGCTCTCGCTATTGTTTATTTTCTATTATAAGATTCGTGTGTAGATGATTTCTGTTCAGGGTTAAAACCTACACATATCACATTCAAAAAGTGAAAACTGCCTCACCCACCTTTTGTCACAGGAAAACAGTTTTTTTTCCTAGAAAACCACTTCCCCACTTTTTGTTCCCGAAGGTTCATCTACAAATCTCGACCGTTGATCTGTATTGATCAACGACCCTCATTACATATCTCACTCCATTCACAATTTTCTCGTCGCGCGACCATAAAGCCTCATTGAATCGTCGCAGCCGTTGATCTCCTCCTGAGATCTAATGGTCCTAATAAAATTTCCCTCCGCCCATGACCGAGTCCCAACATTCAAGCCCATTCCATATGTTTTTCATGCATTTCCTTTGTATTTCTTTCAAAGGTACAAACCTTATTTTTTGGATTAAAAAATATGTTTCTACACTGAAATGAGAACTTTAATGTTTTACATGAAAGTTTTTTTCATTTCGCTCAACCTTCTAAAGGTCATTCCATTAGTTAATCTCCACCGTCGATCATCGCCTCTAGATATGATCTAACGGTCCACGTCCATTTTTCCACCAAACCTTCATCTGATCATTTTTTCATCGTTTCACTGCATTTCTCAGCCATTTTTCACTGCATCCACCGTGTACATCATTGTTGTGCTTCCATCTCCACGATCCTCCACACCATTCAACCCCCTTCCTGCATGGATTTCTTAACATTATTGTGTGTTTTGCAGGGAATATATACAGTGAAAACCGTTTCGCTCTACACAGTCAGTGTTAGTGACACAGTAGCATAAAGGAATCATTTTCAGAGCCTGAGATTACAGAGAAACGCCTGGGAAGGTGTTAGAACGTAATTTTTCATTAAAGGAATAGTGGTCAACCTTGTTAAACCTCTCTAGCACCATTAAAAACTACAAAATTCACAGACAGAGACAATCATGAAGCAGTAAAGAGTATCAGTACAGGATTAAAGAGTTTTAAAGCCTCCAATTGAAGATTTTAAGCTTTAATTAACTATTCAAAGGGAAAATGTACCAGATTGAATACCTTGTGAATTAAATAGAAGGCCTAATGAGGCCTAATGCACAGAAAACAATATTATCGTTCTTTCACATCAGCAGAAGTTTATCTCATGAGAAAGGACAAAGTACCCATACTGTTTTCATTCTATATCGTGTTCTTGAGAAGATTTCCACCCTGACAGAACGGTCCTAATGCTACTAGAGCTTTTTTTATGCAATATGGCAGTCCTGAAGTCATTTATCTGCCTTTCTATTTATTCACCAGAGTACTGCAGAGTACTACATCTGAAAGTACATCAAAGAACATGCATGGAGTAAATATCAGTCTGTCGAAGACCACTCTTTCATCCAAAGAGTACCAAAAATCAATGCATAGATATTAAGACAGAATGGGCCTTGAAATCTCTTCTTATACTCTGTTTTAATGTTTCATTTAGTGTTTATCTACCTCCTCTGCCTCTCTTTCAGATACAAAACTCATGAGGAAACGTTGTCGTGGGTTGTTGATCGGATATCTGTGAATTGTAAGTTGTTTCTCTTGAGATATAGTTCTCTATGTAAAGTTGTAAGATAGGCTAAGGAAGATGTTTTCAGACTGAATATCAATATGTTGGAAAATGTTGTACATGACTGGTGTTTCTCTTTAATATGACAAGCACATTTCTTTGGATCCTGATTTAAAGCAGCGGTGATGTTTTCTGCCTTTGTCTCTGTTTTCCCTTTGTAATTCATTACATTTCATTTCTCTGGTAAGCATTAGAAATTTGGCTTAGGATATACCCTTGCATGGTACCCTAATGCTTCTGCTCTCCTTACCTTTGATGTTTTCTATTGATTGTGTTATGCAAGAACTAATTCGAGATAATTTAACCAGTGTAGTAGCGTTATTCACTGCTAACTAATGTATGAATTTATGAATATGTTCTTAGATGTTCCTGTTGGGTTTTAATTGAAAGAATTGAGATACTAGGAGTTTATAATGATGATTCTATCTCACTAGGGTCTTTTTCAATCAATTGAACCTTTCTAAGATCCCTTAAGTTGGATGTCGAAGCATTGAAATTTCAAAGCCTTTCTCTGGTCTTAGGTTTTCACCTTTGTGTTTAAATCTTTAATGTTCCTTTGTCTGAAGAGTTCACCTTTTAGGAGGTGGATCATAGGTGTTTAATGGCATGCCCTATCCCTAGATTTGATTCCTAGCTGGTCACCTTGGAGGTTTCCTTGTCATTCACCTTCTTTCCTTACCATTTCATACCACACTATCATCTTTAAGATCCTATGCTTTAGATGACTATCCCAATTGAAAGCCTTGAATACTGAATAGAAATTAAACCCTTTCATGACTCTATTTCCCAATGGTCTCGAGTGTTCTCTGAATTATCCCTCCTTTGCCTAAAATCCTCTTTGCTCACGCTTTCTCTAATATTGAACCCTTCCAACCTGTTTCCCAACAACCAAACAAACAAACAAAAAAAACAAACCTTATGCCTTATAACTAGCCTAATACCTTCAAATCAAGCTTCAAAGACATATACTTTGCCTTTATAGAGAGATCCCTCTTCGGACCCAGGAGGGCTAGATCCTGAGGTCTAAAGTGGTTTTTGTGTTGTCTCATATTTTGGTATTTCCAAACTTGCCAAAACATGGGAACCCCAACATGTTTATTCCTACCATTCCTATCTACATCCTATGTTTATTTGCATCGTGTTGTAACTCTGCACGTACGCGGACTAGTGGTTAATTCAAGCATCGCAAGAATTTTCATTTTCATTGAAGCATTGCGCATACACTTCAGATTCCACTGGTCGACTATAGTTTTCCATCGCATATCGCAATCGGCAAGAGAAGCGTGGGAAGTGTGATGAATGGATCGTTAAATACATGAAATCATGATAAGAAGTGGAAGTTGCGATATTGTAATGTGATATAGTCATTGCATATCACACTCGTTTAAAGGATATACATGCTGATATGAGAAATGATATGTGTTGCAAACTGCGAATTTTGAAAACCAGCAAAATTGCGATAAGTCTTGGAAATGTGATGCGTGATGAAACTTAATATTGTAATCCTTTTTTTCATTTTGGAAGATTTTGTGGGCGCATAACCCGCAGGTCCGCGGATTTGGGTAAAGTTGTAGTTTTTCTGCATCAAACTTGTATCAGAGCAAAAAAATATTTTGCGTGCTAAGGGAGGAGGTACAAATATGTCGAATATTGGTAAGCATGTGGTCTTTATATTTTTGTGCAGGTAGCAGCCGAAGAAGGTGAGAATATTTGCAATAGCCTAGAGCCTGGAGTGCTCAAATGGTTCGAGAGGAAAAAACCAGAGAGATGTCGAATGACTGAGGTCATAGGAGAGAAGCTTAGTGAGGTATCGTGTACCAAGGAGGAGACTTGTAATTGCAGAGGTTTTGTTTCAACTCACCAATGTTATTATGGAAAGATCACGAAGGCAATTGCACAAAGGATCTTAGTAGAATTGCTAAGAGAAAGAAGAGGAGTTTTTACAAAGATCAAGAAGGCATATGACCAGGAGGTCCTAAAATTTTTCTACCTCAGGATTTTGATGCAGGAGCATCAACCCACCCAAGTCAAATTCAATTTTTCATACCTTCCAAAAGTTGATGTGGCCTAAAAGACAATATTTTCATTAAATTTGTATTATTTATAGAGTTCGTTGTACTTTTGTTGAGTGATCTTAGCGATCTTATGAGGAAAGATAGGATCTGGAATGATCCAATCCTCTTTTCTCCAATGTTATAAAATATAGTCTTCGTGCAATTGTAGTGAGGGGGGGGCAGTATCAATGTAAGATCAAGCTGAGGCAACCATGCCATATGGGCCATATGTAATAGTAAGTTTTTCTCTAAGAATAAAAAACAAATATGTGTGTGTAAAGATGTTAATATGCTTTATGTGTATTTATTCCTACCATTCCTGTCTACATCCTATGTTTATTTGCATCATGGTGTCACTCTGCACTTATGGAGAGTCGTGACTAATTTGAACACCGAAATAATTTTTATTTTCATTGAAGCACTACGCATAGACTTAATATTCCAACTGTCAACTGTAGTTTTCCATCGCATATCGCAATCGAAAAGAGAAGCATGGGAAGTACGATGAAGGGATTGTTAAATCCACGAAATGGCATTAAGAAGTGGAAGTTTCGATACTGTGAATCAATATAGTCATTGCATAATGCATTTGGTTAATGGATATACATTCTGATATGCAAAATGACATGTGTTGCGAACTGTGAAGTTTGGAAACTAGAAAAATTGTGATAAGTCTTGGAAATGGGATGAGTGATGAAACTTAATATTGTAATATGATTTTTTCGTTTTGGAATATTTTATGGTTCTAAAACCCATAGGTCCGCAGATTTGGGTAAAGTTGTAGTTTTTCTGCATCATCTCCTCATGAGATCCACTATCTGAATCCATACATCTACTAACTGCAACAAGTGCTTCATAAAATTTCAACAAAAATCCTATCTGTGTGATTCAGCCTGATCTCCCTCACACATAATATATTTTTGATCTTTGTCACGTTGTGATATGAAGGTACATGTTGTTAAAATGGTATTTTTATGTGAATTAGGCAACCAAGATTGGATTAAGCTACATCGATGTTCTTCATATTTATGAATTATTGATCATAGTCTTGGTCTATTACTCATGAAGTGAATGGAAACCAACAAATTACAATTATATTTAAAAACAATATTGTCATTTTGTTTGCTGGAGGTATTGAAGAGCTTTACTATATGGTACACTCCTTGTTGGGTTGCTTTGTCAAATTAATGGGGATGTTGAAGAAGTGGGTATTCGCCGTGTTTGAAAAGGATATCCACAAAGGGAGCCCCAAAATTAATTATCGATATGAATAATTACATTTTTAATCATGTTTTTTAGTTTTCTAAAAGGTGCACAACCTATTGATGAACAAAGGAATATAATTAAATTAATGATTCTAGACTTTCTTCGTTTTTGAGAGAAAATATCACTAATTTGATTATGTAATTTTTTATACACCTTGTTGTGCTTCAATCTTCAAAAACGTGAGTCAAACGTTATTTTTATGAGATCCATGTTTGTGAAACAGGTCATATTGTATGGTCAAATTATGAACACAATCTGTATCGAGACAACTATCCTAGATAATTATGAGACACATCAATGTATGTTGTCTAACAAATGGGAGCTTATCCATAGGATGTCTCATTACTTGGATACTTTTGACAATTACAATGAGCTATGTAGAGCTATGTAACTTGGAAGAAAAAATTATGTCAAATTTTTTTATCATATAATTTTGTCCAATATGGTCAGGGGAATTTATGTTTTAAATGGATTTAAAGTGATAGCTCGAAGATGGTGGTGAACAGAGAGTGGTGTTTGTAACATTCCAGTGTGAATGTGAGTGTTGATGAAGACCAACAAGACATATGTGACTATATGTAATTTATGATTCTTGTAATAATATTTGTAATGATTTAATGTAAGGATTAAAGGGGGGACTTGGAATAATTCTTAAAATAGTATATAGGTAATATTAGTTTTTTTTTTTTGTTGAATTTTGTTGAGATATTTATTCAACAACAAATTTATTTTTTTGTAAATTGTTGGATCTCATAAGCACTATATATGTGGCATGTAATTTGGGTTTGAGTTGCGTGAATATATGAATTGTTTTCAGTGAATCTATGACCTATGTATAACCCTCAAAATTATTATTAAAATAACACACATCCATAGATATATATATATATATATATATAAAGATATATTTATATTAATACCATGGTCTTGTAAGCCACTATAACATCAATACCCAACAATGGGCCAAAGATGTTCGATATGGGATTTTTGAAATTGGGTGGAGGGCATAACATCCCATTGTGCCAACCGCTCATCCATTCCAGAAAGACACACACACAAAAATACAATTTTAATTAGATTGTTAAGGCTACAATAGACATCAAATTCAAACACCAAATATTTGTATGAGAGGATCGACTAAAGTCAACAAGGGCACAAATATTCTACACACCCCTTCTCGAAATATCTCTCTCTCTCTCTCTCTCTATATATATATATATATATCTATATATATATATATATATATATATATATATATATATATATATATATATATATATATATTTAGTTTTAATTATATTATTAAGGCTACAATACACATCAAATCCAAACACCAAATAGTTGTATGAGAGGATCGACTAAAGTCAACAAGGGCACAAATATTCTACCCACCCCTTATAAATTTAAACATGTGATCTTTTAGAAGGAAACACATGATCTTAACCATTAGGTCAACATGATTTATGTGTGTGTATTTGTGTATAATTGATATGAAATTATATATGATGTATGTTTTGTGTGTGTGTGTGTGTGAAATTACTCATCTCCTTCATTTTCAGAAATATGCCAATACAATCTTATAGAAATACATAATTCTTTATGAGATTGTAATTTCTAATTCTCTAAATTGTGTTTTTGAATGTATAAAATGGATTAAAATACTTGAAAATCCACTTGAATACTAGGATTACGTAAATTATATAACTTAAACTTATAATACTAACA
Source organism: Pinus albicaulis (assembly GCA_034641835.2). NCBI lineage: Eukaryota > Viridiplantae > Streptophyta > Pinopsida > Pinales > Pinaceae > Pinus > Pinus albicaulis. Next base: position 298,259 of record JAXQQM020091075.1, on the reverse strand, counting down.
TATATTTGCACAAAATTGGCCAAAACATATACTGGGAAAATGCCCAAATATTTTAATAGTTAGAATACTTTGAATCTTTTAATTATACTAATTTATGTGATACTCTGAATATTTTATGCTATATATATACATAGTTTACATTGAAATATCTATTGAAGCATTTTATTATGGTCCACATTGTCCACATTAAAAGTAAAGAAATTACATATATCCTTCATATTTGGTTCTAATTTGCAATATCATTCAATTGACCAAGGGAGCCAAGTGACATTGAGAATATTAATACTTTATAATGATTTTAATTAAAATTGTGTGCATGTATGTGTGTGTGGTTTTAATTACAGATAATAGTATTATTTTTATATATTTAGTATTTATTTTGATTTTAAAGGGGACATGCATCAATGGTGGATTGAGAACGGAAAAACCTATAGAAAAAATACATTTGGGTTATATATGTACCTATCTAGATAATTATTGTAGTAGATGAAGCTAGGATTTTAGAAGTGTGAATCCATAGAATCAAAATTTACACGAATATCTCTCTCGTTTGTTAATAACCTCCCAAGTAAGTTAAAATTCCTTTCATTTATTTTTCCTTTTAATTTTCTATAATGGTAAGGTGTTAGGGTCCAACGCTAACCCACTTATTTATGTACTAATACCAATAGACCTAGTAAGAGTCATAATTAGTTACTTGAGTCAATAAATCATGTAAGTGATTAACCACATCAATAATAATTGTAAGTGGTTGACTCACATTATAGAAAATCATTAGAGGAAATTTCAGCCTAAAAGTGGCCTCCTAAGGAAAATGCATAAAATAATATTTAAATTAATAAAATAAGAGTTCTGAATTTTGGAGGGAAAATAAAAAATTTAATTTTTTTATTTTATTTTTGGCTTATCTCCTTATAGGTTTACTCAAATTTCAAGTGTATACACTCATTAGATGCAGAATTGAATTCCGCATCCAAAAATCACCCTTTATGCATGCTTTTGAGAAGACCCGCATTGATAAAGAATGAAAATACATTAAAAAAATATGTTTCAACACATTTTTTTAATGTATTTTCAATTTTGATGAATATGAGTCTTCTCAAAAGCATGCATAATGGGTACTCGTCGAATGAAAATTTTATTTCTTCATACAAAGAGTGTGTACACTTGAAATTTTAGTAAACCTATAAGGAGATAAGCCAAAAACACACTTAAAAAATGTATTTTTTCTTCTTTTCCAAAAATATATAGATGTACCTGTTTTTAAATTCAAAGGACTTTGATTGGTTTACATATTATGACATGGAAATTCCATGAAAATTTCATGGGCACTTTTAGGCTAAAATTTCCTCTAATGGGACCACAATTAGTTATAAATAAGCCATAGTTAATAAATAAAGTGGTTAAATTGTATTATGCAAGGGACCACTACTAGTTAGGGTTTTGGATATCGTAAAGATATAAATAGTCTTAGATAAAAATGGAAAAATAATAGAGTGTTATTGAAATTTATCTCTTCTATGTTGGAGGTTTCCCCCTCGAAGAGGAAAGTGAACATTGTAATATGCTTCTGAATAACAAAATATCATTGCGGCTTGTATGAACTCAAGAGATACATCTCTATTTCTAGAAATATTGTTTCATATTTCTAACATACTGCTATTCTCACACGTCAAGTGCATAACAAGTGGTATTAGATAAATTTCTAGGGCTAGATGTACCTCCAATGTTCGCATATTTTCTTTTTAGGCTAGAGACGTGTTATGGCGTCTTTAAACCACAACAATTTTCATTGAGCTCATAAACCTATGGATTTGGAGAGGCATGCAAACTATAACTAAAATAGGTAGTCATGCTTGTTGGACTTCCTTGTAACTCCTGTGGGTACCCATTCCAGTAGTAGCGCATTAGACAATATTGTGCATAGACCACACTTCCACCTACCCTTCGATATATCAATTGCTCCCCTAGGCTAACCTAAAACCTAACCTTAGATAAGTCATCAATCATATTGCTTCTACAATACACTGGGAACATCACTCAGGGAGATTACTCGCAAGTACAATAAGGTAGTCGAGTAATAGAAATAAGGGTACAATTTATCCTCCTTAGTTAGTGCTCTCAAATATTGGGCCGAGTGATATAATTGGACCCCTGTGTATATTACAATCTACAACACCCGACACTCCTTTGTGACCCTAGTTCCCTAAACTATGTAAAGATCGCTCTTTACCTTTTTGTCTAGATCAATTCGAGTAATTGGGGCTCGATCACCACTATCGAGATTAAATCCAATAGCTGTGGTTCTACGACCATATTATAGATCATATTCAACACTTAGGGTTTTCACAACATAGATGAGAGTATTTTTACACTGAGGTTTTTGGCATCCATAGTCCAAATCATATTTTCGGATCACATTTTGCAGTGCCAAGACTTTGGGGTTTCGATTAGTACAGTCCATGCCATATTTTTGCAGGATATTGTTGTGTAACCAGCTCCAAAAATAGAAGAAAAGAGATATCAGCGCCTTAGAAATTAGCCACTTTAAGGGGGCAACCTCCAATACATTACATAAATGAACAATTCTTGGATGATACAATTTACAAAACCTCCTTTCTATATATAGGAGTCCATGGGGCCATAATGTAATCCTAGTGGGCCACAATGTAATCCTAGCCGACCTAACAAAAATAATTTAAGGGCACAATAATAACAAAATGGGGGTTACAAGGGTACAATAATAACAATAAGGGGGTTACACTAACAACAATAAGGGACTATACTAGTAATATAGGGACCTAACATGCCCCTCTCCTTGAAAAAAGTGTTGTCCTCAATGCTTGAGTAGCTCTGGGTGCTTCTGTATAAAATTCTCATCCTCCCATGTAGAATCTTCAGTGGGTAAGTTCTTCCACTTGATGAGATACTCTGAAATTGATCGATTCCGTATTTGTCGAGTTCTTGTTTCCATGACCGCTTCTGGTTCCAATATGATTTTTCCTTCCTCATCAAGTTCTGGCAATATTGTTTGAACATGAAGATTTTCACCTATAACCTTCTTTAAGCATGAAACATGGAAAATTGGATGCACTCGTGAAGAAGCGGGAAGCTCCAATTTGTATGCCATAGTACCAATATTTTGCAACACCTTGTAAGGACCATAGTACTTTGGCGATAATTTATTATCCTTCTTAGCTTGCTTGAGGGACATTTGTTTGTATGGTTGTAGCCATAAAAATACCCAATCTACTACATCAAAACTTCTCTCAATGTGATGTTGATCTGCCTATTGTTTCATTCGATTTTGTGCCAAATTTAGGTTATCCTTTAAGAGTTGGAGAACTTCTTGTTGATGCTCGATGTGATCTTCCATTGCTTGAACCTTCGAATTTTCCCTTAAATATGACGTGATAGATGGTGTATGATATCCATAAAATTCCATAAATGGGGTCATCTTTGCTGCAGTATGGAAGGAAGTGTTATACCACCATTCAGCGAAAGGTAACCACTTGACCCATTGTGCTTGTTTATCAGATACAAAACAACGAAGATATCCTTCCAAACATTTATTTACTATCTCAGTTTGACCATCAGATTGAGGATGATAAGATGAGCTACGAGCTAATTGAGTACCCAAACAAGAAAATAACTCCGTCCAAAAATTTCCAGTAAAAATGGGATCTCTGTCGCTCACAATAACCCTTGGGCTTCCATGTAGCTTTTGAATTTTTTCCATAAATGTAGTAGCAACTGTTCTTGCTTTAAATGGATGGGATAATGCACAAAAGTGTGCATACTTGGTAAGTCTATCAACTACCACCATGATGACACTCTTTCCTTCGGACTTAGGTAAACCTGTGATAAAATCCATTGAAATCTTCTCCCAACATTGACTTGGAATGGATAAAGGTTGTAGAAGTCTCGGGGTCTTAATTGTCTCAAATTTATTTTGTTGGCAAACCAAACATTCCGCCACAAACTTTTGAATATCAGATTTAAGGCCATCCCAAAAAAATTCTTTCTTCACCCTGTGGTAAGTTTTTAAAAATCCTGAGTGTCCTCCTAAAGGAGAAGTGTGCAATTCCAGAAGAATATTTTGTTTTAGTTGGGAATTCTTACAAAGATATAAGTGATCCTTGTACCATAAGGAATCATTTTTCCAACTAAATGTATTAGATGTACTAGGATATTGCTGCAACGTTTGAATGAGTGCCCATACATCTTTGTCCTTCTTCCATTCATCTCTTGCTTCGGTTATCCAATCTGGTTGGATAATAGAAATGGCACAAAGCAATGCTTCCACCTCTTCATTCTTTCTTGAGAGTGCATCTGCAACAACATTAAGCTTTCCTTTTTGTAGATTATTTCAAAGTCATAACCCAACATCTTTGTGACCCATTTTTGATGCTCTTCTGAAGATAGTCTTTGTTCCAAAAAGTGTTTAAGACTATCATGATCAGTTTTTACCTTGAAATGTCTTCCCATTAGGTAAGTTTGCCATTTCTTTAGTGCATGCAGTATTGCTAACATTTCCTTCTCATAAATAGGTTTCTGTAAATACTTTCCTTTGATTGGACGACTTTCAAAAGCAATGGGTCTTCCTTCCTGCATTAAAACTGCACCAATTCCATTTCCTGAGGCATCACATTCCACAATAAAGGTTTTTGTGAAGTCTCGCGTAGCTAAGACCGGTGCTAGGCACATTGCCTCTTTAAGACGTTCAAAGGCCTTAGTTGCTTCAGGAGTCCATGAAAATGCATCTTTCTTCAATAATGTTGTTAGAGGTGCTGCTATTCTCCCATAATTCTAACAAACTTGCGATAATACCCTGTTAACCCGAGAAATCCTCGCAACTTCTTTATGGTTGTGGGGACTTTCCATTCCTTAATGGCTTTAATTTTGTTAGGGTCTAATTTAACACCCTCGTGAGATACAATATGACCCAGATATTCCACCTCTTGTACTCCAAAGAAACATTTGGATATTTTTTCATATAATTGTTTCTCCTGCAATAGTTTGAGCACCCTGTCAACATGTTCAACATGATCCTTCAAAGACCTGCTATAGATTAGTATATCATCAAAAAATACCAGCACAAATTTTCTAAGGAAGGGTTTGAAAATGGAATTCATCAACCCTTGAAATGTAGAAGGTGCATTGGTAAGGCCAAAAGGCATGACCAAAAATTCATAATGACCCTCATGATTTCGAAATGTTGTTTTTGGAATATCTTCAGTCTTCATTCTAATTTGATGATATCCTGAACAAAGATCCAACTTGGTAAAATAAATTGCTCCATGTAATTCATCTGATAATTCATCAATCATAGGAATTGGAAATTTATCTTTAATGGTGAGCTTATTGAGCTCCCTATAATCTGAACACATTCACCATGATCCATCCTTCTTGTGTACCAATACTACAGGAGCAGAGAAAGAACTTTGACTAGGTTGAATTATACCCGCCTCTAACATTTCTGCAATCATATGTTCAATTTCACTCTTTTGGACATAAGGATATCTATAAGGCCCGATGTTTGGAGGAACACTTCTTGGAATCAAATGAATAGCATGATCATGATCACGAATAGGTGGGAGTCCTTTGGGAGTTTCAAACACCTTGGAATGATTGTCCAAGACTTGTTGGAGATCTGCAGAAATAGATGATTTTGATTTTGGAACTTCTAGTGAGCATAATTGTGCAATTACGCCTCGCTGTTCTTTCTTTAGAAGCTTTGTCATGACATTAGAGCTTATTATCCTTCCTGGCTTCCCCGCAATACCCCGTAATTCAACTTCCTTTCCTTCTGAAAACAATTTCAAGAAAAGTTCTTGAAAATTAAAAGCTACCATCCCCAAAGATTGTAACCATTGTACTCCTAGTACAACATCAGCACCTCCCATAGGAATGGAAAGCATTGGAGTAGTCAATACATATTCCCCCATGGTTAGCTTGATATTATGGCATTTTCCAAAGAAATTTATAGTTCCTCCATTTGCAACCATCACTTGAAATTCTGGTGCTGGGTATAGGAAACAATTTAATTCCTTGGCTACCTTACAATGAATAAAATTATGGGTGCTACCTAAATCAATCAACATTATTACCTTTTTCTTCTTGATTTTTCCTTGTATCTTGAGAGTTTGAGGAGTGGTAATTCCTGCCAGTGCATTACACGATATGGTCGGATTCATTTCTTCCTCTTCTAGGGTTGGTTCCTGGTGTATATCCTCTTCTTGTTCATTTTCTTCTTTCTCTTCACAATCTATGTAAAATAATTTCTTCTCAGCACACTTATGACCTTTAGTGTATTTTCTATCACAACTGTAGCAAAGCCCTTTTTCTCTTTTTTCTTCCAATTGTTGTGGTGTCAACCTTGTAGGTTGTGGAAATCTAGGCATAGAAAAACTTCCTTCTTTATAGAATTGAGTGGTAGGCTTCCTTGTCGCCATAATTTTACATTCAACTTTTCTTGCCAACCTGAATGCCTTCTCCAATGAATCAGGTTCCAAAACTCGAACTTCATGTTGGATGTTATCCTTTAAAGTGCCTATGAAGAGATCAATCATGTGTTCCTCTGGAATATCAATTACCCTTATATTCAATTTTTGGAAGTCCTCAATGTGCTCCCCCACTAAACCCTTTTGTTTGAGACTTATCAATTGGCTAACGAAGGTGTTGCTCTTTGTATCCTCATAATGTGCTATCATTTCCTCCGTAAAAATTGACCAAGTGACAATTTTTTTACGGGAGCAAAGCTATCGATACCATACAAATGCATTTTGTTCTAAATGTAAAGTTGCAATGCATACCTTTTGTGTGTTTTGCACATTATGGAGATCAAAATATTGCTCCATCTGTAGTATCCATGTTACAAGATACTTTCCATCAAACTTCCTCATATCCATTTTTGGAATATGGTGGTTCTTCCCACAAAAATTAGAGTCTATGAAATCACGATTAACATTTATTTTGTTCTCATCATGAGTTTCCTCTACTATATTTTCACCATTAGGAAACATTTCTTGTATCAACTTTTTCAAACCTTCTATGTCTGCTTTTAGATCCTTCATGTTTTCCATTTTAGATTCTATGCCAGCTTCCATGTCATCTATCTTAGAGTCCACATCTTTCTTCAAACCATCCATATTATTCTTCACACCATCCATCTTTGCTTCCACGTCTTTCTTCAAAACTTCCATTTCATTTTTTGCTGCTCTTTGCGAGAGCGAAATTTGGTGCATTTGCTCTTGTAATTTTGATAGATCATGTTGCAATTCTTCATCTTCATGAGTCATAGTAGAGCCTTCTGAAGGCTTAAGGGGTGTTGAATTATTTTTACGGGGCATTTTTTAGAACCCAATACTGATATCTATTCTACAATATGCCCTTAGAATCAATTCAAATTGATTTTTCAAACAAGACTTATGCAATTTAGAAAAAAATACACACCTTTTTCTTGCTTTTGAGGAGCTCGATATTGAAATTTGTTTATCTCTGTGATTGTGGCTCTTCAATATCTGAAATTAAGCACTGAAGTATCCCTTTGAATTCTCTTTTGAATTCCATATATCTGACCTGATTTGGATTCTCCAAGACAAAGTTATGTCCAATCTCCCACAATGACCTAATTATGGACTAGTTCAGTAGATTTAACTTGTACGACTTGCCACGTGTCACTATTTCATCCTTCGCCTCTGAATTGATAGCCAAGAAACTGCAGTCTGTTTACTTGTTACCACCTTTTACAGAACTCCCATCCGATGCTCAGAGAGAGATTTATTGAACTTTTCCAACGATCACCTCTTCTAGATGAAATTCGGGAGCCTGAAAAATCACCACCTTCCATAGATCATATCTCCAAAAATATTGCGAATCAAGATCTGAAATTTATCAACGATTTCCTCAGGATTTCAGATTTGTACCCTAAAAATTTCAGATTCTAAACCTTCATAGAAAACAAGTTATAGCGAAAATTCCACGATGACCTATTTAGGAGCCTGAAAAAAGACCTAACTTCCACAGATCGTATCTCCGAAAATATTGTGAACCAAGCTCTGAAATTTTGAGAAGATCTTCCTCAGGATTTTAGCTTCTCACCCTAAAAATTTCAGCTTCTGAAACTTCGTCTAAAAAACGTTATAGCGAAAATGCCACGATGACTTGTTTGGAGCAGCGAAACCCTAGAATCCAAAGCTCTGATACCAAATGTTATGTAACCAGCTCCAAAAATAGAAGAAAAGAGATATCAACGCCTTAGAAATAAACCACTTCAAGGGGGCAACCTCCAATACACTACATAAATGAACAATTCTTGGATGATACAATTTACAAAACCTCCTTTCTATATATAGGAGTCGATGTGGCCATAACGTAATCCTAGTGGGCCACAATGTAATCCTATCCGACCTAACAATAATAATTTAAGGGCACAATAATAACAAAATGGGGGTTACAAGGGTACAATAATAACAATAAAGGGGTTACACTAATAACAATAAGGAACTATACTGGTAATATAGGGACCTAATAGGTTTTTTTGCAGTATCAAGCATTCTGGATTTTCGTAACTGCAGTATTGATCAACTAGGAGTAAAAATCCTTCCAGAGTTTAAAGAAAAGTATTAGGCCATGAAAAGATGCTTGCAAGAGACCTAGTGCATAAGGTTCAGGACAAAAAGTTTATCTCAGTGGTACCATTCACATGCAAGCACCCAATTTTCATGCTTTCCCAATTTTTTCCCAACATGGTTTCAAGTGACCTGAATCACTAGAGTCATGATATTTCCTTCTTTCCAACCATAGTACTCTTAAGTAAGCTTGAAATTTGACTAGATTTAGTTTATGTGTGGTGCTCGGTCTCAAGTTTTCATTGCAGAGAAGGTAGTGGAGAGAGTCAAAGCCCCCAAGAAAAAATTTGATGGCTTCTAGGCATCCATTGATGAACTCACAGAAGCATTGATTTTTAGGTCCCTATAATACTAGTGCAATCCCCTTATTATTATTATTAGTGTAGCCCACTATTATTATTGTTATTCCCATGTATCCCCCATGTTGTAATTTTTTTATCCCATGTAGAAATTATACAAACAATATGTATATCAATGGATTCCTTCAAATCAAGCAATGTACTAAAGCTAGATATTGAATCCTTCTACAAATAAATTGCAGAAAATAAACACGATCACATAATCACACCAAGTAAAATAAAGAAGGAAATCAATACACAACACAGATATTTTCCTGGGGAAAGCTTGCTTCTCAAAACCCCTCTATCTTATATTTTATATTCAACCGAGGAATCTTGAAAAAATTACAATGCACTCTCCTCACAAGAGTCTCATGCACTCTCACAACTGTCTCGCACTAAACCGAGTAAAATTGGACCAACAGTTAGTCAATTATCAACCTGTCGTCAAACTTCCTTCCTCATGCAGTTTATGTGGAATTAAATCTCTATTCTCAAGGAATTTCAACCTTCCTTAACTACGACGAGTATCAAGGGAATCCTATGGTATGTTAAATGCATCTGGGTAGTTTTCTAATATCAAAACTGATAGTTAACTTCCCTTTAACCTTTATCTCATCTGGGTCTCCCCTGGAACTGGCATGCATGCAACCATTAATAGTAAATCATCAGTTGCATGGAAGATCACTTATTGTGAATTAAATATGATTTAATTCACTTGATCTCTCACTAGTGCAACAAACACTTACAACTAGTTCAACTGACTTTAACTCACCTAATTGAATTAACTGATTACCTATGCATTATACTAATTCGCTAACTAAAACTTGGACTCAATAACTAATATAATCACTCTTCATGCTTCACCAACAACCCTCAACTTGAAATTCATGAGCTAAATAAGTCTATCACAGTCAATTAAATATTACAAGTAATTTTGAGATAAGATTACAATTTATTGTCCAATTTAATTAATTGAAAATTAGATTAGAGGCACTAATGTATCGCTAGGACCCATCACTATGTGACTATCACTTGGGCCCATCACTGTGTGACTATCGCTTCGACCCATCACTGTGTTACTATCGGTTGGAAACATCACTATGTGACTATCGCTTGGACCTGTGATCCCACACTAGTGTGTGTGTGTGTCCTCATGTTGTTTCTAGATGCCAATTTCACTATTTCTTGTTGCAAAATTCAACACCCCATAGAAGCCCACTATTGTTATTGTTGCACCCTAAAATCAGTATTTTTATGTAGGCTCTAATTATATTGTGACCCCATAGACTTCTATATATACCAAGGAGGTCTTATCATTTGTACCATCCAATAATTTTTCATTTATGTAATGTAAAGGAGGTTTCCCCCTCGAAGAGGAAATTTCTTAAGTCTTTATCTACATTTTCTTATATTTTTTGAGTTTATTGCATAACATTTGGTATCAAAGCTTTGGATTCTAGGGTTCCGCTTCTTCAAAGATGCCATCTTGGAATTTTTTATATAATTGTTTGTCTACGAATATTTAGAAGTGGAAATTTCAACCACGTTGAGCGGAAATATTGGTGAATCTTGTGTACAAATTTCATATCTCTTTTCGCTATTGCTTTAGATATATGATCCTAGGAAGTTATGGTTTTTGCAAGATCTAGAATTTCATATGCAATAGGTGAATTGGGGAAAATTGACATAACATTTTCTCTAAGCATCGAATTTTAATTTCATACAACGTGAATGTAAGTAGACAAAATTTAATATTCTGGGTATCATTTTTAGGGTCGAAGGTCACAACAGTGACATGTGGCACTCTGTACACCTTCGCTCTACTAAACAAGCCTATAACGAGGTCATCATGGGAGATTGGGCATAATGCCTTCTTGAAGAATCCAATCTCACTTTGACTTGTTGCGTTGGAAAGAAGACTGAGAGGGATACCACAAGAAGGAATTTTAGATATTAAAGATTTGAAATTATAGAGATAAAACAATTTCAATATTGAACTCCCAAAAGGCAAGAAAAAGGTGTGTATTTTTTAAAACAATTTGCATAACTTTTGTTTGAAAAATATGTTTCAACTGATTAAAAGGGCATAACGAAGCATATATATCATTTTTTGATTCCAAAATGCCTAAAAAAAAAATTGGACACACCTATTAAACAACCAAAAATCTCTATTATGATGGATGAAGAAGAGGAGGAAATACACATGATATATCAAAATTATGCGACCAAGTGCAACAAATTTCGCTCTCGCAAAGAGTAACCAAAAATGAAATGGAAGATAATATGGATGGTTTGAAGAATGATTTAAAATAAGACATTGATTTTTTGAAGGATTGATTAAAAGTAGACCTGGAAGGTTTGAAGGATGTTTTAAAATCATACATGGAAGGTTTGAAGGAAGTTTTGAAAAAGTTTCTACACGAACTGATTCCTAATGGCAAAAAGGTATCCCATGAAAATCATGATGAGAAAAAAAGGAATGTTAATTATGATTTTAGAGACTCCATTGTTGGGTTTAAGAACCACTACATTCCATAGATCGATATGAGGAAGTTTTATGGCAAGGATTTAGTTACATGGATACTACATATGGAGCAATATTTTGATCTTTGTGATGTGCAAGACACACAAAACATACAAATTAAAACTTTATATTTAGAACCCAATCAATTTTTATAGTAACAATGGCTTTGTTATTTTAAACCACTTCTCACTTGGTCAATTTTTATGGAGCATATGATAGCACATTATGATTATACAAAGAGTAACACCTTCTTTAGCTAATTGTTAAATCTAAAACAAAATCCTTTGAATGTCAGAGCACATTAAAGACTTCCCAAAATTGAATATGAGGGTAGCTTATATTCCAGAGGAGTAGAGGATTGATGTCTTCATAGGGATTTTGAAGGATAATATCCAACATGAGGTTCAACTTTGGGAACCTAATCCATTGGAGAAGGAATTCATGGTGGCAAGAAAAGTTGAAATCAAAATGATGGAAACAAGAAAGTCTACCACTCACAACTATAAAGATGGAAATGTTTCTACTACTAGCCTTCCATAACCTAAAATGTTGACACCACAACTTTTGGAGGAAAAAATAGAAAAATGGATTTATTATAATTGTGGTATAAAATACAATAAAGATCATAAGTGTGTTGACAATACATTATTCTACATATATTGTGAAGAGGAGGAAGAAAAGGAATAAGGAACACAAAAAGATGAGGATATACACTAGGAAAAAACCCCTGAGAAAGAATAAATTAATTCGACCATATATTGCAAAGAATTGGGAGGAATTACCATTCCTATAACACTCAAGATAAAATGATATCAAGAAAAAACACTAATAGTGTTGATTGATTCAGGTAGTACTTATAATTTTATTCGTTGTAAGATAGCCAAGGAATTGAATTGTGTGCTATATGGCACCAGAATGTTAAGTGATGGCTGCAAATGGAGGATACATAAATTTCTTTAGAAAGCACCATATTATCAAGATATTCATGGGAGAATATCTATTGAATAGTGCAATCCTTTCCATTCCAATGGGTGGTGTTGACGTTGTAATATGAATCCAATGGTTTTAATCTTTCTGGGATGATAGATTTTACTTTACATGAAATTTTCTGGACATTTTTTTTGGAAGGAAAGGAAGTTGAATAAAGGGGTACTTCAGGGAAACTAGGAAAGATAATCAGCTTAATGCATCAAAAAACTTCTAAAGAAATAAAAATGGGGCATAATTTCATAATTATGTTGTCTAGAGGTTCAAAATCAAAATCATCTATCTCTTAAATTTCCAAAAAGTCTTAGCTAATCATTCCAAAGTATTTGAGACTCACAAATGCCTCTCACCTATTAGTGATAATGATCATGCTATTCATTTGATTCCAGGAAGTGCTCCTCCAAAAATGAGACCTTACATATATCCCAATGCCCAAAAAACTGAAATTGAACATATGGTTGTAGAAATGATAGAGGCTGGTATACTCCAACCTAGTAAAAGTTATTTCTTTGCTCTAGTAGTATTGGTTCACAAGAAGGGTGGACCATGGTGTAATTATCCTAATTATAGGGAGCTCAACAAGCTCACTATTAAATATAAATTTCTGATTGATGCCACGATTATGCTATAAAACAGATGCTAGCATATAATAGTGTGTGTTCTTCCTTCAATATGAATATTCTCAGGGAAGCACTTCATTAAAAACTACACTTGATTTATTTTAACATATACATAAAAAAAGAGAGCCATACAAAGAAGAATACTGTTATATAATCACACAAGAAATTCCTTGGCCAAATATTACAATGGATGGCCTCTTGGCTCTCGGCCCTTTTACAAAAGCTCTCAAACTATCTCTCTTTCTCGCTCTATATTCCTCACTTTTTTCCATCCTCAAACCCTCCTCATATTTATACATAATAATGAATTTATTCCAATCCATGATTTCCTCCACACAAATCTCAACCAAAATCTAAAATAGATTTATCCCTTTTTGGGACTCAACTAAGTCTCGTTTAAGGAATTCCTAATCCCTAAATTATCTACCTAACTCACTCCACTCATATCCTCAATTAATTTAAGAGAATATTTACAATAAATATTACATTCATATTTCTCCCTCAATTTATTAAAAATAAGAAAAATAATTTATAAAATAATTAAAAAACCTCACCCCCTAAATCACACAAATGAATAATGAAAATTGAGCTTGATTCTTCTGCATCAGACTCCCAAGGTTGAAAATAATCATGATCTCTTGATCATGTGTTTCGGATATTTTTCTTCCTAGATCCCATACCTTGTTCTGCAATTTTCCATTTGTTGCTACTTTTTTTGTTGTTTTTCTCCAGGTCTCCACACTTTATGTTGGATTTCCCCACTGGCTATGCTTTCACAGTCTTCTGTTGTCTTCCTCTTGCTGCTTCTTCTTTGTTTTACTATTCTTGTATTTTTCTAGGATACTTTCATCATTATCCTCCTTATCAATTCAATTTCTCTGTCCAATAGATCTTTTGTCTGTTGTTTACTCTCACCCCTTGTTTGCTAAACTTTTATACTTACTTCTGCCCTTTCATCGTTGCCCTCTTGTTTACTGTTGTCTTTCACCTTCACATTCTTCATTTCCCAATATTGGAATTGAGATTCCTCTTCATTCCTTGAATCTTGATTCTTCAGCATAGTTTCGAGCAATCTAATCTCTTGGTTCCATGGATTACATATTTCCACAAAAATTTCTTCCTTTTCTTTTACTGGACTATTCACTTGTGTCTAATTTTCTGCAGCATTTGCGATAAAACATGTACTCACAAAACAATTAGTAAAATAAAAAACATAAGGCCTCAATGCCTCTTTCTCCTCTAGCAACATTTCAATATGCTTCTATGAAATTTCCTCTTCCAATAGCACATCAGTACGTTGATTTAAATTCTATATGAGACTGTCAGCTAGTCCCTCCTCCATATCATCTATTTCAAGAATATCTCCCTGTTATGTTTCATAATAATGAACTTATTTGATTTTTTGAATCATTCCTACATCCTTATCCTTTGTTTCCTAATTATTATTTAGGACAATTTCTTTCTCTTTCAGCAACTCACCCTGAGTATAGATCCTTTGGTTTTCCGACTTTCTTCTTTGAAGATCTAACTTTCTATATAACTCAACAATCTCAATTGGGGTAGAACTTGGAAACTTTACACATCTTTCCATACCTTCAATTGCTATTGACCAATCATCAGATGGCCATTCTTCCTCTACTTCAATACTCTGGTGTTTATTCCCATGAGACCCCTCTGTCTCCTTTTGTTTCTGAGATCTTGCTATCTCAGCATGATTCTGAACAAATTTCATATTCAACTTCTTCTCCTTAACAAACTTAAAAGTTTTTTCAACATCCTATGGTGTACCTGCAATCACACAAAAATCATTAGTTTTTAAAACAAAAGACCTTGTGGTCCCACTTGATGCTTCAGTCATCATATCTCCTTGCTGCTCTGAATCCTTCATTTGATTTAGTGCCTTTAATTTAGATTTCTCTTCTATCACATCATTACTTTCAGAAAGCAATGGACCATATTCTAGCTCACATATGAAATCTTCCTTTATATACTCATTTAAACTGAGTAACTCTTCATTCAATTGAGCATTCACTCTATGCTCCCACTGCACTTGCAATCTATTCCATTTGACTTTCCTTTTCATACTCCATCCATATCTATGGTCTACTTTACTTCTCTGTAACATTTCCATGAATAACTCAAGATGGAATTTTATCTCAACTTTATCCCACTCATAGTCTTGATCAGTCAACTGTTCACATATGCCATTTACCTTGCCATCTTTCGTCTTCTTCCTTTGTTGTGTTCTTCATTCGATCTTCTGAAATGACTATCAACAGTCATCTTCTCCTCTTTTGTGAACTTCATCTGTTCACTTGTGGATTTCATTCGAATCCCCCTTTTAGCAAGCCTCCATACTTACCATTCAACAATGCAAGATTTCTTCCTGTGCTTGACGTCTTGCAGTTCTCTATCTTGGAATCATTTATGGGAAATTCTCTTGCTTATCTTTGCTTCAAAACAACACTTTAGTAGTTCTTGTGTTATAATGACCAACTATTTGGGTGTTGGGCTCCGCCGACCAGGCACCCAATTACATTCAGATCTTTGACTTATCTTTTGACTCTTTGACTTCATACTTTACACTAACTCTTCATCTTGGATGAAAAATACTCAATCTTAACTCAAACTATCCAAAATTTCATTTGACCCTAGCATTTGTTTTGACTTCAACGTTTTCCCCAATAATTACAATAGTGGATATTTTGACTTAATTCAAATTATACAATCTACCAACAACATCCACCCTTAATACACTTTTATGATTTAAAATCTTCACTTTTTCTCATACTCCATTCTTAAGAAAATATCACAAGTCACCAATTACATCATCTCCCATTATCATTTACTCACATTATACTTTAGCCTTTATATTGAAATGCAATTCACTTTTCCCGAAGATTTGTTTTAAAATAAAATAAATCATTTAATTTTCACATTAAAATACCTTTTCGAAATGATGTATCATACCTTATGCTCCCTTCAAGGTTATTTAATAAACCTTTCCCTTGCATTTGCAATTCTTTGGATTTCACTCTTATGTGTCATCTTTATCACTATGAATACTCGCATGGCCATCATTCAACTCGCTCATCATCTTAACGCAAACAGTTTCCCTGTATTTCCATGCACCATACAAATACACATTATAAATTCACATCTCTTCACCTATGTACAGAGAACAAGCTATTCATGTTTCCAACCTCTTCAATGAATGATGTACAACTCGTACATTGTGCCCATCCTGAATAAAACCTCCTTAGATGTCGCCATATGATGGTAAAAACAAAGGTTCTATAACATCAAGCAATTTGGTTTGTTTGTGTTCTCAATCTTAAAACACAAATCAAAAGAATCTTCCCATTTCCAACTACAGGTTTTGGTCCAAAATGACTTGGCCAAAACTGTGAAGAACCCACACTATGCATAATAAACCCTCTCATATATTATAAAAATGCATGCTCCTCTTTATATCACCCAGGATTAGCGCATTCTCCTTTTCAATTTATTTAAGTGAAACTTAATTTTATTTAAGCTACTGTAGTGACAAAACCTTATACCTCAGCATTTGCAACATTTTCACTTTAATTTTGAACAACATGTTTACATATCTACAAATCATTCCTGCAAAAATACGTATCTATAAATTCGATTCTGGTTAAGAAAAACCAAAAATGTCAACATATAATATGCTCGCCCCATAATTTTACTTAACATACCTTTCCAATTTTCTATGCCCTTATAATTTGTCTGAGTGAACCTACTCTCAGTCCATTGACTGGTTTCTTCACAAGCAGGATCTCCAAATGTGCTTTCAACATTTTTTTCTATGCGAATTACAAATTTGCAATTTCAGTTTTACTGCTCCATGGCCTTTAATTATCGCATATCATGATTGTGCTTGCAATCATTGAGATCTCCGCTGATCTCTCTCTCTCCTTGATGCAAAACTTCCCTTGTGGTCCCACTTGATGCTTCAGTCATCGTATCTCCTTGTTTACTCTGAATCCTTCATTTGATTCAGTTCCTTTAATGTAGATTTCTCTTCTGTCACATCATTACTTTCAGAAAGCAATGGACCCTATTCTGGCTCACATATCAAATCTTCCTTTATATACTCATTTAAACTGACTAACTCTTCCTTCAATTGAGCATTCACTCTATTCTCCCACTTCACTTGCAGTCTATGACATTTGACTTTCCTTTTCATACTCCATCCATATCTCTGGTCTACTTTACTTCTCTGTAACATTTCCATAAATAACTCAAGATGGAATTTTATCTCAGATTTCTCCCGCTCATAATATTGATTAGTCGACTGTTGACATATGTCATTTACCTTGGCATATTCCTTCTTCTTCCTTCTGCTGTGGTCTTCATCCAATCTTCTGAAATGACTATCAAAAATCATCTTCTCCTCCTTTGTGAGCTTCATTTGTTCACTTGTGGATTTCATTTGAATCCCCTTTTTAGCAAGCCTCCATACTTTCCATTCAACAATGCAAGATTTCTTCCTGTGCTTGACCTCTTGCAGTTTTTTGTCTTGGAATCATTTTCGGGAAATTCTCTTGCTTCTCTTTGCTACAAAACAACACTTTAGCAATTCTTGTGTTATAATGACCAACTATTTGGGTGTCGGGCTCCGCCGATCAAGCACCCCATTACATTCAGATGTTTGACTTAGCTTTCAACTCTTTGACTTCAAACTTTACACCAACTCTTCATCTTGGATGAAAAATACTCAATCTTAACTCAAACTATCCAAACTTTCATTTGACCCTAACATCTGTTTTGACTTCAAGGTTTTCCCCAATAATTACAATAGTGGATATTTTGACTTAATTCAAATTGTATAATCTACTAACAACATCCACCCTTAATACATTTTTATGATGTAAAATCTTCACTCTTTCTCATACTCCATTCTTAAGAAAATATCACAAGTCACCAATTACATCATCTCCCATTATCATTTACTCACATTATACTTTAGCCTTTGTATTGAAATGCAATTCACTTTTCCCCAAGATTTATTTTAAAATAAAATAAATCATTTAATTTTCACATTAAAATACCTTTTCGAAATGATGTATCATACCTTATGCTCCCTTCAAGTTTATTTAATAAACCTTTCCCTTGCATTTGAAATTCTTTGGATTTCACTCTTCTGTGTCGTCTTTTTGACTATGAATAATCGCATGGCCATCATTCAACTTGCTCATCATCTTAACGCAAACAGTTTCCCTGTATTTCCATGCACCATAAAACTACACATTATAAATTCACATCTCTTCACCTATGTACAGAGAACAAGCTATTCATGTTTTCAATGTCTTCGATGAATAATGTACAACTCGTACATTGTGCCCATCCTGAATAACACCTCCTTAGATGTCACCATATGATGGTAAAAACAAAGTTTCTATAACATCAAGCAATTTGGTTTGTTTGTGTTTTCAATCTTAAAACACAAATGAAAAGAATCTTCCCATTTCCAACTACAAGCTTTAGTCCAAAATGACTTAGCCAAAACTGTGAAGAACCCACACTATGCATAATAAACCCTCTCATATATTATAAAAATGCATGCTTCTCTTTATATCACCCACGATTAGCGCATTCTCCTTTTCCATTTATTAAAGTGAAACTTAATTTTATTTAAGTTACTATGGTAATAAAACCTTATACCTCAGCATTTGCAACATTTTCACTTTAATTTTGAACAACATGTTGACATATCTATAAATCATTCCCGCAAAAATACGTATCTATAAATTCGATTCTGGTTAAGAAAAACAAAAAATGTCAACATATAATATGCTTGCCCCAAAATTTTACTTAACATACCTTTCCAGTTTTCTGTGCCCTTATAATTTGTCTGAGTGAACCTACTCTCAGCCCATTGATTGGTTTCTTCACAAGCAAGATCTCAAAATGTGCTTTCAACATTTCTGTCTATGCGAATTGCAAATTTTCAATTTCAGTTTTACTGCTCCATGGCCTTTAATTATCGTAGATCATGATTGTGCTTGTAATCATTGAGATCTCCGCCGATCTCTGTCTCTCCTTGACACACAGACTCCCTTCTAAGTACAAAATCGGATTCATTGCCTAATAATTGCTCAATCTTTGGACAAATTTGAGGTTCGTGACTTATGCTATCAGCCACAAACTCACAAGTCAATAATTTTTTTTCATTTACACAATTATTCTCGCTTAATCTGTGCATACCAGGAGCTTTATGGGCAATATTAGATCACGGATAAATGGCGATGAAAACCATTCACTGCTCACACGAACAACAACTCCATAAATTTTTTATTTCACCCAAATTCACGGAAATTCCATTCTCCATTTCAATGTTGATAAAAAATCCATTAAATAAATTGTTACTATCTGTAACAATGGGAACTTATCAGCGTTGCGACATTGAAAAAAAAAAACCAACATTGAATCTTCTTTAAGAAAGAAACGTTGCATTTTGTTTTTGAAGCTACTACAAATATAGATAATCACACAAAAATTAAAGACATTGCAAACAGACTATATCATATATATATATATATATATATATATATATATATATATATATATATATATATCTCTTGCTAACACATAAAAATGAACGCCTTTCACCAACAATCCATGCAAATTGCATTTAACATTTCCTGTAGTTTTATGGGAGCTAGAATGCACACTGCTTCACGTGACTTTGTATATCATAATGCACTGTCCATAAGACATATATCGAATTTTTGCCATCACCTTGACCCCATGGGAAACTTTTGTTTAACACCTCTGCAATCTCGTAGGAAAATCCAACACAGTTTCACAGTGATTGTCAAACTTGGTATTCGCTTAAGAAATTAAACATTGCATTTGTTTGAGCCCACTGTACAAAAAAATCATTACACAATCATCAAGAAACATAACCAAACAATACGATGTCAACGGTTATATGCATATTTTAATACACTGTCGATGTTAATGGCTTATGCAGCCTTCACGGGCCTGTGGGAATATCTACGCAGCCTCCACGGGTTTTTAAACCGCACCCACTTACGTCATACCATAGGGACCTATGATATCTTACAGATATTTCTTACCATATGCCATGGACCGTAGAGAAGTGGAGTCCGTGTATACCCCCACATCGAAAGGTATTATTGCAAGTCCATTAATAATTATAGAAGAATAGAAGCACAGATAACAACATTTTTGGGTGTGGAGCCTGATTATCATCCTGATTTAGAGGTACTTGTTTCAGCTCGAAGTATAACCTAGGAAAAATATACACCCCTGCCCTCGGGTTCCGAGGGGATTTGTTCCCCCCCCCCCAGTGGTTTGGGAGTGGTGGGAAATCCCCCATGGTTATGGGGTCCGGGGGCCACTATTCCCCTAGTGGGGGTTCGAGGGCATTGCTCCCGAAGCTAAAACTAGATGTAAAAATTCGTTTTAAAATATTGTAATTTCTTAGTCAATCTCGGTTTTTCAATGGGTGGATGATCTGACGGTAGAACTTATGTTTAATTTAGGGTTTTTTTCCCTAGAAGGAAACCCCTCAGTTCATATGAGGGAATTGTATTGCGGTTGTCTGTGGTGTGAGTATTCAGAGCGATAAAGAGAAATGGTGATTGTGTGAGAGAGTAGAGTATATTACATAAAATTTGTTGCTATAGGTTGTCTCTCTTCATTTTGCTGGATAATATAAAGGAAGGTCTGATTGTTTCTCCCTAGATGTAGCCCAAGTTTGGTAAACTACATATATTCGTGTCTCTCTTGTTTTATATGTTTTTTGTGTTTGTATTTATGCATATTTTTATGTGTTCCATTGCTCGGTAATATATAATTGTATACAAATAATTAATGAATAAAGAAGGATTTTATTTGATTCCAGAAACAACTAAGCCCTTTGAACATATTAAAGAGGCAATGTGCCAAGCAAGGGTTTTAGTTACGACTTACTTCACGAAAATATTTATTGTGGAATGTGATGCCTCAAGAAATGGAATTCCTATTTTTTAAATTCAATAAGCAAGACCCATTGCTTTTTAAAATCATCCACTAAAAGGAAAGTATTTACACAAACCTATCTATGAGAAGGAAATGTTGGAAATATTACATGAACTAAATAAATGGAAACCTTGGCTAATGGGAGGAAACTTCAAGGTAAAAAAAAATCATGATAGTCTTAAATACCTTTTAGAAAAAATATTATCATTAGAAGAGCATAAAAATGGTTCACAAAGATGTTTGGTTATGAATTTGAAATCATATACAATAAAAGGTAATCAAAATGTTATTGTAGATGCACTCTTAAGAAAGCATGAGGATGTGGAAGCATTTCTTTTTTCCATTTATATTATCCAACCTGATTGTATAACCAAAGCAAGGGATGAATGGAAGAATGATGAATAGGTATGGAAAATCATTCAAAAGTTGAAGCAAGATCCCAATACATATGATACATTTAGCTGGAAAAATGATTCATTATAATACACATATCTCTTATATAATTGTAATAATTCCCAACTCAAGAAAGATGTTCTTTTGGAATTGCACACCTCTCCCTTAGGAGGGCACTCAAGATTTTTTTTAAACTGACCACAGGATCAAGAAGCAATTTTTTTTGGGATGGCCTTAAATATGATACTCAAAGTTTGTGGCAGAATGTTTGATTTCGAAAAAAAAGTAAAGTTGAGACAATTAATACGCTGGGTATGTTATAACCTTTAGCCATTCAAATTCAACGTTGGGAAGATCTCTCAATGGATTTTATCATATTTTTACCCAAGTATGAATGAAAGAGTGTCATCATGGTGGAAGTTGATAGAATTAGCAAGAATGAAAACTTTTGTGCATTATCACGTCATTTTAAAGCCAGTATAGTTTGTATTGCATTTATGGAAGCAATTCAAAAGGTACATGGAAACCCAAAGATTATTGTAAGTGATAGAGATCCCATTTTCACTAGATATTTTTGGACGAAATTATTTTCTTGTATTGGTACTCAATTAACTCATAGCTCATATTATCATCCTCAATATGATGGGAAGATTGAGATCATAGTGAAAAAATGTTTGGGAGGATATATTCGTTGCATTGTATATCATAAAAAAGAAAAATGGTTCAAGTTTTTACCTCTATATGAATGGTGGGATAACACTTCCATACTGCAGCAAAAGTGACCCCATTTATGGAACTTTATGGATATCATCCACCATCCATCTCATTGTATTTAAGAGAAAATTCTAAGTTTCAAGTATTGTAAGATGACATCGATTGAAAACAATAACAATATTCTAAGTTTTCAGAGAATAAGTACTGTATTTAAGAGAAAATTCTAAGTTTCAAGTGCATAATCGATTGAAACAATAAGAATATCAGTATCACAGTGAAAGAAATTTTTATAAAGTGACTATCTATTTTTACGGCTACAACCATACAAATAAATGTCCCTCAACCAAGATAAGAAGGATAAAAATTATCAACCAAGTAATATGGTCCTTACAAGGTATTGAAAAATATTAGTACTATGCCACACAAATTGGAGATTCTTGCATCTTCCCGAATACACTGAGTTTTCCATGTTTCATGCTTAAAGAAGGTTGTTGATGTTAAGATCCTAGTTCAAACAATGTTTCCAGAACTTGAAAAAGAAGTAAAACTCATATTTGAGCCTAAAGCAGTCATGGAAGAAAGAACTTGACAACTACAGAATCAATTAATTTTAAAGTATCACATTAAGTGGAAGAAATTACCCACTAAAGACTCCATATGGGAGGAAACGAATTTTACACAGAAGCATCTAGAACCACTAAAGCGTTGAGGACACACATTTTTTAAGGAGAGGGTCATGTTAGGTCCCTATAATAAAAATGAATTCCCCTTATTTTTATTGTTAGTGTATCCCCTATTTGTACCATTATACCCATGTATCCCTAAGGTTGTTATTGTTGAGCCCTTAGATTATTATTATTATGTAGCATTTGATTATATCTGATCCCTTAGACTCCTATATAACGAATTAGGTCTTATAATTTGTAAAATGAAATAATTTTTATTTTATGTAATGTAAAGTAGGTTTCCCCTTCGAAGAGGACAATTTTAAGTCATTGATCTATCACTTCTTCTGTTCTTTGAGTTGGTTATATAACATTGTTTGTCATGCAGATGTCTCGCAAACCCATAAGGGAAGAACATAATATATATGCACATGTAGAAGGAGAATCCAGTCATCACATTCATTTCCAGAGAGTTTACCAATATTTGAGCCAGCAGATACCCAAGTTGTACATTCAAAAATTTGATGCCTTTAACATGGCAGAATGGGTGGCACGAATGGAACAATATTTCTGCCTTAATAATATCTAGGAAGACAAGACTAAAATACATGTGGGAAGCTTTTTACTTGAACCAAGATTTATGGTAGTGGTGATAGTGGCATCATAAATGTTATCTATGGAGGAAAAATTGGAACATTTTCTCAAAAGCTATTTGTGACCTCTTTGATCACGACTCTCACTTTCTGGGTTGCCTCACTAAGAATAGGAAAATAGGTATAGTAAGAAACTACACTGCATCCTTTGAAAAATTTTACATCAAAACTCAAGGAATAGGATATTTATTTCACTTGGAACGTTTCATCAGTGGCTTAAAGGAATCTATCCAAGCTCATGTCAGAATTCATAACCCAACTACTTGGTTGGAAGCATGCACGAAGGCCATAGAGGTCTAAGTTGCTTTAACTACCTAATCCAATCATCCAAATATTGTCTCACATGAATGTACCAACCCAACTACAGGCCCCACCCAAACACTTAAGGTTCAAAAAGTGTCACCGAAAGAAATGGCCATAAGAAGGAAATAAGTACTCTACTACAATTGTGATGACAAATAATCCCTGGGGCATAAATGCAATGAACCAATTTTTTTTCAAATTTACGATACTAAAAATAACTCTTTCGTTGAAGCTCCATCCATTGAAGTGACGGAGGAGGAAGAAGATGAACCCCTAACAACCCTGGACACTAATACTCCAGCTAGCCTGATGAAGATGTTATATCACTCCAAGACCTCATTAACATTTCTTCTCCTCAGAATCTCAAAATATTAGGTTTTATTAAACATCATCCAATAGTGGTATTTATTGATAATGGTAGCATCCATAAATTTTTCGATAACATAGTAGCAAAATTAGCTCATTATTTTTTTAGGGAGCTATATAATTTGCCAGTACTTATCGCGTGAAGGTCAATGTTGGCCCTCGTTTTTTATCAAAATTTTCTGATTAAAATCCATCTAATTTCCATAATTTTCCACTTTCTACCATCCAAATATGACCTATTTTTACCTTATTATTCATATTCAAGTAATTAAATTAATTTTTTCATTTTTTATATTTTTTTGTAAAAAATGGGTTTTAAGTACATTTTTGGACAAGACTAAAATTTCCTGTAATGGCTTCATTGAAGTCATACTTGCAGGACACCTGGGCATGCGTTGAACACATATTTAGAAATATAGAGGACTAAGGATGGACGTGTACCTATTGGTTCACTCAAACCAAGCTAAAACAGGCCCGACCAAAGCTAGTCAAACAAGACCTGTACTTCAGGGAATCCTTAGGAAATTGGCCAAATTTAGTATTTTATGGGATTTTCTAGATTTTGAGTGATTGGATGGATGATATTGACCAAGATATATGAGATAAGGATAAAAAAAAAATTTAGATACATTTTAGTCAAGTTTGTTTCACATTTTTCTATTTAAGCCAAGAACATTGAATGCATGAATATGTAGAATTTGTATGATTTTACTTTGAGATTTCTAAATATTGCGAGTTAATTAAAGAAACTAGTTCCATATCCTTTCCACTATTCAATGTGGTGAATGATTCATTGAGTTACATTATTTGAGAAATACGTTCATTTTTCAAGGCAAGGGTGGAGGGCCTCCACACCGAGCTAAGTGCACTTTCTTGTAATTTAGCTGAAATTTCTTAAACTAGTTTTGCTTCATGTTTAAATTAGTTAACTAGATGTATGATGATCTATTATTTTTTCTGATGAATATTATTCTAAATTCTAATCTGCATATGAGGGGTAAAACTAGTGTTTAAGCTAAACTCTCCTTCTATCTAATCAAAGAATGGAAACTAGAATTCATCTTCCTTTCTTTTGTTTAAGTTACTTTCTGAATTTCCAATTTTCATGCGATGAGTAAACTTATAAAGAAGGAAAACATGTACCTCCTTAGTTATGAGCCTGTTCTCTTATTCTTTTATGCATCTTAAGCTATTTTTCATCAGTGATTTTGATTTCTGTTCATGAAGTAGTATTGTAGAGAAGGTCACCCTGGTTCTCCTAAGTTATGAGCCTCTTATTCTACTTATTACATATTGAATGAGGAATTATTTAGTTAAATTTTATATTTGTAATATGAATGTCCTTCAAGTTCTATAATTTATCTTCTAAAATTGATTGTAGTTGAAATCCATATATTTTGGAGATGCTTCCAAGTTTTACAAACCCGGATTGATAGTTAAATATTTGCGCTAGTTTTCCTAGTAAATTGACCCAACATTTCGGGCGCCATTTCTGGGGAAGAATACTTCAACATAGTCAATTAGGAAGATTAAAAAAAAAAATACAACAAAAACTACAAAAACTTAGTCTTTATTTTAGTTTTGTTTCTTTGTGCCTAGAGATAGAGATTAGAATGGTACATTCATTTAAACAAACCCCCAACAAAAAACAAAAAAAACTAAATAACTACAAAATCCATTTTCCCAACAAGATATAAAAAATATCATGTTAAAGAATCCATTTAGAGAAGGAGGGTATGCCACCACAAGAATCTTCTTAAATCCTTGTCCACAATTTACAGTGATCACTAGGGATGAATCTTCATTTCAGAAGTTAGAAGAGGAAGAAAGCATCCATGAAGAGGATCCACAAGAAGAAAACCTAGCATATTATTCTAGTTATAATTGTAAGGACATGAATGAATTATGGATCACATGCGATGAAGATCAAACATTGGAACCCAAAATTGAAGAATTTCTAGCATATATGTCACAAGATCCCTTGTGCATTCAAGATTTTGAACAAGTGCTACACGAAGAAATTTGTGATATGACAACTAAAGAGAGCCAAGAAAACAAAGATCATCTTAAAAAATGGTTTCAACTAATCATTAGGTCACAACACCACTCCATTTTTCAATATTCCTTAGCATCAAATATTTATGATCAAATAATTTTCCATGTCCAAGCATTCATTCAAATATATTTTTCAAACTTGGATATGAGTTTACTTATAATCTTGCTACACAAATGAATGCATTGGAAATTATCTTATGCTTGAGAGAATGACTTATTTTTATACAGTAGAGTAGGATAGAAAAGAATAAAATAAATAAAATGGTGGAATGAGTTCACAATAAGACTTTTTCTCATAAATAATTCTTCACATCATTGTTCAATACTCATTTGAAAGGATTTAATGAAAAAATGCACTAAGGACAATCCTATTTTAAGGGAACCATATAGGATAATTTCTAAATGGCATGTTTTTAAACAAGGTATCTCTTGAAATCTACTTTTTAAATCCATTTTGAAAATCTCAATTTGGATCACAAATAAAAAAATTTGATTAAAATAAACACTAGATTTCAAGAAAAAGTTTAAGAGAAGAGTTAGTACAACATTGATTTGAGGGTACTAATGGAAACATTTTTACATGATAATAATAGGGAAGATAGCCCTTGACATATAGTTTCCATATAAATTTTAATCAGCTCAATCCGACATCATATGAAAAATCTATGCTCAAAATACTAACTTCTTGTCAAAAAATCTACATGTTAACAATTCTAGGTCTTCACTGTTCATTTATATATTTCACATACTAAATCATTTTCTTTTCAAAACATATTTCACGTGGAGATAGATATTGAATTCTAGTTTATGGCACAATTTTAATCATCTCATTTTAAGGCCAGGTGAAAACGTTATTCCATATTTAGTGATTGCATGTCTTAAAATCAACATAGTCAAACTTCTCCTCGTAGGTCTGTTCATAACCAATTTGTGATATCAAAAATACTGATTTTAAAAACCCGCCTCTAATGGACATAAAAAAATTAATCTACTTTAATCTCCAAGTGGAATCATATCAATCCAATATTTAACGAAAACGTTATACTCCAAATAGTGACTGTTGGTCTAGTAAACAATTCAAAAGAAGCTCTATCAAACATGGTAGTTCTCATCATTTTTAGCATATCATTTTAAACAAATTTGAAAACAAATTTATACTGGATATAGACATATGAATTCTCTTGAACTTGGCTTTGAAATCACTCTAATTTTACATAAAAGGAATATTTTGTGAACAAAATACCACTAGGAGGTCTAGGTTGGCCACCATTCCTTGAGGGGTAAAAAAATGTGTTTTATTTGTATATCATCTTTGGACATGGTTTCAATCATTGCTTATAATTATTTTACATATTTATTGGAATAATAGATACTGTACATCTCTCTTCCTCCATCATCTAATATTTTATTGCAGGCAAATGCTATGTTTTTGCAGGTCATAAGAAGATTTAAGAGGAGAAATCCATGGACAAAGGATTTCTCAAAGTCAATTTTTTGTGTTACAGAATATGAATACAAATGTTCAAGTCAAAGCATAGTGGAATTCACAAGATGTTTATTTCATCTAATGAAACTCAAACTTGCAGAGCTTTCTTTCAGTTTCTAACCAACAACACCAACCACCCTACAAGATTATCGAGATCTAGGCACAAAGACATGAAGCTAATAATAAGAAGAAGAAGTCAATTTTTGTATGATGTGAAGTCACATCAGTTGCCAAATAAGCCTTTCATAAGCCATATTTTTCATGATGTAATTCATCTACCATATTGTATATTAAGTTTCGCAATCATGCATGTAGAGTCTAGACCAATTTTCTATCTATCTATCCATATATTATTAGATGATGACTTCAACCTATCTTACCTCCATAAAAAAATAAAATATATATATATAGAAAAGGATAAAAAATAATAAAGGAGTTTGGTTGTGAAAATCTAGGAAACTAGCACAATATAAACTTGAATTCATATCGGAAAACTAACATGTTTGTCCAATATGAATTCTCTGTTTTTTTTGTTTTTACTTCTGTGTGATTTTGTAGAATTAATTCTCCAATACATGCAAGACTTGAGGATAAGTCTTAACATCAGAAAGGGGGAAGTTCGAAAATAGTTTGAGTAGCTGTATTGCAGAAGGGATCCGCGAAATCAATAAAAATATTATGCAGGAGGGACCTGAATTACATGATAGAAGCAACCTAAAGCATTGTTGAAAATTACATGTCAGAAGGGACCTGAAACACTATTTATAATATCACTACAAAAGGGACCTGAACAACATCAAAATTCAAGCTTGAAGTACATGTTAGAAGGGACCTGAAATATCAATTACAAATTGCAGAAGGGACTTGAACAACATTAACACTCAAAGATCTTGAATCAGTTTAAGATACAAAAAAAATGAAGGCAAAAACCAGTCTCCACATTTCAATTTGTCTTGGAAGAACCATCATGAAGACATCATTGAATAGTATTGACATGAATCTATTTACGGGAGTACAAGTACAGTAAGTGAATTTTGTTTTCCTCTTAAAATCTCAATTTTTTTGAAAACAATTTCTAGAAATTTTTAAGACTGATTTAGCTTGATATGCATTCCATTATATTTTACCTTTATCCTACCTACATTTCAAAAGAATACCTTCATTATCTGACCCTTTATAATCATATTCATTATATTCCTATCCCTGTTCATTACCCCTTTCTTACATTTACCATCATACATTAACCATCATTCCATATACCATCACATTAATTCCAATCATTTTTTAAAAACCATCACATTAATCCTAATAATTGTTTTATGCATTTGGATAAAAAAATTAAAGGCTCAAAGTTTTTTCCCATAAGGAACTTTTTTTTCTCTCTTACAAAACCAACAAGAGTTAGTGTCCTTATAAGAAAAAACTGATTTTTAAACAACCTATGCATATGGTCATTTCAAAAACAAATTAATGATTAGCATATAAAATGACAGACATAAGGAAAAATATATAATGCAATATACAATATGAAAACCTAAGGAATGAAAAGACAAATGTATGATTGCAAATACAAAACAATATTCGGCATACAAATAAATGAGCGAAGCCATGAACATAATAGAAGTGGGTAATAAAAAATAATTGTGATAAAACAGGCAAAGTTCTTGGTATTCGAAATAGAGTTCCATCCAAACAAGAAAATCATTGCAAATTTCTAAAGGTCGTGCCATGGGAAATGTAAACACTGAATTTAAATGAGATGAAACAAGTGGGAATATACATGACCGACGTAGCACTGTCTACGCATTACAACCATTAGCTTACTCAAAACGAAACATTGAATAGTCATAGCCATTAGCTCCGACTACAGCTATGAAACCCCCATTTGATGTGCAGAGGATTGTAAAAAAAAAGGAGAAAAATCCTATATAGATAGCACGAGAGAAAGGAAGAGTATCTATAGATAAATAACGCAAATGAAGGAGAATTATATGGTTCAGGTAGGAAAGGAACATGTATAAACAAATCCTCTCCACAATCCAAGTATTTTGCATGTAATCCAGAATTTTATGCATAAAAATGATTTTGAGGTTATTTAAACTCTGAAGGTTGAAGTCAGAGTGTAAAAATTAATCTTGGAAAATATCCAAAGATCACAAATTGCGCCAATGTTAACTTTGGGTTAGTTAGTTCTCAAACCCCAAAATCAGTTTGCAAGATGTAGAAATCATCAGTTGTATCACCCGTTGTTCGTTTGAAGTGAAGTCATAGTTTCAATTGTGGAATTGTAGTAAATTTCTGGTTTGAAACTTTACACTAAAAATTAGTTTGAAATGTTTAAAACATTACATTCATATCTTTCAAAATTGATTTTCGAATTAAATTGCAACTGTAGAGGGTTAGTTTGGAACGGAAATCATGGTTTGGAATTTAGTGATGTCAACAGAAACCAATTTCCAATCATTCGTTATTGCGATAAAACACCAATTTATAACCTTTACAGAACATCGATAACTTAGAAATGATTTCTCCATCACCGTGAACATTTTTTTTTAAATGAACACATTAATTGGTGCATGGTGAGTTCGAAGTCGGTGTCAAGGTTGTGAATGCATGAGCGTTGGAGTCAAAATGTGAGTGGAAAAATCGTAATTTCCAGAGAATAATGTGATAAAAAGACTGTAGATTGCATAAAACAAGTCAATTTCTGGCATTAAAAAAAAATTGTTTAGATTTAAAAAATCAATCTTTAGCATTTGATTTTTGAAAAAGGCAGAGAAGCTGAATTTGGAAAAAAAAATGAGATCTGTGAAAATTTCTCTTTTCAATAATTTGATTTCAATTTCAGAGAGAGTTAATCATTCCCATAATTTATTTTTAAGTTCTGAAAAGGGAAAGTAGAAATTGATTTGATTTCTAAAAGAGCAGAGTGTTTTTCTAAGATTCGGTTTCAGATTCTGAGCATTTAATTGTTAGAGACAGAGACAAAGGGTTTAATTGATTATGTTGCAGCTAAGGTATCATTAAAAAAAATGATTTCCTCATTCATATACAAAATAAAAGGCAGTTTTCCAGAATCTCATGTAAGTGGAAATTGATTAATTGGCAGCATTTGAAATTCCTAGAAATTTCTGAAATCATTCAATTACTAATTCAGTTTGGAAATTGAAGGGAAAGTAAGTGGCAATAAAATAGTTGTAAAATTATGGATGAGCTCATATAATTTGAAATCATGTTAGAGGAGAAGCATGATAAAAATTATTTCTGAAATCAAACCAGATATTGATAACAGTTGGTTTCAATAACATGATGAGAAATGTTTTGAAAATAGTGGCATGATGATAAAGGTTCATAAAAATACTGTTGATGACAGTAACATGATCAAGAAGTCGATCTCAACATTCGAGGAATATATTGGTATGTAAGGGATATAATGGATACATGGCAGTGATTGTTTCAATTCAAATTTTATGGATCTAGATCATTATTTCTTTAAATTGTTTGAAGTATTCTTACAATTTTTGACACTAATAGGGTTCATATAAAGGAAATTAATGCCCTATTCCAACGTCAAAGAAGGTTTTGAGGAACACCTAAAAAAGGATGGTAATTGACATGATTCACATGGAAAAGAGTTTATTTAATCCATGGATGTGCTCAAATTCAAGATCCTTAGAGTATGCAAATAAAGGGAAGCCCCAATTGAATTGAGAGAGGAGGAAATGGATAGGATAGCTATATTTCTTCGAGTAGCACAAGGGAAGGCCACAACATCTACAGGTATAGGTATATTCATAGGTACATCAGCAGGGCATTCATCATACATAAGCAAAAGGTCAAGGAGACAGAGGCAAGCATGAGGACATACTTGAGAGTAAGCAAGGGGAGATGTTGGCCCTCATTTTTTATAATTTTTTTCTTATTAAAATGCACCTAATTTCCATCATTTTCCACTTTATACCATCAAAATATGACTTATTTTGACCTTATTATGCATATTCAAGTAATTAAATTAAGTTTTTCATTTTTTAAATTTTTTTGTAAAAATTGGATTTTAAGTGCATTTTTGGATAGGACTAAAAATCCCTGTAACGGATTCATTGAAGTCACACTTGCAGGACACATGGACATGATCTGAGCACATATTTAGAAACCTTTGGAACTAAGGATGGACCTGTACCTATTGGTTCATTCAAATAGAGCTAAAACATGTCTGGCCAAAGCTAGTCAAACAATACCTTTCATTCAAGAAATCCCTAGGAAATAGCCTAAATTTAGTATTTTATGGGATTTTCCAAATTTTTAGTGATTTGATGGATTATCTCGACCAAGATAGATGGTATAATGATAGAAATGGTGTTGGTTCAATTTACTGTGTAAACTAATGCAAGTATTTATTATCAATCCAGGCGCGTGGTACTTAGAAGCATCCCCAAAGTATATGGGTTTCAATTATGATAATTTTACAAGATGATTTGTCAATGATTAAGGAAATTCATATTAAAAATAGAAATCTAACTTAAATAATTTTTAAATTCAAGTGTGGAATCAGAAGTAGAAGAATATCCGAACTTAAGAGATTTGTTTGTCCTTCTCTAACAAGATTACTTCATGAATTAGAAATCGAAAACTACTAATTGAGCAATAGATTAAGATACATGAAACAATAATTGAAGAGGCTCTTCACTGAATAGGTCCTGTTTGTCCTTCATCATATATTCATTTATCAATAATGCTATTGTTAGAAATAGGAATTTAGAAAATCATTAAAAAGCATGTAAAGATGAATTCTAACTTAAGATCTCAATCAGATAGAAAGAATGTTTAACTTAAACATTTTTTTGTTATTTCATATGCAGAATAAGAACAATAATTAGATTCATCAACACTCACAAATAATTGACATAAATCAAATAAACAAGTTAAGCGTAAGAAAACTAATTGAAAAATTGCAACTACAAATAAACTAGGAAGTGCACTTAGCTTGGTGTGGGGGCCCTCCACCCTTGCCTCGCACACTGTAGGTGTTTTTAGCTCCTTAAAACTTAGTCAATAAATCAACATATAGCATCAGCAAATGGAATAGAATAGGTCTTCAATTAGGTCTCCAAGATCTAAGGAACAATAATGCTAAGTCATACAAATTCTAGATATCAATGCCTTCAAAGTTTGAGGCTTAAATAGATAAAGTATCCAAAAAAATTATCTAACATGTCTCCTATAGTCATGAATATCCTTATCTTATGCATTCATGTCGAATTCATTCATCAGATCCATCAAAATCTGGAAAATCCCACAAAATAAGAACCAAGTATTGAATTTTATCTTTGAAAAATTCACATTTACTAAACTTAGCATACAACTTGTTTTCTCTGAGTGCTTTTAAAACAATTATAAGGTGTTCTTTATGCTCATATTCATTCTTAGAATAAATCAGAATGTCATCAATAAATACTAGTACAAATTTTTCGAAGTACTTATTAAAGACATTGTTCATCAAGCACATAAAAGTAGCAGGTGCATTAGTCAACCCAAAAGGTAGGACCACAAACCCATAGTGTCCATATCTGGTTGTAAATGCAGTTTTACTTATGTCTTAATCTTTAATTATTATTTGTTGGTAACTTGTCCTTAGATCGATTTTCAGAAAGACTGTTGCTCCTCTAATTTGGTCAAAGAGATCATCTATCCTAGGTAGAGGATATATGTTCTTGATTGGCAGTTTATTCAATTGGCAATAGTCTATAAACATTATGAAGGTATCATCTTACTTTTTTAAAAATAGTACCAGTGCTCTCCATGGGGATACACTTTGTCTTATGTAACCTCTATCTAGTAGCTCTTGTAATTGCATCTTCAACTCCATCAGCTTTGGGGTACTCATTCTGTACGTGGCTTTAGGAACTGGTGTTGCTCCTGGCACTAATTCAATCGAGAAGTCAATTTCTCTCTTAGGGGGCAGATGATGAATTTCTTCTAGGAACACATGCTTGAACTCTTTGATAACTGGTAATGCTTCTAAAGGATTCTCTTCAGGTTGTTGTCCCAATTCTTCTACATGCACAAAATAGACATGGAAACCTTTTCTTGCAATTTTTTTCAGTTGAAGTGCTGAAATTTGTCTCACAGATATGGGTTTGGGTTTGCCTTTCACTGTCACAGGTTTTCCCTCCCCATTTATGTACTGTATTGTTTTATCTAAATAGTTCAACATTGATTTTTGTTTTTCTAACTATTCCATTGCTACCAATACATCATAGGACCCTAAATGTAGAATATTCAGATTCAGTTCAGTTTGGTATCCATTCATATTTATGGTTGTCTCGAGTAATTTATGAGTCACCTTCCTTTTTGTCCCAGTGGCTAATTGAACTAACCATGACTGCTGAAATTTTTCTAACTTTAAGTTGCATTTTTCTACCATTTGAGGACTTATATAACTTAAAGGTGCACCTGGATCTATTAAACAGAAACAAATTGTTCAATGATCATACCTTCTACTTTGACGATAGTAGACTGGTGTTCAGCTTGACGATCTTCAAGGCAGCACTGATTTCAGGAGTGTTTCTTGCCACATCATTTACAGTAGTTGCTTCTCTCAGTACTTGTATGCTTTGAATGTTTTTTTGTGGATATTCTCTCAGTAAATGAGGTTCTCCACAACCCCACCACTTTAGAGGTTCCTTCATTTTAATAGTTCCTTCTCTTTTATTGTTTCCATTAATCTATTTGGACCCTATTTGTGATTGAACTGGTTGATTTTATCTAGTTTTGGTGAACTTACTTCTTTGGTGATTTCTCCCAAAGTTATTTAAGTATGATGGTTTTGTTCTTTTCCCACTAGAGTCACCTTTCTCTTTGTTTTGCCAATTTTTTGCTTGTTCATTTCTGCCTTTGAACTGCTAGTAACATACTCTTGTCTTGCACACCACTTCATCCATGGTCTTGAGATTATCAAACTCTATTTTATCATTGTATATAGTAGGTAGATAGTTTAAGAACTATTGTACTTTTTCCTTCTCTTCGCTTATATAAAGTACATAGCAAAGTAGGTTGGTGAATTTGGTTAAAAATTCATCGATAGTAAGTTGTCCCATCCTAAGTTCATGAAACCATTTTTCTTTATCATCATAATAATGTTAATTCAGATATATATTTTTGATTTTGATTTGAAAATCCTCCCATGTAACAATTTTCTCATCTATGACATGAACCATCTTGGTTTATTTTCACCACAAGGTAGCCTTTCTTTGAAATTGATAGATAGCCAGCCTCGCTCTCAAGTTACTTTCATTTTCCTAAACCTGAAATTACTTTATGATGTTTAGAAGCCAAGCTTCTGCATCTTCCTCCTTCTCTCCATCAGAGGAGGGAGGCTTGATTTTCTGTAATTCACCCTGTAATTCCTTATTCCTCCTAGACTGTTGTCTAGGGGCATCATCTTCCTTAGATTCTTTTGAGTGATTTACAATTCCCCTTCTCATTTTTCTAGAACCTTCACCTTTGTGACTGTTCTGGGAGGTCAATTCTCTTATTAACGTGTCTTTCTCTTCACTGGCTAAGGATAGCCTTTCATTGTGGTTTTTTGGTTGCATCATTTCTCTTTGCATTCTATGCATCATAGCCATCAATGCAACATTTGGAT
Organism: Pinus albicaulis; assembly: GCA_034641835.2. NCBI lineage: Eukaryota > Viridiplantae > Streptophyta > Pinopsida > Pinales > Pinaceae > Pinus > Pinus albicaulis. Next base: position 262,861 of record JAXQQM020091075.1, on the reverse strand, counting down.
CTGCTCGTTTTTCTCCACCACCCAGATCCACATACAACTCATCCCCTTCACTCATGGTTTGCAGTTGTATGATTTAGCACTCTTTTTACTGTACACGAAATTAAACATTAGTGAAAATTTAAATTTAACAAAAATTTACAGCAACACAAATTTTTTGGTGTGAGCACACATTTTTGGCTAGTGTTTTAACATGGGCTCTGATACCATTTGTAACATCTCCCATTTCTATTTTTTTTTCTTTTTTTCTAATTATAGTAATTATTATAACTTATCATTATGGTTAGATTTATCATTCGTCGCATTCCGACGTATTTCTGTCGCTCACTATTTACTGTACTACACTATGTTATTTTTTACTCAATTACTGGTTATATCAGTATTTCACAATGCCAGAGGGCCACCTACGAATTTCTTTTAATATAGAATTCTCTCCCCTTATTCAATAGGGAACAAGTTTTCCCTTTTCCACTTATGAATATAGATTCATAATTACTCATGTGGTGACTTTCATTTACCCTCTCACAACAATAACAATATTTCTATACCCTTCCCACATATATATTTAAATATATCTAATTATATTTATTTAACCCAAATAGGTTTGCACTCACCTTCATAGGGGGTATCATCCCTTATTTGACATTTACAATCACTAGGGACTTTTACATTCACCCTACTTTAATTATAATAGTATTAATCCATAGGAAATATGCTCTTATGTGTGTGTGTGTGTGTGTGTGTGTGGGTGGGTATAGATTATTAATGAGCTTAATACACTTTAAAATTATATATGGTAGTATTATCCTTACTCCATATTATAATTCGTTGTGAAATCCTTTATTTATTTTCAGCCATACTAAATTCTTCATTTCGACCTTTACCATGTTATAGTTGGATATGTATCATTACATTAAATCCATATACCTATTTTAATACTATAAGCTTTAGTGGCACACTACCCAAACAATTTCAACCTTGTTTTATACACCATTGGGTTTTACGTTTCAATACTCCTGTACTTGATACGTATATTAATTTAACCTGATGTTAGAGTTTATTCGAGATTGATACTTCGGAGATTTCACAACTTTCCAGCTTCAATATGAAATGAAAATTCCGTATTTGATTATGTCAAATCCGGGATTTTGGTTTTCTCAAGATTTGTTATCATTAAACCATTTGTAAATAATCACGTGCCCTTCCTTGCCCATTCTCCAACACGTCAATTTGAGGGACAGCCACGATCCATCGACGCGTGGACGATCTAGATTAACCAATCTACTTAGGGTTTTACTTTGCATAAATGATCCTAGTCTTTTTTTATGGACTTCTCTTTTGTTCTACGACTAGAACGTCACACTTAACTCTATGATGCATCTCTGTTCGGAATGGAAATTTATCATTTTGTGAGACATCTCTGTTTGATTTAAATTACACACGCAAAGAATACCTTCAATCTATTTATAGGTAACACGTCCCACAGTCTTCTGAAATACAAAATTCTTACCGGTGCGACTTCTTTTGTTTTTCATTTATTTGTTTAACAGTTTTAGTTTATAACCTCAATGAATTTCCTTTATGCTCAGGAAAAAAAAAAGTTGGATTAACGATTCCATACTCCATGTCGTTATGGATCTCAACACCTGTATCTCCCTAATTTGACTCACACACACCGTGGTGGCGTATTCTGGTAAGTTTTATTGCAGACTTATAGAACTTTGGCTTTTTATTTATATTCCTTCCATGTTCTTGAGGTATTAAATGAATGAAGGTTCTCAAATTTCTATCCTTTCATTTTAGTTATTACAGAACTATTATTTGCTCCAACCTTCTAGGTTCGTTTTTACTCCTTTAACTTCTCCAATATACAGATTTTGGAATTCTTATTATCTGTCTATGAGAGGATGTCGACATTTTCCTCACTTTAATACTAGAATGGAAATGTCTCACCATTCAAATTTGGGTTTTGGTATCTTTAAATCATTATTGTTTTGTATTTATATTGGCTATAACACTAGTATATGTCATTTTTTCATCTCACGGTGATTTTATTTTTTTGAAATTGCAGAGAGGAGGTGAAGAAGCCTCCTACTCTGCCTAGCTATGTTGTTTTTAGAAGAGCTCACACAAAATGCAGGTAAGAAATAATTCTGAGTTTTCTGTCCAATCATGGATTTATAGTTTGGTTTGGATTCATATAATTACTGAAACCTACAGTGTCAGTTTATTTCTTGAACAGTTCGAAACCGTTTTCCATTTTTGTTGACTCGAGAATGACCATTTTTGATCGAGCCTTTTTGTGTGGCTTCTTAATTTATGCTCCACAGACTTTTACCATTTGTATATTTTGGTTTCGTTACTCTTGACGTCATTTTTAGGTGGTTTTGACTTAGGACGAAGGTTTTCTTTTCATTCATTGTTCTTCTGCATAATTTATAATACCTCTTCCATTTTCTGTGAGGAATTTAAATTAATAAACAACTTCTATATCATATATAATAATATACTATGTCTACCTTCTTTTGTACATGTCTTTGAACTATTATTGCTGGAACTATTCTTCCATCTGTACATGCATGATTTCTTTGTCTTGTTCTAAATACCTATATATTATGCGTAAAACTTGACATTGACTATTTTCTTCTATGTGACCATAGGTCCCCTTTATACCCAACGTTAAGGGAAAGCTTCCTCGTTAATTCCCTTGCTAAAAGTTTTATTACTATCATTTCACTACCCTCTTTCCCAGAACTAGTTTTCATTTCCTGGTCATTGTAGGTACTATATGTATAAACTTCATTTTCTTAGATTCACATGTATCCACTTCTTTTGAAATCTTCTCATACTACCGAACTATGTTTACACAGGTTGGTCTGGATACCAAGTCTAATCTCTCATCTGTAAATTTTCATAAGTTTGTTAAGATAAATATTCCAAGGTTCATTTTGAGGGATGGAGTGCTCTTTGTGCAACTTTTAGTAGTAGTATATCTTGTATAAAATTGTAAAAATGAACTGAAAACATCTATAAAGATGTACGATATGGACTGCTCATTTCTAACTGTTTGGATATGAACTATAGTAATCCTTTTTGTTGTGAGACATTATTTTTTTATTTCAGTTACTCATTGCCTCCGAATTTCATGTCTCATGACATGTAAACCAAAATTAATTATTTTTCTGTTTCGAGATCAGTAGTCAATGAAAATTGTTTCGAATTAGACCTACAGTATAAAACTCTTACTCCACTGTTCTATATATATTTATTTGGCACAGTATTCCATAGTTCTTTCCATTCAATCATCATACTATTGAATTTTCAACACAATATTTTCTTTCAAAAGATACTTTCAATTTCAGCTTTAAGTGTAAGAATACAATTCAGATATATTCATGTATATAGCCTTTGTCTATTAAGTTCAGTTATGATTTATATTTCTCTAAATACTACAGGAGATATTTAACTATATAGTACAACATATATTTTGCTACAGAGTATCTACAATTATCATTCATGTATGTTAATTTCTGTTTAGAATTTATTTGACAATGAACTGTATAGTTTGATAATTGAATACTAGAACAATTAAATTAAGAAAATATCAGTTCCCTGTGAGGTACCTAACCTCAGATATAAACGAAATACTGGGTTTTAGACATTCTGAGAGTTGGTCCTCTACAAAGTATGTCTGTACAACAATACAAAATAAATTATTTTCCCTGTAGTTAATTATGTTCAATGTACAGACCACCAAAATATATTTCTAGCTTATTTAATTTCCACATCATATACACATATCCAGACCTAGAATTTCATATGGATCCACTTCCTTTACCTTTTCAGTAACTCATAACATAAATAAAATATAATTCGAAAACAAATCAAATTAACTGTGCATACCACTTAAGGTAGACTAGGTGCCTCCCAACCTTAGAGCTCTTTCTCGACAGCTCACCCCCGAGAAGAGAGTCTTCCTTGAGTGATATAAAACCATTTGTCTATCCTGAATCAGCTTATTTAAGCTTGCTTTCACCAACCTATTTCCCTTAACTGCATCTAGTTAATTTAGGATGTTGCTTTCCTGTATGCCTAGGCTTTCCCTTTGTTTCTTCCACAAAGGTACTTTTAAAGCTAGCTTTTCTATTTTCTAGCTTTATTCCACATCTTCCCAGTAATTCCCTCTTTACTGGGGCAAATTTTTAGATTTTTATCTCCAAACTAATTCTAGTATTTAATTTATTCCTTCCAAGGATTTTCTGAAGTCTGAGAAAGTCTTACAACCTTATCCATCGTCAAAGATTTGGTTTCCAGATCTCTAATCATAATCTAGTTTTTGCATTTAAATTTCCATTTTATTTTGTTAACTTGAAATAATAAAATAAATCGACACCATTATTTTTCCATTGGGGTGCACTGTACCATTTTGGAATTGTTCAAATGTCTAATAAAAGCATAGAAATTGGGGGTATTACATTTTAGATTTTTATTTTATAACTTATATGTTGATAAAGTTCATGCATCCCGAAAATATTCAAAATATGCAGTTTTTACATACTGGATCAGTTCAAAAAATTCTAGTAATTACGATATGCACTATTTGGTTTCTTAAATATAACGAAACCGAAGTAGACTCTGTCTATATTGTTGTAACACATTTTGTTTCTCAAAAAAACAAAGTTTTCAAAGAATACACCAGTGTGTATTAACATGACTTTTTATTAATCCTTTGATTGTTAAAAAACACACACTCAAAGAAACACTAAATTGACATATCAAATGTTTATAAAAAAAATTCCAAAAAATAAGTAATAGAAAGATAATAAAATTTCTGACAACTTTTATTTTATCGAAAAATGAAATTCTAGACAGAGAAGTTGTTTTGGCTAGCAGAAAGTTGAAAAATGGAAAAAATGAAAGTTTTTTTCTCAAAAAAGGGTAAAAAGTGTAACCCAACTTCACATTTTCACCCTGGAGTGTTACATTTCACAGCGACACTGGAGAACACAATAGAATTAATTAAAATATATATATATATATATATAAGAGAGTCTTTTTCATACAAAATGGGACAATTATTGGTATCCCTTTGCCTTTCAATTGGGACACTATGTCCATTACATTAGACAAAATCTATGATTTCATAGACAAATATTTCAAAAAATACAAAGCCTTGCTTTGATATCCAAACATAATGATCATCATTATTCTCTTGAACCGTTATTACTGCTAGAGATACTTCCATGATTTGGGTTATTTTTAGGAATGTTTTGTTCATGGTGTTGATTGTTTTCTTCTCTTCACCTTCCATCTACAAACATAAAAATAAATTATAATGACTGTATATACGTTGATGAGAATAATGAAAATTGAAATATTAAATAATATACATCAATGTAAATCGAAAAGAAATGATGTACCATAGCAACAATTGACTCATGAACTATATAGATTCTTTCAAAACCATGTAGTATGCCATCTTTCAAGATTTCATCTATTGGCACAGTTCCATACTTTGTTTCCTGCAAGTTTTATACCCCATAACAAATCATATATTTAATATAAAATAATTTTTTGTTCTATTAATTATAGACAGAGCTAATTAAAACAAGATAGATAGATTCTTACAAATTCCACAATTAATTTCTAATACCCCAACATATACTCACAACCCATATTTAACCCAATGTCAATCAATTCGTCTTATGGTTATTCTTTGTAAGTTAGCACATATTTGAAGACATTCAATAATATTTTTTGTAAAAAAACTTAAAATATACAAAAATGAAATATAGTTGAGTTGTTATAAGGAAGGAACAATTACTCACAAACTTAAATATCAACCCTTTTCTTCCCTGTCGTCCTATTTTATGTGTTGAATGGGTTCCATTTCTTTTTCTTTTCTGCAAGAAAATACTTGAAAATTAATATTAAATGCTAAATTGTTTATTTAATGTACCTAATGATCGAAAAAGTCAATGATTACATATTACATTTGAAACACGTTGTTGTTGAGATGGCTCCTCCTGCGATTCAATTTTCTCCATTTCTTTGACCATCTCCTTGTACACCTTTTTGGACATTCCTACTGGCATATTTCTGATATCATCGCGTTCATCTTTTGAGATTTATAATTTTCAAATGTAAAATAACAATAAACTATTTAATTTTTATATTAATATATGAAAAGTAAATATGAAAAATTGATATTTATAAATGATATTTATAAATAATTCTAGAAAAACATTTGAAGGAATATTACTTTTTCATTCCTTCTTTTTTATTGTTGTACGTTTTTTCTATTAAAAGTCTGTGATGTCTCATTGACCAATTCTCTTGGAATCATTGGATTGATTTTTGTATTGTTAGTGGAAAGAATGTCTATAGATTCGTTCTAGTAGATCCCTCAAACTTTTATAAAAAAAATTTCCCCTTTCGTTAACCTCTAGCACCACTCCAGATGAGCTAAGGAGCAATTAATTTTCATTTGCATGTTCTATTTTTTTATTTTCTTAGAAAAACATTCCTTTTTTGAGTTGTTGGTCCTTGTAGAACGTTAAACAGAAGTGAAGTAATAGATTGTTTGACACATGTTATATAACAATTTAAGTATATTATTAATGAAAATTAAAAAAATAAACTCATATTGGATCGATAATATTTTTTCATTCACCTAATTCATCCTTTTGCAATTTTTCTATTAAGCTTTTACACTCTTCTCGTCCTATATCAGAAATAATCTTATCGAGCTTTGTCATTTTCTGGCTTTGCATGATACACAATAAACAATACATATTACTTAAACTTACATATAGTTCAAAAATAATTTTTTTTGTAAATAATTTACAAAGAAATTTCATTTTTTGCTGTACTTGATGTGTTATCAGTATTTTTGTTACTTGATCTCTTGTCAGCCATTTCTTTATCAATATGAAACCTGTACCATATCATTGATTAGTATATTTTATAAAACAATTGTCAAATTTTTTGGTAAAGAAAAAAATATTAAGACACTGGTGCATTATTCATGGTATACGCATCGACATTAGTGCGTTCTGGTCTTATAAATGCACCACCCAAATAGTATAAAACACCGTACGATGCTCTATATCAACAAGGAGCATGGTGCGTTACATGTTAACCACTTCACTGATTAATACAGACAAAATAATAAAAATCGTCTAGTGTTAGTTTTTGTAGCATATAGTGTCGTGGAGGGGGAGGTATGACCTATCCTTATAAATGCCCTGCACAAAAAAGGGATGATTGTACGGTGATCTCTGTCATCTAGGAGGCCCGGTGTGTTATATGTTACATGGTGCACCGATTAACACAAAATAAAAAATTGTTTTTTCCAAACAGTACGTGAGCAGTGCGCTATAATGAAATAGCGCACTAGTGCCCTATTTTACATATGGCGCATGGATCAAAAAAATAAATTTATCAAACAGTACGTGCGGGATGTGCGAGATTAACACAAAATAAAAAATTGTTTTTTCCAAACAGTACGTGAGCAGTGTGCTATAATGAAATAGCGCACTAGTGCCCTATTTTACATATGGCGCATGGATTAAAAAAATAAATTTATCAAATAGTACGTGAGCGGTGCGCTGGGATAAGCCAATGCACCGGTGCGCTAGGTTACATAGGGCGCACCGATTAAAAAAATTCTTTTTTTTCCTTAAATTCACGGAAGGGCCTACATGGATTGGGATCCAAATATGAAAGTTGTCCCATGGGTTGGATGTCATAGGCCTATATATATAACAATACAAACCTATAAATCTAAAATGAAAATCCCTAATTTTGAAATCACAGAAATAAGAAGAAGAAAAGGAAGAAACAAAAATAATGAAGGGTTTAGGGTAAAGATGGATTTTTTTTTTATTTTTTTTTAATTTCTAAAAATGAACAACAAATTCAAATTTTTTACTTACTACGTAAAAGATACTGCAAAAAATGTAAAAAAATTAATAAAATTTAATCACGATATCGTTTGAAATTCTATGCTACAGGGTTTGAATCACTAGAGGTTTGTAAATCTGATTGTTTGAATACTTATGTTCGAAAGTATTTCGCTGCTCCATAGTGCTCTCATGCTGTCTTGTGCTAGGTATGTCTCCTGCAAATCTCTAGCTCATTTTTTTTGCAAAAATAATGAAATAATGAAAAGAGTTTATTATTTAATGAATTTTTTTATGAAATTATATTTCAAAAATATTTTTCCGCCCAGTTTTCAATTTACTGATTTTTTTCACATTAAAAAAATAAAGTTACATTTTTTTTATTTGTAGTTTTTCGTCACCAGTGCGTCAATTAATAACACACTAGTACAAATGGTCAAAATTCTGACACTTTAGTTCTGACACTTTTGACGTATTGTCCGAAATTTCCCAAATTTTTCTCATTTTTTTTAATCCCGCTAACAAGTGTCTCTCTAGTGACGTTTCTGGAGTATCGTCGTAACAACGAAATTTAGGAAAATCGTCGAAATACCGACGTTTCACGACAAACCATTGGAATACTCACGTTTAGGAGACATCCATCAGTATTGCGACGTTTAGGGATATCGTCGGTCTTGCGACGTTAAGGGAAAAACCATCGCAATACCAACATTTAAGAGACATACATTAGTCTTGTGACGTTTATGGGTACTGTCGATATTGCATCATTTAAGGCCAAGTGTCAGTCTTGCGACTTTTAGGAGTGAAAACTTCGGTCTTACGACGTTAAGGGAAAACACATGGAAATTGTATTTAGTGTCTACCCTAAAATATTAATTGACCTATTCAAATTTAGTTTCTTGCTCCACTTGTTTGGTGCTAATTCCACTGAAGAGGATTTTTGATGGAAATCTGCAACCGTTAAGTTCGCTTCCTTCGATTTAGAGAGAAGCTGCTTTGAGGTAATATAAATTTGTGCAGTTACCTTTTGTGACACAACTATGGCCGCAACAATGATATGCATTGGTTCTGCCTTCTCACTAATATTGGCATTACTCTGCACAGATGACTTGCATAAGTTCGGGTACTATTGTGCCTGGCACGCTAAATCTATTTTTTGGCTGGAGGAAGATTTATGAACTGAGATCTCTTCATAGCCACTACCGACTGAGGGATAATAAGCTAAGGATAATAAAAATTTAGATCTCTTCATAGCCACGCTAAATTCCGTTGAAGAATGCAAAAAACTGAAGAGGTACATCCATGAACATACCCTGCAATTGGTTTATCCCTTTGTAAAGAGTAATAATAGGCACTAGCATTAAATTTCATGATCTGCGCCTCTTTTACAGATTTATTACACTTGTATACATTTATATTCCACTTGGTTTACACTTGTATACATTTATATTCTACTTCCAGTCATGACACTTTGGACTTATTAAAGTAGAGAAGGCATATCACACATATATAAATGCTTGCTGCATGTGAGAGTGTGGGATGTGTTTATTTTTCCATTTTATGCACTAATCCACATTCAGACTAATGAATTTTATTTTTTTAATGTTGATTTAATGTTGTGGCTAATTGTTCAGTACACTGTCGTACTAGTTTCAGATTGATGAATTTGCTTTTGTTAATGTTGATTTGATGATGTGGCTAATTATTCAATACTCTACCCTAGTTTCAGATTTTAGATCTGTCCAGATATCAGGATTGTTATTTTGAGTTTCCTTCAATTATAATAGTGCATTTTGGGTTTTCCATGTAACAAAATAGGATTACAAATTACTAGACATGTCAGTTAAGCATATTCTTGGTGATATTTGGTGATACATGATCCCACACATTTGCATTTATGTGCTTTAAACAAATAATGCATGAAACACGATGTTAACTATGATATCTGAGAAAACCATTGATTCAAAACATAATCACATTCAGTAATGAGTGCCCTCGTTATTACAATAGCTTTACCCTCGCACATCTAATATTAGTAAAATAACTAGGTACAAAAAGTCTTCTTGCAATACAAAATTTAAAAATACTAGAGAATGAAAATTTATCAAGTCATAATAGAATCATCTTGTAAAATACTACTCATTGAATATAAAATAAATATGGAACATGCTACTCTTTAATAGGAGCTTGTTTAGGTACAAGAATCCTTCAAACCCAATTTTGTTTTACAGCAAGTTTTGGGGGCCAATGCATAAATTATACGACCCTAAAGTTAAAGTTAAAGCAAGTTACATTTACCCTAATGATTCCCATGCCTGGACCCAATTCAAATCCAAGGTGGGAAAATTTCTTTACCAGAAGAATGCTCATCATCGTATATCTGGATGAAGTACTTTATAAGAATCCATTCATTATTATCTTTTTCCTGGTTATTAGTTCCTAGTCTAGAAGAAAGTTCATGTGAAGCAGTTACGGAGATAGGGGGATAGCTCAAAACTAACAAAACAGTTTTGGTATACAGAATTTGTTAGCCAACATAACCTACAAATTAGCATCTCTCTTTAACCTGTAGCCACTCTATCAGATCTAACATTTTCTTCCAATACTGAATGACATTTACCAATTGAATCACTCAACTCACTCTCCCTTTGCTCATCTCTTTGGCTAGAACTCAAATTTATTATTTTAGATAGAAATTGAGGATAGCTATTACCTCCTTGATGCATAAAATGTGAGTGTGTCTCTCTAGGACCATATCTTTCTGAATCTCCTACTTTATCCTCTCCTTAAAAATTCCTCAACATTACCTGTTTCACATAATCCAACAATGTCAAAAAAGTGTTAAATCCTAAGGCCAATAAACCACACTAATTTGTCAGCACTACCATGAAATATATGCTACATGTAATGTATCATTCTCGGAAGCAAGATTTTCAGATTCCTCTGCTATAAGATTTATTTCATTTCTAAGTGTCATGTTCTCAAAAGCCAGTTCCTCAACTTTTGTAGTCAACTCTTCGCATTCCATCTATTTCACGGAAGTCAGTGTTACCATAGCATAGTAGATAGGGTATCAATTGAATGGTATTTACTACTTTCATAAGACAATGACAACGGACTTTGTCTGTTATTGTCTCCCGATTTTCCCTCCCTATCTCTAGAAGCCTCTGAAAAAAATATTAAGAAAAATTCAAATATTAAGAAAAAAATATGGCATGTGACAGATACAACTTTTGGACAAGAAAATATAAAAAATAGTCTTTCTTGGCACTCATGATGATATATGATAAGATTAGAACCCCATCCACTTTAAGGTTTCTGTTTGCTAGATGGACCCCCTTGTTCACAAGGTGGTTCACCTTCTTGTTGTTGTTCCCATGGACAAGAAATAATTTGGAGTTAAGGCTTCTGAGCATATGTTAGATCCTTTTTACAATAGCTTGGAGTTTGATGTCATACAAAGGTGAGAAATTGATGAGGTGGCGCAAAAGAATGGCAATGTCACCATTGATAATGTGATCTTGAATGTTTCTTTTCGCAGACAGAAGGACACCTCACAGAAGCATGCACAATTCTTCTTGGATGTTTGTACTGATTCCTAGAGCCCATGGCTTGGTAAGAAAATTATACATTTATAAATTTAACCAATACTTTTCATCTTTGGCGTTACTTGGTCCATTATTTGCCACAATTGCACATAAAGTTGCTAGCAATTGTACTAGATTGTAGGCTTGAAGTTCTCTCACTAAAACCCTGATATATGACATATATATGATGCATTTGAATAGTGACCTTACTAGCTATAATTTTCAATTTACAATGGAAGTGGTAGTGAAACTTGTTGATTGTGATATTTGACAGTGAAGTTTGAGAATTCATAATCCTTACGACAATGAACTTGCATGATTGTGACCTATATATATGTAAGGCATGACTGTCTTCATATAACCTGAACCTGTATATGCCAATGACATTGATATGGAAGTACATATATATGGTAGAGTCCTCTATCGATGATAATGACAGCGACCTGTGAACTAGCAACAATCTTGTATAACAGAGTTTGATGCATATGGAAGTGATTTATATGTCAGTAACACTCTATGGCTCATAGCCCTATAACAGTAACCTAAATGATAGTGTTGTAATATAACAGGGAACCTGGAAAAGTAATATAATGGTAGACATAAAATGGACCTTATTATGGACAAGTAATATAAGGTAGACATCAAATGGAAAACCACAATTTCACATCTAGTCCATAACATGGGATTCAAAATGGGGTACCTCAGTACACTATGAGCCATCGTTAGGATGAAGAGGAGGTCCTGAGTGTCATGCTAGGTTAGGTTGTGTATGGCCAAACGATCCATGATATCTGATGGGATGTGTGTGGTCATGGTGTAGAAACCATACATTACAATTTTATCTTGTCGCAAAGTGTTGATTTTAGTTTGTTCCTTTTTACTTCCTTCAATATTTCCTTTTTCCTTTTTCTCATTAAGACAATCCATCCATAGTTTTCTAATTCTTTCATCTGGGGCTATTATACTACTGTGTTTCTCTCCTATAAAAATGAGAATTCCAGGGTTCTAGCTTCCTCTTCTCACTTGGTTGGATTTTAATTTTTTCTTATAAATACCCCGGTAAATTCCTAAAACATGTGGAAAATTTCCATCAGATGATGATTTTTATACAAGGAAATCAGGTTTTTCATCCTCACTTTGTAAGGCTATAACTTCATAAATCAATTCTGCATTGCATAAAATTTTCCTTACCTTTTCAAGCTCCTAATCCTAAATACAGTTAGGATTAGTCTCTACAAAAAAAATTACGGAAGAATAAATCTTGTGCAATCTTGAAATATCTCGAATTTCACACATCATCTTATCATTTTCTACAACTTCCAAGTTCTCAAAAGAAGAAAAATCATGTAATTCTGCATCAACATCTAGTTCTCGGTATTCTCCTATATTAACATAGGTTTATTATGAAAATAGATCCCAATAAATCCTTACATTCCTCTGTTCATTAATGTGCTTGTTGTAGTTTTTCCATGAACTGTTGTAAGTAGCAGTTTCACTTCATCTAGAACCAATTCTTTTGGAGCTTTGCTCCAAATACCAATGGGAATAAACCATGTTTAGTAGAAGCAATACCAATTGCTAGCAGGATTCTCATTCTGCACCTAATCAATCTTAGGGGAACAAGGAACAAAGCAATGAAGAGGATCAATCTCAATTTAGGCTAGTGATGATTAAGAAGAAAATACAATTTGTACAATCAAAGAATCAAAAGCTCCCATGATTAATACGTCTAGGTCCATTTGATTTCATGCTTTAGGAGTCTCAAAGATGTAAGAAGAAAAAATCTCACAATCTCAACCAACTAGAAAAAATATGGAAATGTTGGAAATACTTATTCATAATTTTCGACATGATGAGTGAATGTCAAAAGAAATGTCTCAAGGCTTGGAACTAACTTGTTGGATTGCTACAGATCTAGATTTGATTGATTTCTGATTGACTGCCTTGGAATTCTAAATTTGCTTTACTTGACTGCTGACTTTCGTCCTTCAATTCAGAAAACTACCGATTAAACAAGCAAGAATTTTCACCTGTTGTCTAGTTGTCCCTTTGTTCAATTAAGTTATAATTGATAAAAAAAATTCAATTTTCAATTTTTACACCATTGACAATACTTTAATCAAGAATAATTTGCAAACACATCCCACACCCCTCAACCTATGTCCAATTCCGCATATAACATGTCATATGATATGAATATGTCACCACTCTGTAGATCATAATTGAAAATGAAACCCACCATTAACCAATTTGTAAAATTTAAAACATTTGTTAAAGGAAGTAAACTTGTGGCTCCAATATGTACTTTTTATCCATATCCTATAACCTCCTTTATACCTAGTATTATACTGTGAACATACACATTCCTTCATACAATAAAAAATAAGCTTCCTTTTGTGCCATGACCCCTGTAAATTCCTAAAACATATGGCAAATTTCCATCAGATGATGATTTTTATACAAGGAAATCAGGTTTTTCATGCTCACTTTGTAAGGCTATATCTTCATAAATCAATTCTGCATTGCAATTAATTTTCCTTTCCTTTTTAGGATCCTAATCCTAAATACAGTTAAGCTGAGTCTCAACAAAACAAATTAAGGAAGAATAAATCTTGTGCAATCTTGAAATATCTCGAATTTCACTCATCATCTTGTCATTTTCTACAACTTCCAAGTTCTGAAAAGAAAAAAAATCACGTAATTCTGCATCAACATATAGTTCTTAGTATTCTCCTATATTAACATAGGTTTATTATGAAAATAGATCCCAATAACTCCTTACATTCCTCATTCCTTAATGTGCTTGTTGTAGTTTTTCCATGAACTGTTGTAAGTAGCAGTTTCACTTCATCTAGAACCAATTCTTTTGGATCTTTTCTTCGAATACCAATGAGAATAAACTATATTTAGTAGAAGCAAGACCAATTACTAGTAGGATGCTCATTCTACTCCTAATCAATATTAGGGGAACAAGGAACAAATCAATGAAGATGATCAATCTCAATTTCGGTTAGTGATGATTAAGAAGAAAATAAAATTTGCACAATAAAATAATCGAAAGCTCCCGTGATTGATACTTCTAGGTCCAGTTGATTTCATGTTGTAGGAGTCTCAAATATGTAAGAAGAAAAAATATTACAATCTCAACCAACTCAAAAAAATCTGGAATTATTGGAAGTACTTATTCATAATTTTCCACATGATGGATGAATGTCAAAATAGATGTCTCAAGGCTTGGAACTAGCTTGTTGGAAAACTAGAGATCTAGATTTGATTGATTTCTGATTATCTGCCTTGGAATTCTAAATCTGTTTTACTTGACTGCTGACTTTCCTCCTTCAAATCTGGCAACTACCCTTTAAACAAGCAAGACTTTTCACATGTTGTCTAGTTGTCCCTTTGTTCAATTCAATTATAATTGATATAATTTTTCAATTTTCAATTTTTACTCTATTGACAATACTTTGATCAAGAATCATTTGCAAACACATCCCACACCCCTCAACCTATGTCCAATTCTGCATATAACATGTCATATGATAGGACTATGCCACCACTCTGTAGATCATAAAATTGAAAATGAAACCCAACATCAACCAATTTGTAAAATTTACAACATTTTCTAAAGTAAACTTGTGGCTCCAATATGTACTTTTGATCCATATCCTATAACCTCCTTTATACCTACTAGATCCATAAGCACTTTTAGAAACTGGGAGAAATGTAAAACAATTTTATTTGATTGCTCCCCATCTCTTTATGGGGTGGGAAGTTGCCTATATGGAGATAGATCCCTCTTGTGTTGTACTTCTCTGCCATATGACTAAAGCTACAGCTTTTGATTGATTACAAATTAACCATTATGATTAGTTTCTTTTTTAAATAAGGCACAGCTATATAAAATTAATATACCCAAACAACAGCTCGGCACGTAAAATTTGTAAGGTAGAGCTAGATAAATTAACACAGCCAAAAAATTGTTTTTGTGGGACTCTCCCTGACTGAAGTGTGTATGGTCTCAATAGTGTGCTCAAGAACCTAGCATATATCAGGAATCCCTGACATTGACATTCGGAAAGTGCATTTAAGTAATGTGAGTGATTATTATTTTACATATGAAATCACCAGAATGGCCATATATTGCATCGAGGTTCAACATTAACATAAAATCGCCATAATAGTCGGAGATTGGATCATTAAATATAAAATGTGCTTGCGAAATTTCAACATCAAAATTACGCTAATAGTAATATAACTCTTAAGACAGAAAATGAAGAGTAATATCATATCCATTTTGAGAGATAGATTAGTCCACTTCTTCAATATTAGGGCCAGTGCCTCCACCACTAGATGGACCATCAGGAACACCACCAAAGCCACCTCCAGGCACGTCACCACCTGCACCTTGATACATCTTTATAATTATCGGATTGCAGATTCTCTCAAGTTCCTTCATCTTATCATCAAATTCATTAGCCTTAGCCAGCTGGTTGTTATCCAACCATTTGATTGCTTGTTTGATTGCATCATCAATCTTCTTCTTGTCAGATGGATCCACCTTGGATGCAATTTTCTCATCCTTGATAGTGTTCCTCATGTTATAAGTATAGTTCTCCAACGAATTTTTGGACTCAACCTTCCTCTTATTCTCTTCATCCTCAGACTTGTACTCTCAGCTTCCTGAACCATCTTTTCAATCTCTTCCTTGCTCAACTTACCCTTGTCATTGGTGATTGTAATATTTTTCTTCTATTCGGTGATTTTTTCCTCAGACGAAACATTCAGGATACCATTGGCATCAATGTCAAAGCACATTGTGATTTGAGAAACACCTCTGGGAGCAGGTGGGATACCAGACAATTCAAACTAGCCCAATAAATTGTTATCTCTTGTTCGTGTTCTCTCACCTTCATACACTTGGATGAGAACACTGGGCTAGTTGTCTCAGTATGTAGAGAACACCTACTCTTTCTTTGTTGGAATAGTTTTATTTCCAGGAATCAAAACAATCATTACACCGCCTGCTGTATCTAGACCAAGGGATAGAGGAGTAACATCAAGAAGTAATAGGTCTTGAACCTTCTCATTGCCTTGTCCACTTAGAATAGCAGCCTACACTATAGCACCATAGGCAACAGCCTTATCGGGGTTGATGCCCTTACAGAACTCCTTCCCATTAAAGAAGTCCTGCAACAGTTGTTGTACTTTTGGAATTCTAGTAGAACCACCAACCAAAACAACAACATGGATAGAGCTGTTATCCATATTAGCATCTCTCAAACACTTTTCAATAGGCTCCATACACTTTCTAAATAGATCCATATTTAGTTCTTCGAACCTAGCTCTAGTTATTGTTGAATAAAAGTCGATACCTTCATACAGAGAATCCACCTCTATGGTTTTCTGAGTAGTGGATGAAAGAGTCCTCTTGGCCCTTTCACAAGTAGTCCTCAATATTCTCAAAGCCCAAGAACTACCACTAATATACTTCTTGAACTTCCTTTTAAATTCTTGTACAATTGGTTAACCATCCTATTATTAAAATCTTCACCACCTAAACGGGTGTCACCGACATTAGACTTCACTTAAAAAATACCCTCTTCAATAGTCAAAAGTGAAACATAAAATGTTCCACCACCCAAATCAAAGATCAATACATTTTTCTAACCCACACTACCAGCCTTCTTATCCAAACCATAGGCAATAACATCAACGGTAGGCTCATTGATTATTCTCATCACATTCAATCCAACAATCACTTCAGCATCCTTGGTATCCTGCCTCTGGGAGTCATTTAAATATGTAGGAATAGTAACGACAACATTATTTATTATGACACCAAGATAAGCCTCTACAATCTCCCTCATCTTCATAAACGCCACGGATAAGATCTTCTCTACAGCAAAATGCTTCTCCTCGCCCTTGTAATTAGCAATAATCATGGGCTTGTCACCGGGCCCTCGAGTTAATTTGAAAGGCCACAAATTAATGTCACTCTGAATAGTAGCGTCACTGAAATGCCTTCCAGTCAATCTCTTGGCATCAAAAAAAATATTGGTGGGATTCATGGTGACTTGATTCTTTGCACCATCTCTAATAAGGTGCTCAGTATCAGTGAAACCCACATAGGAGGCAGTGGTCCTATTGCCTTGGTCATTGGCGATGATCTCCACTCTGTCATGCTGCCACACACCAACACAGGAATATGTAGTGCTGAGATCTATACCGATCGCAGGGCCCTCTCCCTTGTCGGCGATTACAAAACTCTAAAGAAGAAATCACCCCCAAATTCAAAGAACGATTAAATAACATAGATATAACACAGATCTACAATTTAGAGGCAGAGCGGAAAAATTTCTCCCCTTCTACCTTTTTTTGAGTGATTATGATTATGGTATGGTCGGTATTTTTTTTTTTAAATCATTTTTTGTTTCCATTGGTATTCCGACGGCTAGTTTTTTTTAAATATTTTGTGTCATCGGTATTCTGACGGCTAGTTATTTTAAAAAATATTTTCAAACGTTGCTCCAGTGACACTTAGTTTCTTTTAAAAATGTTTTTTTCCATAGGTATTCAGACGTTTATATTTTTATTTTTAAAATTTCTTTCCATCGGTATTCTGACGTTTTCTTCTCAGAAACATCGTTCTACCAACGTTTGTTTTTTAAAAATTTGGTTCAATCAGTCTTCCAACCTTCTAGTACCATCATTATAACGACGTTTGGAGGTGTCAAACTAGTGATGAACCCAAGAGTTTCAGTGCGCCAAAACATGCTTTCTCTTCACGTCAAACTTCCGACACTTGTTTAGGGCGTCGGAATAGAGACGCTTATGCTCATCGGAACTGCGACGAGCTATTTAAAGTCGGAAGTGCGACATAAATATAAACATCGGAATTATCATCGCTATACTGACGTTTAAGTCCAGTGTCAGAAGTCTGACGTGAAGAGAAACCATGTTTTTACGCACATAAAAACTTTGCTCTTGGGTCGCCTATGTGTCACAAGAGGGACATTTTGGCCGTCAGAATTTGGGGCAAATGTGCTAGTGACACTGCCCCGGTGTGTCCATTAATAACACGACACCGTTTCATAGTAACTAAAATAGAACTGGTGCGATTATCTGTACATAACCACTGATAAAAATAATTCCATCTTTAAGGCACTGATCATATTAATTTTAGGTGTGTGTGCTAAAATTTATTATTGATTTTTCTCAAATACAGGGATAAAATATCATAATTATATCAAATGGACATTTATTCAAAATCTAGCTTGTTCCATAATATTTCTCAAGGTCCATCATGGATTTCTCCCTATCCATCCTGAGATGTAATATTTACTTCATATTTTATTTATATTTTCATTATCTAATTGAATTTATGTTTTTTTTATCCATGTCAATTAGTTTAATAAAATTTATAATGTATACAAATTTGTAGGTTCATGCAGATTCAGAATTGATTTAAGATGCACAAAATAATCAAACAAGTCCAAAACGTCAGATGTTGTTATCAGGAGAACCTTAACTCAAGGTGCGTTTGGTAGATGAAAATGGACAGTCGCTTCACCCTACCAATTGTAACAACATTTCATCTTCTAGCCACAATCCTGGGACAATGATGGTAATAATAATTGTTAGGTATATTAATATAATTATTAACTTCAATGTCAAACAAATTAATCATGCATTGTCAATGTTCTTATTAATTGATATCATAGATTTTGTACTAATCATGTTCAAATATATTTTTTGAAATTACTAGGATTATAGTGATGATGAGCAACCTACCTACCATATTCCGTTGCTCCCCACAACAATGTCAAATCGAGAGAAGGCTGAATTAATAGAAAAAATCAGAGAGGAACGATACCAAGAATGGTTGAATCAACTACTGATTCAATTCCCACTACGTCCAGATTCACCAATTAGGAATGACTACAAAAATAGTAGTTCTTCACAAACTCGCAATGGAGGCAATCAAATAGAGGTTGGTATGGATGATTACTTAAGGGATACGATTGCCATGGAGACAATGTTATTAGATGCATTCCAAAACTATGATCAGCTAGGGGATTATGCTCATATCGCTGACACCTCTTTCGAAAGCCTTAAATTTTCTTCCACCACCCCTCTATTTTGACCTGGAGGTCAGTCAAAGTCTACCCAGTTGGGGACAACGATGTTACTGTACAACTTTAAAGAAAATTTTGGCTTGTCGAATGCATGTTTCTCGGAAAATTGGGGGTAAGTTACCATAAAGTCCCTCCTTATATAAATTTGTGAAATATAATCACACAATGAACATTAAAAATGGTCAATTTTATGAACGTTAATAATTATATCGACATTAATGTAAATTTAATATTTTCCATGATCATCACCAACTATAGGTTATTTAAATATAAGGTTCTTCCGAGTGATAATGTCTTGCCCAGTAGCTACGAAGAGGCAAAGAAATTGGTGAAAATTTTGGGTGTTGAGTACATATAATATCATGCATGTCCAAATGATTGTATTCTATATAGAGGAGAATATGCAGACAAAGGGATATGTCTGAAATGTGGGCATAACATGTATGATAAATAATAAAAGAAGGGTAAATCACGTGGTCCTCCTTTTAAGATATTGAGGAATATGCCTATAATCCCAAGGATTCAAAGACTCTTTCATTGCAAATAATTAGCTATATTGTAATGATGGCATGCCTCACACAGAAGTGAGTTGGGAGTTATGTGAATCCCAACTGATTCAGTAGCCATGAAGCATATAGATGATACATGGCCCAAAAAATTCAAGGATGAAGTACGAAGTCTACGACTTGACATAACCATGGATAGCGTCAACCCATATTCCCTCCAGAACACCAAATATTATGTTTTGTCTCTAGTAGTGATCAATAGCAACATCCCCCCATGTTTTTCCATGAAAAATAAACATCTTATGTTGGTTCTCATAGGCCCTGGTAGAAGGCAAGTGAAGAATATGGATGTCTACTTACAACCACTGGTAGATGAATTGAAGGAATTATGGGATAGGATAAATGTATACGATGTATCAAGACACATCGCAGCAGAGAGGAGTTTTACGTTGTATGGAATATGTGCTTACATGACACATGATTATCCAGGCTTAGGATTTTTCTTTGGTAAATTACATGTGTATTTATTTGTTTATATACGTAACAATACTCTTTCGCATATTACTTATTTAATTCGTTGTAATTTTTCTGATCTTCATGATATTCTTTAATGTGCCATGCATATAAATTGTATACAATAATTCGCAGGTGTTGTAACAAAAGGTTATTTTGGATGCAAATGTTGTGGACCTTCTCTGAAAGCTAGATGGTCCAAGTACCTATGAAATCAAGTGTATGATTTCTCCAGGTTATTCCTCCCATAAGAACACCCTTACAGAAGAGCAGCATCTGCTTTCAATGGTAAACGAGAGAGAACCCAAAGGCCTCCAATAATGACACAAGCTGAATGGCTTACAAGGAGAAGGAGTTCATAGAAATGTTCAATTCAAATGGGGAGCCTATGTTTGATGATCCAGAATTCTTTGACACCTATGTTGAGAAATTTCCCATTGGAATGAAAAGGAAATATATCTTTTATAACCTCCCATATTGTGAGCATCTTAAGGTTACCCACTTATTATATCCCATGCATATATTTAAAAATGTTTCGTCTTCTTTATGGAGCCACATATCATCGAAATAAAGTGACACATTGGCTATTAAGAAATATATTATTACTTCAAAAAATAAAAAGAAACATTTCCCAAGACGATTAGAAAGTACAGGAACAAAGGGAGGCACTAGTCACTCTAATTCATGGGATTTCACAGAAGGTGATGTCCCATGGATTTTAAAAATAGATGATCTTTCTTTGGCAAAGGAAGTTATAATGGGTGTGAGGGTGATATCTTCATACGGGTCTTCACTACGATTCTACTTCACCATGGATGACCATTTTTTGAGGTTGAAATTGCATGACCATTTGAATCTTATAACAGTACGTATAATGTCAAAAGCATGATTTTATTATTTTTAATATTAATAAAATTTATCCCATTCAGGGATCATAAAACATAACTAATTTCGTATATTATTGCACATGTTTATAACTTTGCAGTGTCATTATCCTTTTTTCATGCATGGGTGTGTGAAACATGAATTCCCTCAAGACCTATGACGTGCCATATCTAAATTATCTTCATTTGTACGTTGGATCACATCAAAGGAGATTCATGTGGCTAGCATTCCACGGTGGCGCCAAGAGATAGTTGAGATTTTTTGTATGTTTGAGAAGGAGCTCTTGATGAATTTCATGGACTTGCAGGTTCATATTCTAATCCACCTAGTAGATGAGGTTGAATTAGTTGGGGTTGTTTCTCGTCGTTGGATGTTCTTCTTAGAGAGGTACAAGAAGTAATTGAAAGGTTTTGTTCGACAAAGGGAAAAACTAGATGGGTCTATGGTAGAAGGGTATATATCGTATGAGTCTTTCTATTATGCTAGTGATTACATCAAGGAGATCGACAATAGAGCAGTAGGTGTGGTGATTTGGGAAGATGAAAGGGATGAAGACAAAAGAGAAGGGGATTTTTTCCAAACGAATGGAAAAAAGCGCTTGATAAAGAGCAAGCGACTTATAATTTTTCAAATTTACACAAAGTAAATATTCATGTTGAACTTCAATATAATGCATATTTTGATCTCTATGTACTATATAATGTTGGTTTTATTTCATCACCGAATGCATAAATTGAAGCAATCAATAAATTCGTTCTTTACAATTCCGAAGCGCAATAACTGTGGGTCGCATTGTACAAAAAAGAGAGGATGAAATGGGATAGTGATAGGAAAGAATTCAGAAGGTTTAATGGTAGAAGTGTGCCTTATCCCGATCATTTAAAATAAAATATGCCAAAAATATGCCCCAACAGTTGGGTTGCTGACCAAGTCAGAGAGAAATACGATGCAGTCGATCGTTACCTGCGTGCTTAAGAGGATGCGCTAAACGTAGGGATTGCATGCAGCAACTCAATAATAATCTATTTAATCTATATGTACATTTGAAACTTAATAATGCACCTTTCAAATGTAATTACATCTATTTTTCATATTTTACCTATTGCATTATTATAAGACACATGACACTATCATTTTTTAACTTTATTATAAATGCATTTGTTCCCATCGATGTGGGCATATGGACACCATTTTCGCACAGAAAATGTCGATGATGGAAACATCACACAAGACTGTGGAGTGGAAGTCGATTTTGATCAATCTAGTCAATCTAGCCATCCTGATCAAAATCTAGTACGAGGGATGTTAGGTTACGTCGAAAAGATACAAGAGATCATTAAAGTGGATTTATCTTCTTTCCAATGTGTTATTTTTATGTGCAAGTGGTGAAACACCTTTGATCAGAATAATGTAAAGGAAGATCGTGATAGTAGGCTGATATCTATCAACTCTAGAAAGATGTGGGATGAAGCTAAGGAGCCCTATGTTTTCCCCAAACACTGCAACCAAGTGTTTTTTTACCCAGATGTGTTGGATAGGGATTGGTGGTTCGTATTGAGACATGACCCTAGATCAAAACATATATTTTAAAACAATAGTGTTATCATGCAATGCGAGCTAGAAGATAATGAGGGTGATCATGAGAACCGAGAGTGATATGCTACATGTGTTATTTCATCAATATTTATACTTTTTAAGATGGGTTTTTATAAAGAAGACTATTTCAAAAAAAATGATGTACTGTATTAATTTATTTTTTCTTTATATGTAAGATTATAAAAAATAATGATAATTCTAAAGTACATGAATTTATTTGCATTATTTTCTAAAATTTATTATGTTACAAAAATTCATATTATTCTAGATTTATTATTTTACAATTATTTAATTTTTTACAAATTCACAAATTTTAATAAAATCATTTCACATTAACACAATTAAAATTTTACAAATATTTTACATACAATTACAATTACAATTTTACAATTCACATACAATTTTAGAATTTTATCTACAATTACAATTTCACAATTTCAATCATTTCATAGTAAATTAAATATTACAATCATTTCACAATAAATTAAATATTACAATTACGATTAAAATTTACAAATATTTCACATACAATTACAATTACAAATACAAATACAATTTTAAAATTTTACATACAATTAAAATTAAAATTTCAATTACAATCACGACATAATATTTAATAAAGATCATGATCACTTAATATTAAATTAATTAATAAACATCAGATCATGATAATCATCGTAAAAACATCATACTCTACTAAAAAACACATTCAAATTCGCTAACATCATCGTGACCATGATCATCTAACAAAACACAATTAGCATTGTATAACATCATCACAACACAAACATCAAATATACATATCATGTCAAATAACTGCTATCACATATACATCTATGTGCTAGTTGCACATTAAATAAAAATATCTAACATGACCTAACAATATACACATCATGATGATCACCAACATGTAAATTAATTACAACTACAACATGAACATAAAATACATGAACAAAAAATACATAGACCATATATAACATCCTTACTATTTTATCATGACCGTATATAAAATCCTTACATGGACCATCGCCATCCGACCCGGGGCTAGTAAACTAAATGCCAACATCTCTTTATAAGTATTGATATTAGTAGCACTAAGCTGATATCGTGTGTCTCACGCCATGAAATATCAGGGATCATTAAGGATCACTATGAGGTGTTCATTGTAC
This sequence comes from Pinus albicaulis, assembly GCA_034641835.2. Classification (NCBI taxonomy): domain Eukaryota; kingdom Viridiplantae; phylum Streptophyta; class Pinopsida; order Pinales; family Pinaceae; genus Pinus; species Pinus albicaulis. The sequence goes on along the minus strand of JAXQQM020091075.1, from coordinate 238,569 downwards.
ACCAGCAACAACAAATAGCTTGACGTTGTCTTTTGACATCCAGTGGGGTATTTGGTCAGATCCGGTGTGCTCTATGAGGTAGGTTGGTATACTATGCATACATCCATTGTTTGACTTAGTGGATTCCTTGAAGGGATATCTCCATGGGTTCGAATTGACTCCATCTAAATTTCTGGTTCGGTTCTGTTGCGGAAAACCATATTTCAATAGCTTTATTGCACAAAATGTAAAACCTAGTGATTTATAGCTTTATTGGTCACATATTAAAACCGTAGATATAAGAAAAATGTAAAACCTAGTGACTTATAGCTTTATTGGGTTGCGGCTGTTACTCGATGTGATCTTTAACGGTCGGTCAGTGATATCTTCAGCGATACAATACCATAATACTTCCAGCCAAACTCATTATAACACTAAGAAAAAGGGGGATGAAGGATGATTTCAAAACTACTTCGGTCAAACTCATAATCGTGCTTTAAAATAGGGGATGTACTATGATTATATCAATTAAATAATGAATAGGTCTTAGCTGTTGTTTTAAGCTAATTTGTATTCCCACGTAAGTGTTGATGCTTCTTAGCCGGCAAGGATTAAAAAAAAGATAACGAAGCATTCTCTTCTTCTGATAGTGCTCACTATAAATGTGAATCTTCACACACAACAACATAGTGGTAGGCATTGACATACTCATGGTCACTCGTCTGTCCATCGGGCTGTCCATTGTCCGTGGTACAACTTTCTCTTCCGAAGAGTAAGTGAGTGACTCTTTCGTAAAGGCAGGTTCTTCTTACTATTGGAATTTAATTTCCAACTGCCCAGAGAAATCAGCAGGACAACGAATTAATTGGAAAGGAATGAAGAGACAGCAGAACGATGAAGTTAAGGCAGATGTGAAGTTAAACAGCTGCGAATTGAATGCGAAAGCGGTGGAAGATAAATTCTTATCAGCAGCAGCAACCACATTAAAATCCCACCAAACGAATTCATTGTTGAGGCGGAAATATTTCGGAGGGGCAGCATAGCTGGAGCACTTGGAGGAGTGGAGACCACTACAGCAGCTGACGTCATACTCAGTTGGGCCCACACATTACACTAACAAAGCCATTCCGCATGGGTATGAGAGCTGGGGAGGATGAACTCCACGAAGCCCCCGGAATATATAAATGAAAAGAAACAAAAGGGAAATAATGTTTTTTTTTAAACATTATGTTATGGTTTTCATTTAATTGTTTTATTTCACGGCAATGATGTTTTGAATTTTACGCTCTGTAAATGTTTTATTACCACAATAAGTTTAAGTTTTTACTTTGGTTAAATATATATTATAAATATATGATATTTATAATATATATATTATGTAATGTTTCATATAAAAGGTAGAAAAGCTCGTGATGCAAGATATATTATTTTATTATTACACAGAACAGAATTTAGAAGCACATCAATGCGGGAAAATAGAGAGTTGTTTTGTTTTGTTTTACACAGCAGTGTGCAATATTTTGTATACACAGCAGTGAATGTTTTAAATGACAAAGTGTGTTATTTTGGCACTGTGCTTAGAAGCAGTCCAGCAAATGTAATCCCTCTGTATTGAGGAAGAATTTGTATAAGTTTTTTTTATGGAATAGAAGTTTTTTTTGTGGAAACTCTATCACTGTGAATAAAATTTTAACCACTGTTTGTTTTGGAATTTGCAAATATTCCAACACTTACATAACATCATCTCCTTTCAGGGGAGTTATTGGAAGTGCATCAAATTAGGTTTACATGGCTACCATTTCGGTAGATCCAGATACACCTAGGCCGATGGGAAAGACGGCTTCCCACCTTCTGCGCGAGGCAAGCAAAGTAGACGAGGAGCTTGAAGGATTCATAAGAGTTTACAAAGACGGCTCCGTGGAGAGGTTCTCACAATGTGTATCCAATGTCCCTGTTGGAATTTAATTCCAACTGCAACATAAAACAGCAGGACAAAATATGATTGCCGCAGATATTTTAGCAAGGTGGATGGCTGAAAGTCAAGCAATAAATTTGCAGAAGTTATTGAGCCTGCAGACAACCGATTTTATTTACCAAAAAGGCATCATCGCCTCCTGTGCATTCAATACGCAGATAAAGATCAGAAGATATTTTGTATTTTTTATATTATAAGTCAAATATGTTTTTGCTTATAAATATGATGAACATCAGTTCATTTTAAGGTTAGAAGAAATAGAAGAGAGTTTGAGAAATTGAAGAAGGCAGAGAAGAAGACAGAGGAGAGAAAACAGCAAGAAAACAGAGTCGCTGTGTTTTTGGAGTAGCATGCATTCTACAGGCTGTTTCAGCAACTGTTTCTGTGTTTCAGCAACTGTCTGCCTGTTGCTGAAACACATGTTTCAGCAACTGTAATCTGTGTTAAAAAAATAGAGTATGGAGTTTTTAGTTATTCCAGAACTGTAGTTTTGAAGAAGTTTGTAATTTTTATTGTCATTTTTATGGTTAATGAAAACAGAGCTTTTCTCCATCTTCTTTGTCCAGATTTCTCTCATTTCTTTGTGTTGAGTTGAGGAGCTTTTCTTCCTCTGTTTTGTTCGAAATTATCAGAAATTTCCATCATGGTATCGGAGCTGGTCTAGGCACTCAGTGAGACCAAAACAGAGTTTGTTTTTCACTGCAGGAGCTGTAAGAAGCTTAACTGAGAAGATTTCTCCAGCAGAGAAAGTTCTTGCTTGTTTTTAATTATACAGTCAGTATCTTTTCTTTTCTTTTACAGGTTAAGATGGCAGATGGTGGAACTGGTTTGACAAATTCCCAACTGCCACAGTTTAATGGGAAAAATCACAGTTATTGGTCCATAACAATGAAAGCATTGTTTTCTTCTCAGGGAATATGGGAGCTGGTTGACACTGGCTATACTGAACCTGTAGATGCAGTAGCGTTGGCTGCTTTGACAGTAGCAGAAAGAGACCTTTTGAAGAGCGACAGGAAGAAGGATGCCAAAGCTCTCTTTTTTCTCTTTCAATCTGTACATGAGAGTGTTTTCCCACGGATTGCAGCAGCAACAAAATCCAAGGAGGCATGGGATATTCTCAAAACTGCTTATCAAGGCATGGAAAAGGTGAAGACTGCAAAGTTGCAGATGTTGAGGAGAGACTTTGAAACACTCAGCATGAAGGAATCTGATACAATAGATTCTTTCTTCACTCAGGTTATTGGGTTGATAACCCAGACTAGATCTCATGGTGAAATTCTTGAAGAAAGAAGGATTGTAGAGAAGATCTTGAGAAGTTTACCCTCAAGGTTTGAAGCTGTTGTGGTAGCAATAGAAGAAACAAAGGATCTCTCACAGTTCACAGTAGATGAACTCAGTGCTTCTCTTATGTCTCATGAACACAGACTGAGTAGAGGAACAGATTCCTCTTTTGAGCAAACATTCAAGACTCAGATGTCTTTCGGCCAAGGAAAAGGTCGAGGCAGAGCAAATAAGAGAGGTCATGGAAGAAGCCAAAACAAAGGCAGAAATAATCCTGCAAGCACAAGCGGAAGGAGTTGCAATCAGAATCAAGATGAAGGTTCAAGAAAACAGCAAGCTCATGGACAAAGGTATGACAAATCCCAAGTCCAGTGTCATTATTGTAAGAAATATGGGCACTATGAAAATGAATGTAGGAAAAATAAAAATGACATGAATAGTAGGAAGAATGCTAATTTTGCAAATGAAGAAGATAAGAATCCAAATATTGCGCTGTTAACATGTAACATTGCACAAGACAAACAAGCAGATTTTTGGTTCTTAGACTCAGGTTGTAGTAATCACATGACTGGAAATATTGCAATGTTTGCCAATCTGGATGAAAATGTGAAATCTGAGGTAAAAACAGGAACTGATAGTAAGATATCTGTCAAGGGTAAGGGAAGAGTCAGTATCCGAGCAAGAAATGGAGAACAGATGATTGTGCCAGAGGTATACTATGTACCTGGTCTGAAATGTAATCTTTTGAGCATTGGACAAATCATTGACAAAGGTTACAATGTGTTCTTCAAAGATGATATGTGTACAATCAGAGACATACCTCCAAGTAAGAAGATCATTGCACAGGTGCAGATGACCAGCAATAGAATGTTTCCTCTCAAACTCAGGGCAGATTTGAAGGAAGGTAGAACTATTGCAGCCGTAACTCAAGAAGTCTTTCAAGAACAAGTGAAAGATGAAAATTGGTTGTGGCACTTGAGATTTGGACATCTCAATTTCGGAGGCTTGAATCTGTTACACAGAAAGGGAATGGTAAAGGGATTTCCATTGATCAAGAAACCGGATAGCCTTTGTGAAGGCTGCATCTTGGGAAAACAACACAAAGAAAGCTTTCCAGCAGGAAATAGTATAAGGGAAAAAGCACCATTGGAAATTGTTCACTCTGATGTGTGTGGACCGATGCAAATACCATCATTTGCCAGAAATAAATATGTTTTAACTTTCATTGATGATTACACCAGAAAGACATGGGTGTATATGCTAAAACAGAAGAGTGAAGTGTTTGAGAAATTCCGCCACTTCAAAACTCTTGTTGAGAAACAGTGTGGGCATTACATCAAAGTTCTCAGAACAGATAGAGGTGGAGAGTACATCTCCAAAGACTTTCTGCGTTTTTGCAGAGAGAATGGCATACAAAAGCAGTTCACCACGAGGTACACACCTCAGCAAAACGGTGTTGCAGAAAGGAAGAATAGGACCATTCTGGACATGGTCAGAAGTATGCTGAAGGAAAAACACTTGCCGCATGAGTATTGGGCTGAAGCTGTCACTTGTGCAGTTTACATCTTGAATAGATGCCCAACTAAAGTTGTCATGAACAAAATACCAGAAGAAGCATGGAGTGGTCAAAAGCAAACTGTCACTCACATGAGAGTATTCGGCTGTGTAGCATATGCACATGTACCGGATCAGCTAAGGAAAAAGCTTGATAGTAAGGGGGAGAAGTGTGTCTTTATTGGCTATTGTGATGAGTCAAAAGCATACAAACTCTATAATCCATTAACCAAGAAGTTGATAGTAAGCAGAGATGTGCAGTTCATTGAAGATGAAGCTTGGGATGGAAGCTTAGAGAAGACGGTGAATGTGAAGACAATTTTGTCTCATGAAGAAGAAGAGGAAGGGACAGCAGCAAATAACCCTCGTTTGGTGGCTCCTCCTCCACCACAGCAAGTACAACAAACCACACCACAAGCTGGAATTCGAACAGCCTTGAGAAGTCAAGGAAGTGATTCTCCAAGCACACCACAGTGATCAGAAATACCCTCAAGTTCGGATGGAACTCCAAGCACACCAAGAAGACCAAGATTCAGAAATCTGAATGAGATTTATGAACAAGGAGAGGTAAGTAACAATACCGGTCTGAATTCATTATTCGCTTTATATTGTCATGTTGATGACCAAATTCATTTTGAAGATGTTGTAAATCAAGATAAATCGATTGAAGCAGTGAATGAAGAAATTGGTGCAATTGAGAAGAGTAAAACATGGGAGTTAGTCGACCTCCCTGAAGGCAAAGATGCCATTGGAGTTAAGTGGGTCTATAAGACCAAAAGCAATGCTGAAGGCAAGATTGATAGGCATAAAGAAAGACTTGTTGTAAAAGGCTACAAGCAGCAACAAGGCAAAGACTATGATGAAACCTTTGCACCAGTGGCGAGGATGGAAACAGTTAGAACAGTGTTGTCTATTATGGCACAACACAAATGGAAGATTTATCAGATGGATGTTAACTCCACATTCCTGAATGGAGTGTTAAAAGAAGAGGTTTATGTTGAACAACCTCCAGGCTATGAAGTTGAAGGCCAAGAGCATAAAGTCTGCAAATTGAAGAAGGCTCTTTATGGGCTGAAGCAAGCTCCAAGAGCATGGTACAACAGAACAGATGCTTATCTGATTGAGAATGGGTTTGAGAAGTGTGATGGTGAACCCACACTCTACATAAAGGAGAATGACGGTAAGATTCTTATTGTTGTTTTATATGTAGATTATTTAATCTTTAGTGGCAATGATGCTTCTCTCATTGCTGATTTTAAAGCAGACATGAAAAGTGAATTTGAAATGACTGACTTGGGTTTCTTAAGATATTTTCTTGGAATTGAAGTAGACCAAAGTGAAAATGGTGTTTTCATTTCCCAAGGTAAATATGTAGAAGCAGTGTTGAAGAGATTTAACATGAAAAACAGCAAGGCAGCTGTGACTCCAACTGTAATGGGGTTGAAATTGACCAAAGAAGACAGCAGCAAGGATTTTGATCCAAAATTGTACAAGAGCATAGTTGGCAGCCTCATGTACTTTACTGCAACTAGGTCGGACATTATGCACGCAGTGAGTTTAATCTCCAGATTTATGGAAAGACCGAAAGAGACTCATTGGCAGGCAGCCAAGAGGATTCTAAGGTATGTGAATGGAACGAAGGGGTTTGGTATTTTATACTCCTCTTCTGAAAGTTTCATGTTGACAGGTTACACTGACAGTGATTGGGCTGGAAGTGTTGATGATAGAAAAAGCACATCGGGATATGTGTTTCATATGGGATCGGGAGCCATCTCATGGGCTTCCAAGAAGCAACCAATTGTGGCTTTGTCAACAGCAGAGGCAGAGTACGTGGCAGCAACAACAGCAGCATGCCAAGCAGTGTGGCTGAGAAGAGTTCTCAGAGATTTGTGTCATGGACAAGAAAAGGGCACAACCATTTACTGTGACAATAGCTCGGCAATAGCATTGTCTAAAAATTATGTCTTTCATAAAAGAACAAAGCATATAGACACCAAATTTCACTTCATACGTGATTTGGTTAACAATGGTGAGATTGTTTTGCAGCACTGCAGAACAGAGGATCAGCTAGCTGACATCTTGACAAAACCATTGGCAAAGAAAAGTTTTGATCATTTTAGAGAATGCCTGGGTATGGTGAAAAACCCAGCAGTTGAAATTAAGGGGGAGTGTTGGAATTTAATTCCAATTGCAACATAAAACAGCTGGACAAAATCTGATTGTCGTAGATATTTTAGCAAGGCGGATGGCTGAAAGTCAAGCAATAAATTTGCAGAAGTTATTGAGCCTGCAGACAGCCGATTTTATTTACCAAAAAGGCATCACCGCCTCCTGTGCATTCAATACGCAGATAAAGATCAGAAGATATTTTGTATTTTTTATATTATAAGTCAAATATGTTTTTGCTTATAAATATGATGAACAGCAGTTCATTTTAAGGTTAGAAGAAATAGAAGAGAGTTTGAGAAATTGAAGAATGCAGAGAAGAAGACAAAGCAGAGAAAACAACAAGAAAACAGAGTCACTGTGTTTTTGGAGCAGCATGCATTCTACAGGCTGTTTCAGCAACTGTTTCTGTGTTTCAGCAACTGTCTTCCTGTTGCTGAAACACGTGTTTCAGCAACTGTAATCTGTGTTAAAAAAACAGAGTATGGAATTTTTAGTTATTCCAGAACTGTAGTTCTGAAGAAGTTTGTAATTTTTATTGTCATTTTTATGGTTAATGAAAACAGAGCTTTTCTCCATCTTCTTTGTCCAGATTTCTCTCATTTCTTTGTGTTGAGTTGAGGAACTTTGCTTCCTCTATTTTGTTCGAAATTATCAGAAATTTCCATCAGTCCCCACATCTGACAAACCGGATGAAGCGGTGGCTTCAAGAGATGTCATTATAGATGTTGAAACCCGCGTTTGGGTGCGCATCTATCTTCCGAGATCAACGTCTGCCGATGAGCACAGACGTAGAAAGTTGCCGGTTGTCATATATTTCCATGGGGGAGGGTTCGTGATGGGCTCACCGGTATGGTCTATTTACCATGCCTTTATGTGCAGATTAGCTTATGAGATAAACTCGGTGATAATTTCATTAGGCTACAGGCTTGCTCCAGAGCATCGCCTCCCTGTGGCTTACGACGATTGTTTCAGTGCCGTCGAGTGGTTCCGTCAACAAGCCGCCCACGTCAACAAGAGGTGCTCCAAATGGGAGTGCGAAACGTCAGATCCAGGTCTATCACAGATATGGATCGACATCTTCTGGAAGCTTTCGTTGCCCGTGGGAGCCAATCGAGACCATTTGGCATGCAACCCTATTAATTCGTCAAAGCTGCGAGATGTGTTAATGCTGCCGCCGGTCCTGCTTTGCATCTCCGAGCGGGACGTGCTGCGAGAGCGGAACTTGGAGTATTTCGAAACCCTCGAAAGGGCAGGTAAGAATGTGAGGCATGTCATCTTCAAGGACGTGGGTCATGTGTTCCAACTTCTTCAGCCTCAGTCGCCACGAATCCAAGAAATGACAAATACGATATGCGAATTCATCAACGGATAGAAGGGTTAGATGCGACTTCATCAACGGATACCATCACCTCAATTCATGCACATAATCCGCCATACCCAAAACGCTTTTTGTTTTTCTTTGTTCCGTTGAATCCGTTTAACATTTATATTTGTTGTGTTGAATGCACGGAATTCAAAACTGATCTTCCACGAACCCCAAGTCCCAAGTCCCGTGGTTTGAGATCAAGTTCTAGAAAAGCATAACCCACATATTTTATGTTAACATTTGAAAAGCATCACCCACTTATGCTATAATAACATATAATGTCAAAAGTTCAATTTTTGTTGGCTACATAGTATGTCCTTTTAAACTGATTCCGCCATTGTTTTCTGAGTTTTCTTTAAATTAAATATTAAAATAATGGATGGATGGATGTACAAGATTCATTTCAGTACTTCAAGGAGGAACGAACCAGAGTGTTATAAGTGTTTAGAGAAAGTATGTTTACATGAAATTTCTGTCATTTCTTAAAATTGTAATATTTAATGAAAATATATGTGGCACATATTTTTAGTTGTGATTTTTTAATCACATATATTTTTAGTTGTGTTTTTTTGATGAAATAATTTATTGCGTACAGATGTATATTCTACAATCTAATAAGAGATGTATAGATGTATGATTTTATCTATACTTAATATTGAGTTGAAGCATATTTCTTTTAAAATAAAAATAAAATATTACATAAATGAAAAAAAATAATATAAGTTAAAAAAATGAATATACATGTTTACATAATTTTTAAAATAGTATAACTTAATATGAAAGAGATGTAGTAAAATTAGTATAGATATCTAACAAGCACCTAGAAAGATCAATAATAGTAATAATATTTTAGAACCTAATGATTAAGGGAAATATTCCATATCTTGTTTTCTCGACGTTTGTTTGTTTCCCACTGAAAGTATGGCTATGGTCATATATCTAATGTATAAGAAGAAGATTTACATCATGGAATCCAAGAAGCTCTAAAAAATTGATTCTAAATTTAGTCAAAACCCACAGCTTCCCCTCAAGCGCGGGTGGCATAAGGATGCCCAATCTTGGCTCAAGCATTGGAGAATTAAAGAGCTTAGTACAAGGAAAAGACCCTCTAGCGGATTTTTTTGAGGAACCCCTTATAAAAATACCCCAGACATCCGTTTGTAGTGGAGGTTACTAGAGGAAGTTGGTGGGTGGAGGTTTTGGCGGATCTTTTTCTTCGAGTGCGCTTATCATCATAAACCGCACAGGTGCGTTCAACTAGAGAAAGCACCGGTGCGCACAAAAAATTGGCACACCGGGACATAATGTGTTCCGTACAAACCTGCCCAGTGCATCTTATTACTGTAGCGCACCGGTGCTTTACAAATATTTTGCACTGGTGCGTCATAAAACCCTGCGCAAAAAATGAAACAACCTGGTGCGGTCCTAAGAAATTGCACTGGTGCGCCTATAAATCCCGCGCAACAGAACAGGTTTAAATAAAAAAAATATAGCCAAAAATTTGCATTTTTCACTTTTCAGTGCTCGATAGCTCTCAAGCACCTGTGCAAATTTACCTTGTGTGAGACATCCTGTCATCAGTGCTCCCATTGCATGCACTGCTGTTGTCCATTGCCCACCATCTCCATTTTGAATTTTGCAAAACAGTGAGAAAATTTAGTTTTGCAAATTCTACAGCCAATATGCCTCCTAGAAGGGAAAATGTACAAGTGCGCTCGATTCGTTCGGCTCGCACTGGTTCGCAGTGCTTACTGTAAATTTATAGGCCACACCGCCACCAATGCTAACGGTATCTGCACCGGTTTCAGGGGGAGGGGGGGTACCGAAAGGTGAACAGTGATTTTTTAAAATTAAAGAAAGTGTGGTACAGTTGGTTACCCAGTCGCACTGTTGACCCTCTCGAATAGTGGGAATGCGGTGCATTGAAGAAAATATCTGCCCCAGCGCGGGTAATTTTGTCAGCGCACTACATTCCAGAAATTCAACATGGTTAACGATGTCGCTTGGCAAAAGACCGCACTGTTGACTATGTAGTGATGTCCGGAGGGTGGTGCACTGACCAACCTATACTCCCCAGGGCGTATGGTTTGGTCATCGCACCGCCCTCTCGACATTGTTCCATGGTCGACGATGCGGCCTATTATACCACCGCACCATTGACTTTCAAACAATGACAGGAAGGCGGTGCACTGAAATTTTTTATGTGCGCCGTTTCTATTGCTTTGCAAATTTTATGGTGCATGGCCTTTGGTGCACAAAAAAAAAGACACATCATTCCTGGTGCATGCCTATTTTTTGTGGCACACCGATTGTTTATTTATTTATTTATATATGTATATTCCTAAATATGTTTCTCATTTAATAAAGAAATTGTATTTAATATGTCAATCATTTAGTGACGTGAAAGGAGATAAGAGAGAGAAAAAAAGCAACAAAAAGTGCATCAGTATAACATGGTTCATGAGAGAGGGAGAGAGATGTACTATTTCCCTATTACAACAACTACCCAGGGGATCCTAAGGCAGGTAGGTCTCCTCAAGTTCTATGAGGAGGCTACTTCCCTAAAGGGCCATGGTGTGTTTTTGTGACGTCTTATCCGCAGGTGGAGTGCCCACCTACAGGCTCTCCGGGTTGGTCCTAACCAGTGGTATATGCACACTGAGGAGGACATCTATTTCATTACGGGGCTATCGGGGAGAGGGGTGTATTTTGCCTCATTCCAAGAGGTTCGAGTTGGCTATGTAACAGGGATTTAGTTGGTGTACTCCCAGCGATATATTAGCGTGGATGTATTGTCTCCTTCAAATTTTTAGGTCTCTGGAGGTCAGTTACGTATTGTTTCATTTGGTAGTGAGAAGGTGAGGTGCCTCTCATTTTTTATTTTGGTCGTTTCACACAACACCAGCGATGGGAAACACTTTAGTTTCTGGCTTCTATATTATATTGATTCTTTAGTACAGGAGCCACGACTTGTCAGGTGGTCTGCCATTTTTTTACAGCAATTTTGTACAACTTTAGATAGATGTCGTGCTCATGCACAAGGGAGGGTCAACTTCCTTTTAGCTCAGATATATTTTGTTTATTTTTTGAGATGTTTCCAGAGATGACGCCTACTTTTGTTCAGTAGCCTCATAGGTCGATGTTGCATGCAAAGATGCACATGTGGGGATAGATGATTCCCAAGAGGGGCGAGACTGAGTTTTCCGCGAGGATATCATATTATGCACTGGAGTTGCTAGCCAGTGTTGACGAGCATCCCTTCGTTATGGTCCCCTATCCTTATGCTGGTTTGGATTAGCGAGGGTGTGCCAACATCCTCTTCACAGATGATAACATAGTAAGGGTGTGCCAACGTCCATGTCCACTGAGACCAATATTTGGTCTATTAGACCTAAAGAAAAGAATTATTTGGTTTGATTTAAGATCTTATTCCTATGCTCAAAAATCTTGGAGAGAAGCCTCTTGAGCTCACTATAATTTTGACATCTTAAAAGGCTAAGAAGGTCAGTATTGCAAAAAATATTATGAAATTGAGCTCTAATGTAGTTGTACGTTGGGCACTCTAATAGGAAGTGATTTTCATCCTCGATATTCATATTCTCACAGAGATGGCAGATCCTTTCCATCCAAGGTGTTTTAGGAACTGTCCAATGACCTGTTTCATGATGGAGCTCATGAGAGTTCGTTTAATCCTGGCTATATTAATTTTCTTCTTTGATATAGTTAAAACAGAGAGATACTGTTGATCTTCTAGGGTGGGGTTGATGACCTCCTTATAATATCCTAATTTTCTTTTAGCTGCTAGATCTTTTGCTGGCACTATGATGCAATGTGTTGTCCTTGATGGCAACCTACTTGATGAAGTTGTCCTTGATGGAAACTAACTTGATGAGTTGTCTTTGGATAGCAACCTATTTGTTAATGATGTAAATCTGATGTATCTGCAGAGCAGTTTAGAAGTAACAAAAAAATAAATTCCAGTAAGTGCCAGAGTAATGATGAATAAGATATGTCACAAAGCAAATGCGAGTTTGTAAAGGGAAAGTAGTGTATGTACACGTCAAAGTATGTACCAAGTAGCGCATGCCTATTTGCGCTCTAAATTTATAAAACCAGGGGACATGACCATGGTATTGGCCCACAGTATTGAGCGCTGGATTATATATTTGATCCCATCTAGGAATACCATCAGCGGTTAAGTGGTTTTGACTCATGGTGTTGATAAAGGCTAAAACTATATAAGGAGAAACGGATCATAGTGCAAGGTGTGCATGAAAAAAAAAAAAGGCTATTGAGGAATAAATCTCTTTGAGAGATATCTACATGGTTGAACTATGTTTCTGATAGATCTAAATTTATGATGCACCCATGGATATGATGAAGGTTCAAGATCTCCAGATCTAGAAATGATGAATCTCTAGGCTGATCTGCAAAAGAAATGATGAAGAACTGGCACAAGTCTGCTGATGATAATGAAGAAATCTGGGTAAGTTTATAGATCTCGTATATTCTTCAAAGTCTACCATTTACAGATCTATACGCTAGTTTGTCTTGGTAAAAGCACGTGTATACGCAGGTTCTCTTAATAAAAAGTGCGTATGGAATTTAGGGTTTCTGAAGCTTATTTACAGATATTGCTTCTGTGATTTATGTTTTGTCTCTGCTGTCGGTCAATGAAGTCTTCTTGAAGTTCTGGGTTGATTGAATATGGAGTATGCTGCTGATTTGATAATGAACAAATCTAATCACTGATTGAGAAAACATGATGAAGGATGAGTGACTATCTAAACAGTTCTGCATTGCTGATAGTTTGTCTGAATTGAAAGTTTCAAATCTGAATATGAGTCTAAATAGATTCTGAAAGAAAGCATACGCTAGTTGCTGAAAAGAAAAGCGCGTGTATACACAAAAAATGTGAATAAAAGTCGTGTATTATTTCAAGAATATAAAACTAGCATGCACTGGAGCATACGCAAGTTGGCGTGAAGAAAGACGCATATATACGCGGGTTGCATAAAGAAAAACAAAGTATGGTATCTGAATTAATGGTTGTTCAAGGTTGAATATGTATCTGATTATCTACTCTGAATTCTGGGTTGTTTCTGATATTCTGGTTACAGTGGTCTTACTGTTCTGATTGATGTTTTTGGCAAAGTATGGTTGTTAATGTTAAGGGGTGGTGTTGAAGCTGTTTAGATCCAGTATGAAAATTGATGAAACGTGGTCTGCAGTGGGTCTGAGGGTTGAAGCCTTTAGTATGGAAGTAGAAGCTTTCAGCCAGTAGAAGCTGGTGTTGAAATCAGGGGGTCGACGCTCCCTTCCAGGAGAGGCTGGTAAATGAGATTAGGGGGTTTGAGCTCCCTTCTAGTTGTAGCTGGAAAACGAGAGAAGGTTGCAGCCTTCTGCAGGTAGAAGCCTGCGTACTGGTATAAGTCTGCATCAATACAATGTTGTAAAAGGTTTTCTATATAATAAAGATTGAAGACAGAGACGACAACAGCGGTGGTTTTCTCCCGAAATCGGTTTCCACCTTAAATATTGGTGTTCATGTGTGTGATGATTTATACTGTTGATTACTGCTCATAACCTCTAATTATATAGCCTTATTCATAACTGATAAATCTGTTTAAAAGACTGTTCCTGAGAAATTCTCTAAATCTAAAAGGTAAATCAGTATATGCTAGTTTCCTTCTATATTTCCGCGTGCATATGCTAGTTCAGTTCATAAAAACCGCATATGGAAATCTGCTCAAAGAAAAGGTTAAATTTATTATATAAACTCTAAATACTGATTCACCCCCCCCTCAGTATTTTTCCCAACAATTGGTATCAGAGCAGGTCCTTCTGAAAAAGCTTAACCACTAGAAGGAAGATCAAACAAGATGAGCAATCAAGATGCAACAGCATCTATCAGGCCTCTGCTCTTCAACGGAAACAATTTAATCTTATGGAAAAAAAGGATGAGATCCTATCTTCAGTCTCTGGGAGGAGATGTATGGGCTATTGTTGAAGGAGGATATCAATATCCAGCCGCAGTACCAACAGATCCAACGGCAAGAAAGAATTATGAAACAAATGCAAAGGCAGTCAATGCTCTATTGGGAAGTCTAACTGAATCAGAATTTGTCAAAGTCATGTAGCCGGATACAAGAAAGGCAATGTGGGACAAAATCATTCTAAGTTATGAAGTTGATGCAAAGGTAAAAAGTGCTAAACTCCAAACTCTCAGAATTCAATATGAGAATATAAAAATGGAGAATGAGGAGAGCATTGCCAATTTCTTCTTACGTCTTGATGATATCGTAAATCGTATGAGAAATTCGGGAGAAACTATAACCGAATCTACTTTGGTTGAGAAAGTCTTAAGATCACTAACAACAAAATTTGAGTCAAAAGTTTCAGCTCTTGAAGAAAAGCAGGATCTTCAAAATCTTACTGTGGTGCAACTTCATGGCATACTAAAATCCCGTGAAATGAGAAGAGAGGACAATCAAGTCAAAAAAGATGTCTTTAGAGCTCTACAAAAGGGAAAAAGAAGTACACAAAATGTATGATCGTGGCATATCTCGAAGAAGATGAGGTAAATTTGTAAAGAAACTCCAACTTGGCACAGGACGGTTCAGAGGTGTTTCCTTTCAAATTCTTTCTCGTAAGAGGCTATCATTATGCTGCTAAGTGTCCTTACAAAGAAACACATGGAAAAGGGAAGGAAGTAGCAAGAAGGAATAAGAATCATTTTAGCACTAGAAAAAGTTACTATACTCTTGAAGACAGTGACGGGTTATCTGACAGTGAGGAAGAATGTGAACAAGATCTTAGACTTCTCATGGCATTTGAAAAAGAATCTAGAGAAGAAAAAGGTACTTTTATGGATGCTTTAGAGGACAATGATTTTCTTGATGAATTCAATCAACTCAAAATATGCTTAGAAGAAAGTAAAATATCCATAGAAACTCTGAAAAAACAGCTTGAAGAAAAGGATAAACATAATGAGAAATTAGAATATGAAATAGTAAGTGTAAGAAAAGAAATTGAGAAAGTAAAGACTTTGAATATTAGATTTGCTAAAGGATCTAAAACCTTAGATGTGATTATCAAGGTACAACGTTCTCCTTTTATAAATAAATAAAAGGATTGATATTGGAACAAAGAAGAATACCTATAGCAAATTTTCTCCTCTTCAAAATGAAGTTGAATGTTCTTATTGCAATAACTTTGGCCATGAAGAATCTGAATGCAGGAGCAAAGTTCAGCCAAAAGAGCATTTTCCTTCAAGCTCCAAAGTGTGGAAAAAGAAGGAATTACAGGTTGACAATTGTGGCATAGATTTATTTGCAGAACATGAAGAAAATCAATGGTACATTGATAGTGGATACTCAAAACACATGACAGGTGAAAAAAAAAAACTTCTTGCAGATAGTGCTCTAGAAAAAGAAAAGAATGTTACATTTGGAAATGATACTCCTGCTGTCATTAAGGGAAAAGGGTTTTTTTTTTCTAATAGAAAAGGAGAAATATAATAATGTCATGTATGTGGATGGATTAAATGTGTGATCAAGGAACTGAGGTTGTATTTAGTTCAAAAGAATGTGTGGTACATGATCTTGATACAGGTAAAACAATTATAAAAGGAAAAATAACTCCAAGCAACCTGTATGTATTGAAGAACTGCAAAGAACAATGTTACTTGGGTAAATCTTCAGAAAACTAGCTATGGCATAGAAGTTTGGGGCATCTGAGCTTTTCTCAAATCAACAAATCAAGAAAACTTAAAGCTGTTCGTGATCTTCCCAATATTACTCTACCTGAAAATATCATATGCAAATCTTGCCAATTCGGCAAGCAACCAAAGTAAAATTTAATGCCAAGGAAGGATCATCAAGCAAGCCTCTTGAACTCATTCATACTGACATATGTGGACCTATGAAGAAAAATTCACCACGTGGTGAAGAATACTATATCTTGTTCATTGATGATTTCTCTAGAATGTGTTGGATTGGGCTGCTTAAACACAAAGATTAAACACAAGATGAAGCATTTGAGAAATTTAGATCTTCAAAGTAATCGGTAGAAAATGAATTAGATCTAAAAGTCAAGTGTCTTAGATCTTATCGAGGAGGATAATATACATCAAATGAATTCTTTGAATTTTGTGAACAACATGGCATAAAAAGACATTTCTCTGTAGCAGGCACTCCACAACAAAATGGTGTAGCAGAAAGAATGAATAGAACAATTCAACAAATGGCTAGAGATATGCTTGATGATTCTGGAACTCCTGACATGTTCTGGGGAGAAGCAGCACATACAGCAGCAAACATTCTCAACAAGGCACATGTTCGGGTAAATAGTGACAAAACTCCATATGAACTCTGGTATGGTAATTCTCCCTCTGTGAAGCATTTTAGAATTTTTGGAAGTAAATGCTTTATCAAAATAATGATGAAAAGCTTGGCAAGTTTGAACCTAGATCAGATGAAGGGATACTTCTTGGTTACTCATCTACAAGCAGAGCATACAAATGTTACAATAAAAGGCTTCGAAAGATTGTTGAATGTATTGATGTTTCTATCGATGAGTCTCCCATACCTCCAAAAGAAGAAAAACAAACAACAGATGAAGACGATGGTGACATATATCCTTCTACATCAAATAGAAATGATATAGATAGTGAACCCAATGAAGAACCTAAATATGATTTATTTGGAAAAGCTCCATCCAAATATGTTCAAAAGAATCATCCAGAATCTCAAATTTTGGGAGAAAAGGGATTGGGTGTACAAACAAGAAGGATTCTTGTGGGATCTTCTAGCTATCTAGCATTTCTATCCACTATTGAACCACACAATGTCAATCAAGCTAGCAAAGATTAATGTTGGATTCAAGCCATGAATGAAGAGCTTGATCAAACTGAAAAGAATCACACTTGGGAATTAGTACCAAGACCTCATGACAAAAATGTCATTGGAACTAAATGGCTATTCAAAAACAAGTTAAATGAGAATGGGGATGTTATAATAAATAAAGCTAGACTCGTTTGCAAGGGGTATGCTCAGCAAGAAGGTATAGAATTTGAAGAAACTTGTTCTCCTGTAGCTAGACTTGAAGCCATATGAATGTTTCTTGCTTTTTCAAGCTTCCAACAAATCAAAGTTTATCAAATGGATGTTAAATATGCTTTTCAATGGTGATCTAGAAGAAGAAGTTTACATAGAACAACCATAAGGATTCATTTTGGGAAATGATGAAAAACTTGTTTGTAAACTTAAAAAGGCTTTATATGGTCTCAAACAAGATCCAAGGTATTGGTATTATCGTCTTGACAAATATCTTCATCAACAAGGATTTTCAAAGGGTTTTGTTGATAGCAACTTATACAAAAAAACCGAAAATGATAAACTATTGATTGTGGTTGTATATGTTGATGATATCATTTTTGGAAGTAATGAAGAGTTCATGAGTCAGAAATTTGCTTCTGTTATGCAACAAGAATTTGAAATATCTTTACTTGGGGAACTAACATTTTTTCTTGGCTTACAAGTGCAACAAGCAACCGATGGCATATTTTTATCACAAGAGAAATATCTTAAGAAAATTTTGAAGAAGTATGGCATGGAAGAATGCAAACCTGTAAATACACCAATGATAACCAGATGCAATCTCAGTTCTCATGATGATTCTCCCACGTTGAATCAACCAGAATACAGATCAATGATAGGAAGTCTACTTTATCTCACCTGGGACTAGACCGACATTATGCATGCGCTTGGGATTGTTGGACGATTCCAAGCTAATCCAAAAGAGTCTCACTGTGTCACAAAAATAATATTCAAATATCTACAAGGAACTCAAGACTTTGGACTATGGTATCCAAAGAATGCTGATCTCACTCTTCATGCTTACACTGATGCAGATTGGGCTGGAAATGTTGATGATCGAAAAAGCACTAGTGGTGGTGCATTCTATATGGGGCTCTAGTTAGTATCTTGGTTCAGCAAGAAGCAAAGCTTTATTGCCTTATCTACAGCAGAAGCAGAATATGTGGCTGCCGCATCATGTTGCACTCAACTTCTTTGGATGATGCAAACCTTACAAGACATTCAAATCAAATGTTCACCTGCTATCTCCATTATGTGTGATAAGACAAGTTCCATCAGTATCTCAAAGAATCCTGTTATGCATTCCAAGACCAAGAACATTCCCATCAAGTATCACTTTTCACGTGAACAAGTGCTTGAACAAAAGGTGAAGTTGGAGTATGTTCCCTCCAAAGAACAAGTTGCTGATATATTTACCAAAACTTTACCCAGGGAAGCATTCGAATATCTCAGACAGGAGCTGGGAGTAGTCTCTGCCATGCAGAAGATTAGATCTACTTAAATACAGAAGACTAACTTGGATACGCGGATTTCCTGGAAGACATTCGCGTATGGGTGTTTGCTGACAATTTTTTTTTTTTTTTTTTTTGGGTCAGCATTCTTCAGCACAGCTGTGGTGCTGTTGGGTATCTCTAGTGATGTTTCAACTCTCATATTTCTGTTTCATTCTCTGATATTTGATGAATATGCCTTGATGATTTGTTGTTGAAAGTGTTCAGGATGCACAAGCTAAGGGGGAGCTTTGGTCATATGGAAAGGATGCATTGTTGGCATTCTAATTATTTGATGTGGTCTGATCTCATGCTTGAGATTCTTTGGTCTTGATTGTATAATTTGATGAAAAGGTCATGTTAAGACCTATGATGTAAAATTGTAATATTCAGTCATGTAAGGACTTGTTCAAATTTGTAAACCCACTTAGTTGGGTAGTTGAGTAAAATATGTAAATCCACTTGGTTGGATCATTGATGTAAGTATGAGTCCTTGGTGATAGGATGAATTATAGAGTCATGTACTTCATTGAAAAATATGTTTTGAAAATTCAACATAAAATTAGGGGGAGCATGATACCTTCAGTGCACATCATATCTACAGAGCTCATCCTTATACAAGGGAATAAAAACCTTGTGTTGGTTTTGATCCGCCCTTTGCCCTTGATGTCAAAGGGGGAGAGTATTATTTATTATGGTGTTTGAATAATGGTGATGTCATGTTAGTATCAAACACCATCATGGTTTCCATCAAGTCCAAAGGGGAAGATTTTTGGCACTATGATGCAATGTGTTGTCCTTGATGGTAACCTACTTTATTAATTTTTCCTTGATGAAAACTGACTTGATGAGTTTTCTTTGGATAGCAACCTATTTGTTAATGATGTAAATCTGATGTATCTACAGAGCAGTTCAGAAGTAACAAAGAAAGAAATTCCAGTAAGTTCCAGAGTAATGATGAATAAGATATGTCACAAAACATACGCGGGTTTGTAAAGTCAAAGTAGCGTATGTATGCGTAAAAGTACGCACCAAGAAGCGTATGCCTATTTGCGCTCTAAATTTATAAAACCAGGGGACATCACCATGGTATTAGCCCACAGTATTGAGCGTTGGGATTATCTATTTGATCCCATCCATGAATACCATCAGCGGTTAAGTGGTTTTGACTCATGCTATTGATGAAGGCTAAAACTATATAAGGAGAAAAGGATCATAGTGGAAGGTGTGCATGAAAAAAATAAAAGGCTATTGAGGAATAAATCTCTTTGAGAGATGTCTGCATGGTTGAACTCTATTTCTGATAGATCTAAATTTATGATGCACCCATAGATATGACGAAGGTTCAAGATCTATAGATCTAGAAATG
Source organism: Pinus albicaulis (assembly GCA_034641835.2). Taxonomy (NCBI): domain Eukaryota; kingdom Viridiplantae; phylum Streptophyta; class Pinopsida; order Pinales; family Pinaceae; genus Pinus; species Pinus albicaulis. The sequence continues at coordinate 218,507 of JAXQQM020091075.1, read as the reverse complement.
ATGAATATCTAGGCTGATCTGCAAAAGAAATGATGAAGAACTGGCACAAGTCTGCTGGTGATAATGAGGAAATATGGGTAAGTTTATAGATCTAGTATATTCTGCAAAGTCTACCATTTATAGATCTATACGCTAGTTTGTCTTGGTAAAAGCACGTGTATACGCGGGTTCTCTTAATAAAAATCGTGTATGGAAGTTAGGGTTTCTGAAGCTTATGTATAGATATTTCTTCTGTGATTTATATTTTCTCTCTGCTATTGGTCAATGAAGTCTTCTTGAAGTTCTGGGTTGATTGAATATGGAGTATGCTGCTGATTTGATAATGAACAAATCTAATCACTGATTGAGAAAACATGATGAAGGATGAGTGACTATCTAAATAGTTCTACATTGCTGATAGATTGTCTGAATTGAAATTTTCAGATCTGAATATGAGTCTAAGAATATTCTGAAATAAAGCATACGCTAGTTGGTGAAAAGAAAAGCATGTGTATACGCAGAAACAATGAAGAAAATTCGTGTATTATTTCAAGAATATAAAACTAGCATGCACTGGAGCATACGCAGGTTCGTGTGAAGAAAGATGCGTATATATGTGAGTTACATAGAGAAAAAAAATGTATGGTATCTGAATTAATGGTTGGTCAAGGTTGAATATGTATCTGATTATCTACTTTGAATTCTGGGTTATTTCTGATATTCTGGTTACAGTGGTCTTACTATTCTGATTGAAGTTTTTGGCAAAGTATGGTTGTTAATGTTAAGGGGTTGTGTTGAAGCTATTTAGATCCAGTATGAAAATTGATGAAACATGGTCTGCAGTGGGTCTAAGGGTTGAAGCCTTTAGTATGGATGTAGAAGCTTTTAGCCATTAGAAGCTGGTGTTGAAATCAGGGGGTCGAAGCTCCCTTCTAGGAGAGGCTGGTAAATGAGATCAGGGGGTTGGAGCTCCCTTCCAGTTGCAGCTGGAAAACGAGAGAAGGTTGCAGCCTTCTGCAGGTAGAAGGCTACGTACTGGTATAAGTCTGCATTAGTACAATGTTGTAAAAGGTTTTCTATATAATAAAGATTGAAGACAGAGACGACAACAGTGGTGGTTTTCTCCTGAATTGGGTTTCCACCTTAAATATTGATGTTCATGTGTGTGGTTCTTTATACTATTGATTACTGCTCATAACTTCTGATTATCTAGCCTTATTCATAACTGATAAGTCTATTTAAAAGATTGTTCCTGAGAAATTCTCTAAATCTGAAAGGTAAATCAGTATACGCTAGTTTCCTTCTATATTTCCATGTGCATACGCTAGTTCAGTTCATAAAAACCGCGTATGGAAATCTGCTCAAAGAAAAGGTTGAATTTATTGTATAAAATCTAAATACTGATTCACCCCCCCCCTCCTCTCAGTATTTTTCCCAACATCTTTGTCACACCACATTTTTTCTTTGAACTTAGAAGTAACAATTTTTTAATATTATTAATGTTTTGCAATGCAACATTCTCGTCAATCTCCCAATGGTTTAACCAGGCCGTGGTGTCTTTATATCAACCTCATTTGGATGGAATTTAAAGCTAGCTTAGGAAGTCTATGGTCTCCTATGTTATTGAGCTTGTGCTTGTACAACAGAAGCCTAGTCATAGCTAGGTTCTCGATAGGGAAAATACCCACTTCTATAAGGAGAATAGGATAGGGTGTCTTTCTTTTAATTTTAAAGTTATACATTATAAAATGCTTCTGGATTGCTCAATATTTCTCTAGGATTCTCTAGAGATTCTACAACCTCAAACCTCACATCCATATAAGATAACAGGAGTGACTAAAGTTTCAAAGAGGAACTTATTTTTATCCCACATTACGAGGTTTGTCATTTTACAATTATTTTCAAGACCAAAATAATCTTTCCACCCCCCATTAATCCTTTTCTAAATGCTATAGTTCTATTTGAGCTTGTGATGAATAACAATTACTAGGTATTTGTAAGAAGACACTTCCTCCAAGTTACTATTGTCATACATAAAATTAGCATAAGTGTCCTTCTTGGATTTCATAATCATAACTTTTGTTTTGTCTTTGTTAACAGACATACTCATGGTACAGAAAAAATCCTTAAGAAGTCTAAGTTGCTTATCAAGATTAGATGGGCACCTTGTGAGAAGAACAATATCGTCAGCATAGAGAAGAAGGATGATGACTATCCTAGCTAAGATCATTCCAGCACGTCCTGCTTCTTGTAAAAAATCTTCTAGTTTGTCGATGTAAATGCCAAATATGGTAGGGGAGAGGGGGAAACCTTGTTTAACTCCGATATTACACTTAATATCTTTCGACCACCCCTCATTGCTCTTTAACTTGGAAATTACATTCTCGTATAATCTTATAGAGATCACTCTTAGCTCGAAAGGAAAATTTAACTCTTCTAATCTATTCCATAGGCTGTTTCTAATATTAACAAAATATTCTATAAATTACATTGAATCATGATTAAATTTTTTCAAATAAATTAGGTATTTATGATTTTGTCAATGATTTATAAATTTTATTAAAATTGAAAAAGTCGGCTTTAAATATATATATATATATATATATATATATATATATATATATATATATATATATATATATATATATATATATTTAAAATGAGTTATATATTTATGATTGTGGATATTGTGAAAATATGTTAAAAATAAAATTAATAAATATTTTAATGGTGGCAATGAAATCACAATGGTTTCTTACAATGTAGTTTGGGCTTTCCTATGCTTATTAAATATTAAAGGTAATATTTATTTTACTAGAAGAGAAAGTCTCTAAAGTTTCGTTATGTTTGTATTATATAATATAAATGAATTTACAATTTTATTAAGATAAAAATAAAAATAAAAACATTTGGTAAAGTGTGAATTTCCTCTATCTAGAAGGATTTGTACTCATTGTGTTATGTCTTTATTTATTTTTAATATTTTATTTTAGGAATTAGAATATCTCTCAAAATATAAGGAAATAGATAAAGTTGATTGTTTTCAAATGTTGGGTGTGGAGCCTAATTATCTTGTTTATTTTGTATCACAGCATTGGACCCCTGTACCTTAATGGGGCAGCAAGGCCGCCCAAAATTAAACGGTGCCTGGGGGTCCAAGGGGGGGTGGCTGCCTTGCAAAAGTATGGTAATTTCTAGTCAATATGGGCCGTTCATTAGGTGGATGATCTAACGGTAGAAGTTATGTTTAGTTTAGTGTTTTTTACCCTAGAAGGCAACCCCTCGCTTGTATGAGGGTATTGTATTGCGGCTATGTATCGTATGGGTATTCTTGGAGCGAGAAACGGACAGGGAGACTGTGAGAGAGAACAAAGGATATTACAACGGATTTGTTGTAGGTTGTGTCTGTTCATTTTGCTGGATAATAGAAAGGAAGGACTGACTGTTCGAGGTGGACGTAGCCAAAACTAGGTGAACCACGTATATTTGTGTCTCTCTGGTTTTATGTGTTTTGTGTTCTTTTGTTTTCTGCATATTTTATGTATTTTATTGCCCTATAATATTTAATTTTCTAACATCAAATTAGTTTACACAATTTTCTATAAACAAGAAAGAAAATTTTGAGGATCTTTTACAATATTGGATTGTATTTTGTTCATAAAATAAGTTTAATATTTATAATTGTTTTTCTATAAAAATTCAAAAATATCAGGCTAAGTTATTAAAACTATTTAGAAACAAATATCAAGAATAATTCTAATATTATTAAAATCGGGGCATATTCACATGTATTAAAAGGGAAAGAAATAATAATTTTGAAAGATAATTCCAACATAAAATTTGAAGATTGAAATTAATCAGTACTATTAAAACCCTAAATAATATGAATGCATTTGAATTTTAGAGGCATGGAGAGGTGATGCAGAAAAACTATATCAAGAAGAAACAATAAGTACAATTAAAATTAAATTTAAAAAAAATGTGAATATAAAGTGAAAAAACTAACATAAGATGATGCAAATTAAACCTATAGTTAAAATCCTCGTTTATATCAATGCATTTCTAGAAGCACAGAGCTCATAAGAGAAAATTATATTAAGAAAAAAAAGACAAATGTAAATGTAGAAATTGATATTGTTATCATTACTGTTATTCAAATGATCAAAAGAGAAAAATGAAAAGTATATATATATATATATATATATATATATATATAGATATTCCTAAAATTCATATTATACAAATACATTTATCAAATTCTATTCATCTATAAAGAAAGATGGTTGTCTATTGGAGGATATTATAGTAGAAATGCTAAGAAAAAGTTTAAATTTTATAATTAAAAACGCTAAAATAAAATACTAAAATAGTAAGGAAAAAATGTTCAGAAACCTTTTATCAGATGCTTACAACACTAAATTGAGTATACAAAATGTTGTGATCTATGTGAGACGATCATTATTTTTCTTCAAATTTTAATTTTATATAATTTCTCAAGAATTTAGGATAAATTTAAAAACTGAAAATTGAATGATAATAAAAATGTTTTTGAAATGTAAATATTTTGGCAAATTTTATACCTCCTAAATTTAAGTTCATATTTTATGCTCTTAAAAAAATTTGAAAAGTTACAAAGACACCTTTAAAATAATTTGAAAATTGTTTAGCTTCAACTTCTTTGTGAATACTAGATAAAATCTAGATCTGTAAATGTATTTCAACAACCTAGCCTAATTTTTATTGCCTAATGACGGTGATAGGAATTTATTTTCAATTAGTTCAGTTAGAATATTTATTTTTTCAACTTCTTTGTGAATACTAGATAAAATTTAGACCTGTAAATGAATTTCAACAAACTAGCCTATTTTTTATTGCCTAATTAAGTCGATAGGCCTTTCTTTTCAATTACTTCACTTAAAATAAATTTTTTTTATACCTGAAATTATTGTTAATTTATTTTTTTAGATGTAGATATATAAATGAGTGAATTAACCTCTAGTTCAAATGTTGTATGGTATTCTCACGGTCTCAGTCTCTTTGCTTCTATGTATTCTATAAAACATGGTTTTACTCTATGACATTTGATTGATGAACATTTACGTAAAATGATAGCATAATAACATGAGGATTGGACATTATTGGTCTTTACTTTAAGAAATTTGACATATATACAAAATTTGGTGACTTTTTAGTACAGTACAGATATGATAGAGTATATGTAATTTTTGACTTTTTGGTCGTCTTTGATGATATACATATCATGTATTTTATAGTTTTACATGCATTAACTGCTTTAAAAAAATCTCAAGTAATAAAATATCTTGAAAAAACTTAGATGTAAACTAAATAGTCAAATTTTAAAGGTAAGTTTTTTTTTGGGTGATTTTGTTTTTGCTATATTTCTGCATAAATGTTACATAAGTGTAGTGATTTTTTTTCAACTTTGCAAAAAAAATCATTCAATATTAAAATCTTTAAAATTATTTGATTCTTAGGTAAATAAAATATTTTCCATTACTGACTTCCCATCATAATTTAAGTCTTCACATAAGGAGAAAAAGGGGAATGAGAGGTAAATCAGAAGATGTTTGTCAGGGTTTAGATCTCGAGACCTATAGAGAAAAGTAATAATGTGAATCAGGAGCACAAGTATCATCATCATAATCTATGTGTCCATAGATAATCGACACAGTACCAGACCTGCTAGATATGTAGAGGGATGTTAGAGTGGGGGTGTGGTTCGTTTAATGAGGAGGGAACTAACATTGGTAGAACCTTGCAATTCAGATGGAACAAAAAGGATTTACCAAATAGCCATATTTATACATTTTAATATTGGTTTTTTTATTGTCTTTTAGTTTTATATATCATTTTTTTATATTGTTTACTAAACCATATTTTATATATTATTATTTTTTTACTTTTTGCAAAACCAAATGAGTCAATGGTTGGAGGTCACGTGTCAATAAATCTTTGGATTCCATGTAGGCCATGAGTCCCACTTGTGGAATGGGATAGCATGTGGCACATTGTGGGCCCCACTTTTTCCATGTCTTGTTAACTTTTAAACTACAATAAGACTCATATTTGAATGTTGTCTATGCCAACAGAATTGTATCGATGAGCACTACAAGTTGGTCTTGGTTCCTATGAAATCCAACGACTTTGGGTTTTGAGCCTTTCTTGAAACCTCTTTGATTTCTGAGTGTTTTGGTAGCCACACAAATCATTCCTCCCCACTAAGAAGATTTTGGTCCTCCAAAAGAATGAACATAATTTACATCTATTATGTTACATTGTCTGCACAACAAGTGTCCTTATAGGTCACACTTCCTTCTCATGCACCATTTCTCTTCGGAGCCATAAGTCATGAACCGACCCAAATGGTCAATTAAATGGTCAATCATGACCCAAGCAACCCCACACTTTCCAAGAGTTTATAACAAACTCTTTGGTCAAGTTTACATAAGAAAAATAACAGAAAACAATACCCCAACTATCAATAAAAGGGGAAAAAAGTCATAATGTGCTTTCATAAGTGGTCGAAAAAAGATCATCACTTTTAAAATCCTGTCGCAACATATGATTTACAATCAGATGGTCGTCACAAGCTACTATATCTAGTAAAACCATCTCTCACTCATCAAAGTGAATGGGTCATCATCTTGGAGCTTATTCACTTATTTAACAACCATTCTAACTGGTTCAAGCACGAGCACTTTTTCCTTGAGACAATGTTATGGATGGGGCGTCCAACATGTGGCAATTTGATGTCCACCTCTATTTCAATAATTTGAAAATTATTATTCCTCTAGAACTTCTTAACCTTCTTCCTTCCTTGATGTGGAGAATATCTTTCACATATCATCCTCTTTCTTGCTTTCATTCTATTCCAACACTCGACAACCACGTGGTTATGCAAGCCATAAAAACTACATGGTTTTATACGCCATGATTTATGCTCATCATTAAATATTAGCTTGTAATCAAAATAAACTTTCGAATATTGAAGTGAGGTTATCATTGCACTGTGAACAAAAATGAGTGGTAATTATTGAATCAATCTGAATATCGAGACCGAAACCCTTGGTCTCTCTTTTCAAATCTTTCATAACAAGAAAGAGCCATACCGAGACCCAAACCCTTTGTCTCAAAATCTTGCATAACAAGAAATACCCATTACTGGGTTGATATACCATCAACTCGTAAGAAAAATAGAGTGGAAATATTGAGTGAAAAAAATACCAAATTACGTGAAGAGAGCTCAGGAGGAACGAGAGGAAATTTATGAGTACTCCATTCCAAGAAAGAAAAAACACGAGTCGAGAGAAGAATGACGAGTAGTTGGATCAAAATAATTCATCTACACCATTTACTTTTCCCCAACCTGAAAAAACCATGTGATAAGCACATGGACCTTGGTGAGCTAGAGTGTTGATAATGGCTATCCAAATACCTGAGTGTAAAATCGTCTAAATTTTATCTAAATTTTATGGAATTGAGAGAGAAATAAAAATTAATGTCATTTCGGTAATAGTCACGTGCATTGATATAGCCATAATCCAAGAATAATGCCACATGAAAAATAATGCAACATGAACATTCCAAAATCGTAACCAGAAATAAGGGTTAACAAAAGCTTAAACCATAGTAATAGAATAACACAATAAATTTTTCATTGTATGTGTGGTGGTATGACTATAATAATGTATGATCCAAGTAATTATCATAGTGGAGATCACACGAAAAACATAGCGCCATATAAACATAGGGTAATAGGACAATCTAGATATAGATATTAAAGTTATTTCTTGATATTATGGCCTGGATACATTTTGATTTGTAAATAAAAATAAAATAAAAGAAGAATGTATATTCAATATTCATAGGTAATTTGTAGGAATATGTAAGTATAATCAGTACCCAAGAAGATGACCATTTATGAATGATATAAATTTAAAAAAAATAAAATAAAATTGGTGTGGAAAAGAATATGTGCATGATATATCCTCATTCGATTAAAGTTTCAAGGCATATTTCATGAGTAGGATGGAATCTTGAAGTTCCCTTAATGAAATAAATATCTTAAATTCTCTGAAAGCAACCTATTGCCCAATCATAATGATAATAAAAATTTTGGAATTGTTTTGAATCATGCATATAGTGCACCTAGATGTGCAAGTTTAGGACTACGAGTTTCGAATCACACAGATATAAAACCCTCAAGAAATCGAGTTCTATAGCGGAATTGTTGGAGTTAATTCTTACATTCCATATTTGAGAAGTTGGTTTATGATGGTTGATAAATTCTCTCAACCTCTCTCTCTAAATTAGGAATAAGTTGGATCTCAGAAACTCTATTCAATAGAGTAATCTGACTGTAATCCGTGTGTGTGAGTGTGTTTACACATACACCATTTGTGCATAATATATGATTGTGTTTCTATAATTGTGTGATTTCAGTAATTTCTATCATGGTATCAGAGCACAAGATCAGAGGCCTGTGTGTTTTGTTGTGAGAAAATTTCTGAAGCTGCCCAATGCTTTGATTTTTCTAGAGTCAGTTGACTGATAAGGCAATCTTTGACTGTGGAAAATGCTGGTTGAATGCTTTCTAAAATAAGCCTTGTCTTACTAACTGTCGATGAACGGATTTTATCATTGTGTGTGCTGGATGAAATATCATATGGATGCATCACTACGATGGTGAGACAAGAGGGCCACGTATACACACTCACCATGTCTGGCGATGGCCTGCTTTTTATCGGCTCACAGAGCGAAAAAAAAAATCATGTATGGAAACAACCCATTTTTGGTGAATACAGCTGCTTCAAATCTGGGAGCAGTTCCGTGAAGGCTCTACTAATTACCGGGGACTACGTTTTTAGTAGTAACCAGGACTGCAAGATTCGCGTATGTTACCACCTTCAAAAAATATTCTGCGCTTGCAGGCGATTAGCCACCCCTTCCTACTGTGCAATATCAAATAAAGAGTTCAGTTCATGCCAAAAACAGTGTGCATAATTTGCATAGTGACCACAATAATTCTCAGACAGCAAAATTTGTTATTTCGCTTTCACTGATAGGTAGCTAATTATTGATATAAAAGGAATCGTCTTCAAGTATTTTTGTGCCAACCTCTACGAACGTCACCTGAGACGATGAATTCTTGGGATTCGTATAGCCTTCCTCTCCTTCGATTTATGGGTAGAATTCCCTGTGAGTCTCTGAACTAGAGACTGGAAGTTTTGCAGTTCAGTTTTGATAATCTTGGGTTCATAAAAATGCACAACATGGATCGTTGGAGTGATGATATTCTCGTGCTCAAAGTATTTGGTTGATCTGACGTATTGATTTTTTTTGTTGTTTTCGTTTAATAGTATTCTTTGTAAATTAAGGGAGGATTAAATTTTCAAACTTAGATAAAAAGGTTATTTTGTAATACTGAATCTAGATACATTTTGCATCTAGACGGCTTTCCTAGATAACTAGCGAGTACATCGGTTAGCACCCATGTATCTCGGTGGATGGGAGCTCGTCTATAGAATGACTAGGAGTTCAACAATTGCAAAATGCAATCAATTGTTTTTGAAGAGGTCAAGTGGCAGTAAAGCTCAATATGGATGGTTGTCCAGATAGCATGGCAGTTGCGGATCTAGGGAAGGATCCCTCGTTAGTGGTAGACGTGGAAGTGGTCTCCTAATGAGGTTATGTGAAAGATTGGGATGTTGTCTAGTAATTGACTTCGGGAGGTCCTTGATTTGGGAGTTGAGGAAGCGAACTCGAGAATCCAACTTGCCAACTACACCTTTCCGAGGGTTATGAGGCAACTTGATGGAGCATCTACTAATAAGCTTGATTATTTTGTTATTTTCATGTAATGTAATCATTAAGGGGGGATGTTGGAGTTAATGCTTACATTCCATATTTGAGAAGTTGGTTTGTGATGGTTGAGAAATTCTCTCAACCTCTCTCTCTAAATTAGGAATAAGTTGGATCTCAGAAACTCTATTTAATAGAGTAAGCTGACTGTAATCCGTGTGTGTGAGTGTGTTTACACATACACCATTTGTGCATAATATATGATTATGTTTCTATAATTGTGTGATTTCATTAATTTTATCAGGAATTTCTTGAAATATAATGATCGTTGCAAGAAAATTCAGAACACTCTGCACGACGTTATGAAGTTTCAAATGTGCAAGTGTTATTCATGTAGTTGGAACAACGCACAATAACTAGTGCAAGCTATATAAGTCTTTTTTATTTAATATAATTCCTTCAGGAACGCGAAGGTTGCAACATTCATAGGTTCAATGATCCTGCTACATTTTCATGAGATAATTGAAGCATTGTATTCATGGTCAAAATTTTAAATCTGACAATCATGTGGTATATAGACAATGTTGTATACCTACACATGAACGTGGTAAGGTTTTCCTTTAGAGTTAAAGAAAGTGAGAGGCAATATAATGTTTCTATCCTCCATTGTTGACGATAAACATATAATGGGTAGCTCTAGGTTTGTGTGTTCTGAATTTCCTTTAGAATTAATTTTGTAATGGTTGACCCAAAGAGTTTTGGGAAGTGTTCATTATACTTTATCCAATTTAAAAACAAAATTATAAATAGTAGACCTTTGATATGTGTCATTTCGTTATACTCACATGAAGCCCATGGCAATCCAGTCTAGACTCATAATTTCCCATCAAAGTTTACCATATAAAAAATTAAAAAAAATGGAATAAAATTTGCTTATATGTAGAGTGATACCCAATATCGTGCTAATGTTCAATGCACTTTTTAGTGGATTATTCATCTCCATTAAACAAATGAACTATTTATATGCTCTTATGATTACATCAATTAAATTCTTTATAAATCCTACTCTTCTATTGAGTTTCCATGCAACATGTTAAGTTAGACGGATACACAAAGACAAATGTATATGCTCTTCTAATTACATCAATTAAATTCTTTATAAATCCTACTTTTCTATTGAGTTTTCATGCAACATGTTAAGTTAGACGGATACACAAAGACAAATGTAAATTTCATATATTTAGTGAATGGATACACATAGAAAAATGTAGTTACCTTATATTTTATTTTGAGCCATGGGATTTGCTCGCAACCTACGAAGAAACATCAACACGTGTAGTGGTCACCATGGAAACTTTTAGGGGCTAATATTCGCAGGTGGGCTAATTTTCCATGGTTTTTCCAAAAAAAAAAGATTCGCCAATTTCCATTTTTTTATAAAAACGATTCGCCCAAATTTTACAATATAAAATTATTTTACCTTAAAAATAGCCAAAATTATATAGAAAAAATATATAATACCATTATAAATTTAAATAATTTTACAAATCCATCAATAAAATTTTTATAGTCTGCATATTAGGGACTAGTGAGATTCGCCAATTTTTTAAAATTCAAAATAGTTTTCCATCCTTAAAATTTTCCTTGGTGGTCACTGTGTTTGGGTCTGTTGGAATTCCAAAATTCTTTTTGCGGCAACACACCTTAGGCATGACTCCAAACCATGATGATATGTAAGTTCAGATAACCCAAATATTAATTCTAACAAAAAAAAAAAATTCTCAAAAATTCGACAATGTTCATATGCATAGAGAAGCCATAAACGAAAGTTGAAATGGTGTTAAACACTTGTTTCTATACTTTTTAGACTGCTTGAGGGGTTTGTTAGCTCCGTTATCATGGCCGTGCATGCCTTTATTCATTGCACCTACTACGGAGTTCAATAAACTAACGATTAAACATAATACTAACACATTTATATTAGTAAATGTGGTTTATATACTATCAGAAATATATATCAATTAATAAAACAAAATTCATTTTATTTTGAATTATTTTTAATTTTTATGAGTATTTATACTCGTAAATATGGTTTATATACTATCATAAATTTATATCAATTAATTAAGCAAAATTCATTATTGTGCTACTTCGAATTTTCTTTAGTTTTTATGAGTAAAATATGAGTTAATTAAATAATTTCCCATAATAGTCGTGGTTTAATTAGTTACAATTCTAGCTTTTCTTTACATCTAGGTGATGTTTTCGTGAGAGAACCATTAATGAGAGACATCATTTCAGTATAAATAGTGTACAAGGTTTACACCCATGAAATAAATCATATTTATGGGATAATGAATCATCTTACCATTAGCTTTAAGGATTAATTTTATTTAGATAATCCTTTTGGTTCACAAATCATAATGGTTTAAAACCATTATGATTTAGGTAAATAGGGTTATTTTTCCTTCATTTCATGGGTATTCTTGTATTTAATGTAATTTAAAATGATTTTCTAATTCCAAAAATAAATATGGTGAGGTTATTTATCTCGTGCAAAAGAGTGTAAAATGTGAAGTTCTAGGTGAGAAAAACTTACACATAACATGTAGTAAATGATATCAAATTGAAACCTTAATTATGCATACAGAAAATAATATTTCATTCCATAAAACTCAAAACTAAATAAATAACACAATAAAAGGTAAAAATAAAGAAAAACGAAAAGTTAATTATGCTCATATCTTTATGTGGATAACTTATCTAAATAGAAAATGTAAAAGATATAACATTAAGTGTAATACTTTTCTACTCACTTTACAAAAAGAAAAGTATCAAGATTACAATAATTTTATCATAATATAAATATCAGAAGATGATAAAATCTCCCGTTAATTTCAACATGACAATGTCTTCAAGTCAACTACTATTCTACTCAAATATACAAGATGTGAGCATATAAAATAAGTAGAAAAAAAATCATGAAAAAAGGAAAAGGATGATATGAATATTGTAATAATATTTACATGATTCTTTCTTGCAACAAAATATCAATGTGAAGAATTAAGAAATTTCATTAATAACATATCATGTGAATATTTGAATCCATCTACCTCTAATCATATGTATACCCGAAAGGAAACAAGATCAAGTAATGAAAGTGATCTAAATAATTAACCAAGTCAATTGTTTAGATCACAATATAAATTAGCATAAGCTTACTTAGAATAATTAAAATAAAAATGCACGAATATTTATCCATGTTGCATAATTGAAGATTACAAAATATTAGGGTTTGGCTGTTGGATGATTCACGAATACAAGAAGCAAAGAATAGGGGGAAATTATTTTCCCTCAATACATAGTTTACACAGAGATATGCGGAATGTAAAATTAAATAATTACAAAACAGTTTCTCAAAGAATTTACAGATCTACACACAGAGATAAAAACCATAGAAATTTTCTATTTCATTCTTCTGTTGCAGCAGCTTCTTCTCCTATTTAAAAAGATATGAATAACATCTTTTAAGTAGAGAGAGACGGAGCTTGACAATTAAATGAAAATTCAATGCTAAACGACACAGTAAACTGCAAAATTTCTCTCTACCATGAAACATTCAGACCACGTATGCTCGAACTTGAAATTGTTTTGGTTTCATCTTTGAATGATATAGCATCCATGTCTATATCACAAATTGCATTTCGGTGATTTCCACATTTATTTGGGCGCTATCCTCCTGAGCTTTGCGACATGCAATATGCGATCGCATCGCATCACAACTTAAAATATTTAACCCGTGACAATCTTAAAAGAAAACTTAAAAACTATTGATTGCGATGTGCGATGTCGATATTTCGTCGCACCATCATAAGATGTGGATCGGAGCACAAAAAGGTAAGAGAAAAAATTTGCGAAGCACGAAATGGACGTGCTAAACCGTGAGCAATGCGAAAAGTCATGGGTAAAGGAAAAACAGGAAAACAAAAGTTTGTTTGATAATTAGGTAATGCATTAAGGTTGAATGGGTCCCACTGATATCTCATCGGTAGAGTTTTATGATTCTGTAACTCGTTAAGAGGAAAGGCTAAGGGTTTGCGAAGTGCGTAGTGTAGGCAAGAGGTGGGTTATATGACAGGAAGGAATTTAACGCAGAGTGATGGTTGGACAACATTTTGTAAACATTACTGAAAATTGTGTGAAGTAAGTAGCTTGCGGATTTGCCATGCCTGGAGCTTGTCCTTCCTTGAAAAATACATTTAACTAATGGTATGGCTGCTGCCAGTTTATTCAAGGAGGTGGTTGAGAGTAATTTCCAACACTCCCCTTAATCACAACCGCTGCCATGGACCATTCCCAAACATTCTATGAGATAAAAAAAAAAATTGTGCCAACAGCTTTGTGAAGATGTCTGCAAATTGTTCCTCTGACATGCAATGTTGTAACACAATATCACCATTTTTAACTAATTCTCTTATGAAATGATATTTAGCATCAATGTACTTTGTCTTCTTGTGGAAAACAAACTTCTTTGATAGTGAAATTGATGAACTATTATCACATAAATTGTGGTTGCTCTGTCTTGTTCATGACATAAATCCCAAAACATTCTTCTCATCCAAACTACTTGACACGCTACTGCTTGTGGCAACATAATCAAGTTCTGTTGTTGACAATGAAACTATTGGTTGCTTCTTGGAAGCCCATGATATGGCTCCCGAACCCAAATGAAAAACATATCCTGATGTGCTCTTTCTGTCATCAACACTTCCTTCCCAATCACTATCAGTGTAACCAATCAACCTAAAATCATCAGTTGCGGAGTATAGAACACCATAATCCCTCGTCCCAATGACATACTTTAAAATTCTTTGGGTTGCTTGCTATTGTGTCTCCATGAACCTTGACACCGAACTAACTGCATACATTATATCAGGGCTAGTTACAGTTAAGTACATTAGGCTACCAACCATGCTTTTGTATAATGTCAGATTGACATTGATGCTGCAATCGTCCTTGCTCAACTTCAACCCCATGAGTGTTGGGTTGGTGTTGGCTTGTTGTTCTTCATATTAAATCTTTCTAATATTTCTGCAACATACTTTTCTTGAGAGATAAAAAATCCATTTTATGTTTGCTTCACTTCTATGCCCAAAAAATATCTTAACAACCCCAAGTCAGTCATTTGAAACTCACTTTTCATTACTTCTTTGAAATCAACGATGAGAGAATCATCACTGCTTGTAAAAATTAAATCATCTACTTTCAAAATCTTAAATTATTCTTTGAAATTAAGGATGAGATGTGAAATTATTTTCATCTTATCTTTTTATTTTGACCTCATATCATATGACATGTTATTTTTCCATTATATACTTAGATTACATTTTGTTATAATAATTCATTAGTTTAAGAAATGTGTAATGACTACCTTTAAATTAGTTTATTATAGTGAATCTTTCTATCTTCCCTCTTTAGACATTACTCCCTTTTTTTGTGGACACTACTCCCTGGATAATTTTCCCACTCTTTATGGAGTTCTTAATTATGGTAATAATTTCTTAATTATGTTTTGTTAGTGTTAATTTTTTAATTATTTGTGTTTTTTTATAAGTGATTAACAAGGTTAAAATAACAATGCACGCAGACTTTTATGTGACATTATTTAAATAACATCACTTATTCCATTAACTTCATTTGAATTTGTTCTTATCAATTTTACTGATTTTCCTTTTGTATGGCTAGGGTAACTTATCAAGAGTCTAATATGAAGTCCAAGTCTTTTCGGAGGACCAAATTTCGGAAGAACAAATATGATAATGGTATCAAGCTTGGGATTCTTAAAAAATTCCATTTTTTCTAATCAATTTTACTAATTTTCTTTCTGTATGACTAGGGTAACATAGGAGGAGTCTAATATGAAGTCCAAGCTTTTAGGAGAATCAAATTTTGGAAGAACAAATCTGATAATGGTATCAAGCTTGGACCTCTTAAAAAAATCCATTGTCTTCATATATCTTTACAAAGATATAACTAAGAAGCATTTTTTTATAGATAAAGACTAGTATATAAAATCAATGTAAACGTTGATATAAAAAATAAAACAGTGTTGTAACCTTTTATCTTACTTTGCTATGTATATATGCAAAAAGATTTTTGAAGTTAAAAATAATAACTTGTTTTGTTTAAGTTTAAATTATAATAGATAACACCAATAATATTCATTAATTTCTATAAATACCCATTCTCTTTCATATTGATATTAACTAAATAGGAGCACATAAACTATCACTGTATGAATTTTATATGGGACGTGAGTAAAATAATTTGAGTTCCCACCAATAAATGAAGGGTTGATGAATATTTTCCCACCACAATATTGGGTTCATTGGTTAAAATTTGCAATTCATAAATCAATCACAATCACCAAACAATTGTAGTTCGATGCACTTACTCTACACATATCCCAACCATGTTATATGCTTCCAACTATGCAATATGATGTTTCTACTGATACTTTCTATCAATAAAATATGCAACGCAATGTAATGTGAAAATAAGCTATATGCATCACAAGAGTACTGCATCTTTATGTGGCTCTACATTAATTTGGAAAAATCTTGCACTAAGCTTATCATCCATGACCTAATCTCAAAAAGACCAAATATTCAAAGAAAAGAAATTGAAACTAATACCATCAAAATAAAATAGGAACAAACTTTCAGCAAAAAGTGTTGAAAATATTAAAGTCACCTGTGTACCCCATGCAGGTAGAAACAGAGTACAAACAGGGGCAGAAGGTTAAGTGTACACTTCTGTGCATTTAACAGAGGCATGGAGAAAATTGTAAGGAAGGATTTCTATTTATGGGGTGTAGCCACCATTGGAGAGAAGAAATTAAATTTTGTTATGGGCCGCAGCCGCATTTACAGAGAAGAATTGAAGAGTTCGTGATTCAACCACGCAACAGAGGAGTTTCCATTAAAAACAGTCTTTTTGGGCTTTTAAGCCCTCAATAGCCAAACAAGGAAGTTTTTTGTTCAATGCACCAAAATATTTTTAAAAGTTTTTTTTTAATGAATGGGCCATGTCATAAGTGGTCCCCACTTCATCGCCCATAGCCAAGTTATATTTTAGTGTCTTGTTGATATGAAGTTCCAGAGCGATGCGGTGTTTCGATATCACGCATCACATATCGCAACGAATAAGTGTTACATACCACCGCAAATGTCACTGTCGATGTTGCTATGCGATGTGGTGCCCACATCCATCGCACATTGCAATCACTTATCTCCATCTTCCCAAACTGCAGGTTCATTGTTATCACCGCGATGCGATGTGGTCCCTACCACCATCACAATCGCTCATCACAAGTCTTCCACGCAACGGTTCCGCTCGTTCCATCACTGATGCCGATAGCGCAAAAGCATATCGCTCATCACACATCGCAAGGGCACAAGTCCCGTAGACCATTGATCTACTGTGGTGCGATCTATGATGTGGGGTCCACCATTCATGAATATAATTTTTTGTTTGATTTTGTTATTCACCGCGACTAAAAGTATTTTTGACTTTGTTTTCAAAAATACATGAGGCAATGTTTTTTATGTTTCGTTTTTATTTTATTTTATTTTATTTTAAAAAAGAAAGAGGGTCGCATCATATAAAATTGAAAATCCCGTAGGCTTATTGTAATGTCGCATTGATGTGTAGTGAAAAATCCCACAGGCAGAGAAAAACACAGTAAAAACCAGTGAGCACTGTATGTGCATTTTTTGAGACAGAGATTTTGTTTTGAAGATCACTGCGTCTGTAGAAATCTTATCCATATGTTGTAAATCCCTCCAGAGAGGAAGAACTCCCTCATTTTTTAATAGGTTTTTTTTGTTTGTTAATGAAATAGAAACATTTTTTGCAATCTCTGTCCAACAGTAAGTGAAATTATTTTATTCTTTGTGTTTGAAGGAAAGTATTATTCTCTCAGTATTTGTTCTGGAATTATCAGAAATTCAACATGGTATCAGATCTTATCCAGTCTCTTTGAAGCTATCAAAGAAGCTAAAGGAATAAGGAAATTAGTTGCAATAGTTCTCCAGCAGCGTGAAGGCTCAGCAGAAGTTTAAAAGTCCAGGTATTTCTCGAATAAAACAAAGTTGTTTTTTGTTTAAAAGAACAGTCTTGAGAGACAGAGTTTGTCTTTTAATGAAGGAAAGATAGTTTGTTTATTAAAAACATAGTCAAGCTTATTTCAAAGTTCAGTTTATAAGTAATGGCTGGACCAAGCACCAATATGAGTATTGGAAATACTCAGCTTCCACAGTTTAATGGGAATGTAATGTTCCAAAATTTTCTTCAATAAATTGGAACATTAAATTTTGTCTAAACTCATTTAGGAGATGAATAATTTGGTAAAGAGGCCCAAAGATAATAAAAACATAAATAAAATCCCTCGTGTATGAAAAGGGATCAGCCATGGAACCAGATTTCACACCCTCATGTATGAAAGGAGATATTTGCAAAGAGGTCTGACCGAGTCAACCAGCGCAGGGTATGAGTTGGAAAGCACTACATGACAACGTAGGAGGGAAGCTTCTAGAGGAAGGTACCATGAGAAGTCTCCAATTGCTATATAAATGGAGGGGAGGAGAGCTATTTCCATTCATGCATATTTTTATGATATTGAGTTGGTCATTTCGACTTCTTGAGCACGCTGGTTGTTTAACTAGTCTGCAACACTGTTTAGTGCACCGAGTGTCTACGTTCGGAGATCTCACCCTCAGCCCCAGGGGAATTCGAGTGCCTGCTTGGGTGAGGTTGTCCCATCATTATTTTGGCTCAAGAGCGAAGCATCATCCTCCAGGACAGCGTTATTTCTGCAGCAGCATAATACTGTGTTGTAGGGTGTTGCTGTGGAGACTCCACAACATCACGTCCATTGCTTGTTTTTCAAAGGGGGAATATTTCTTGCCTTTCGAGGATCATTTTGGAAGCTTGAGAGCTTATTTTCAGATCTTGGCATCAGGCCAACACATATTCTTTCCCCTATTGCATAGTTTTCTCCAATAGCTGCGTTATTTTCATAGTGCATGCGCTGCGGGGTTTTGCAGATTGATTGGAGGGTGGGATCTCAAGTGTAAGGATTAGCCTTCCACTTTGGAGATCCATTGGAGGAGGTTTACTTCATATATTTTCATCTTGTTCAGCCTTATATACGTATTTCTAGTTCCAGAGTTGCCGTAGCTACCCAGCTACTCCAACATTTTTGACATTTTGTATATTTCAGCCAATCCCTTGGAGGATTGATGTATTTTTTCTTATAAGGGTTAGAGCTTTGCTCCCCTCATTTATCTGAAATGATATTTTCATATTCAGTCATTTCTAATGCAGATTTGCAGTAGCCTACGTTATTTTATACAGTCCTACTTTTGGTACATCTAAATTGCCGAAAACCCTTGCCAGGTGTCCTTTTCTTATGTAAAAGGGGTTAAACCTCTATTTATATACTATTTGATAAATACAAGCTATATATCAGTCATATTACATCACTTTTTGTAGCAACCCTAGTGGGAATTACACTTTCATAGTTTTCAGAGATTTCTATTTAGCAAAGTCATGGGAAATCAGGGTTTTCTAGACTAGTTGGGAAAGGAGGAACAGTTTAACTTAGCTAGAATGCTTATTTTGACCTAAAATTCGGATCATAGGTCCCCCATGACCTAAGATATCAGATCCAACTATCCCCGTCCTCTATTTTTATGCAAATATCTGATATTAAGCTTTTTAGTGCATAAATTGCTGATTTTCCCCATCCTTTGGATTATAAATATGAATTAAAGTGGCTGTTGTAGTTAAATATGATGTATTTATGTTCATATCACCTATTATAATATTATTCATCATATCAAGACTGTTATACAGTTGATGTCTTGCTGAAACCCTGATTTTGGGATATTACAGTGGTATCAGAGCATAGTTCTGGCTCAGCCTGTGGAGTTAGTTATCTACAACACCGGAAGAGAAACCGTGGGGAAATTTTTCTATGAACAAATAGGGTAGGCAGAATCTTACCCACCAGAGGCCGTAGAGGTGACAAATATAGGGATCTCACAACAATGTGACCAGCATTCACCAGCCTTCAGTAGGCCAACCAGGATCACAATGCCTACATTCTTACCTCTAGTACCAAGTCAGAAAGGGAGGTAGCATGATCATATACCCTTTGGATACTATTTCCATAAATGGCAGTCCATGGGGGAAGACTTCAGAGCAGCTTTGTCTTTCAAATATTATTGTCAGCTCAGGCAGGATGAAAGTGAATGGAACAATGGGGGATCTAGCATGCAGAGTTAAAAGTTGCAGCATACCACTGGGAGGTCACCTTTTCCCATGTATGAGGGATCCACTGATCCCTGTGAGTCTAAGCCCAAGAAGATCAAAACATTGAAAAAGATGAGTTTATTCTCATCTATTTTCAGATCCAGAGGAAATGCATCCACCTTTGAGGAGGTCAAGAAGATTGAAGAAAAAGAAGAGGAAGTACCATGCTCTTCCTATTCTCATCAAGAATAAGATATTGAGCATGGAAGATATTTGGATCATTAGATTCTCAGTGATTACCTTCTTGAGTATAGATCTCAACCTAGATCCTTCAGGGAGACTCTATATTTTCCTCATTTCATCCAGCTGAAGGAAGAGAAGAGGCCATGGAGCAGAAAAGAAATCAAAGGCAATAGATTTTTGTTGTCTACCTTTGATGGGTCATCTAATGCAAGAACTTGGGTGAGAAAGTTGGAGGCATTTTTCCTACTACATCCTGTAGCAGGGAAAGAAGCTGTTGAAATCTCAACGCTGCATTTGGAGAGTGAAGCCTATGATTGGTGGTGCAGCCACTTGAGCCATGCAAGGGTGAAGACTTTTGCAGAGTTCACTCAAATTTTGATCCAAACCTTTGATGGAGAAAGAACAAAGAAAGAAGAGATCACATCAACTCTTGAGGAGGCTTGTGATAACACTATCCCACTCATGGAGGAGCAGCCACATGCATAAACAGTTGGGGAAGCCAACACTTTTAAGGAAGGGACTCTTGTAGCCCTACAAGAAGTTCCAAATGCACATCAAGGTATGCAAAGATTTCCACATTCCATTGTTGCAGAAAATTCTTTCGATCAATGTGGATATCTACTTTTGCATGACCAAGAGTCAAATATAATTTCTACTATAGAGCAGCTTCGTTGCACTACGTTGTGCAACATGGAAACACTCAAGAAGGAATCAAACCATCATTCTCATGAGCCATTGTTGGATTGTACATCACATTGGAGGCTGGGGTTCGAAGCCTTGAAGATTGATGGTAGACATCTTGGAGTAATAAACCTTTTCTCCCTTCAAGATGACACTTTCTCAATGAGCTCTTCTCAGCTCAAAGAGGAACTTCTACTTTCAGATCCAAGACCTCATTGGTTTTGGAAGACTATGGATGAAAGGGAGGTCTCAAGGAGAGATCTCATTGGAGATGCACTTCGACACACCAAGGAATGCAATGCTTTTCTTCCCTTCTCACTTCTCACGAGAGCAGATAGAAGATGGAGGATATCTTAGGATGGATAAAATCTCTCATGCTTGTGTTGGACATCCCTTGAGCCATACACATCATGATGGGAGGTTTTTGCCTACCACCTATTTGATTCTTGATAGGGTCTCATTGATCCTTGAGAAACTTACATTTCAAAATCCCATAAAGTGCAAAGACAGGAATTTGACTTGGGAGGATGGTAGCCCTCATGGGAGGAGTACTAGGATGAGGAGAAGAAGGAGGAATATACAGGTGATTGAGTGGATGTGGTTGATGAGCAAGGAACTAGGAGGCTACTTATAGATCCATGATACCGGGCAGCAGGAGGCTTGGCTGCGTTGGTTACTCTTGAAAAAGTTTGGCCATCACTTGGAAAACACTCTTCCTAAGAGTGGGAGGATGGGGAAAATATGGTAGGATACTTCCATCATTGAGCAGCATAGAGAATGGATGCATGATGTTGATGTGTCTTCATCACATGAGTTGTATGATGGAAGTATGAGGAGGCAGAAAAATACTTTGTTTCTTTGCTTGGGAGAGCAAGGGCAGATTTTCTCTCACACTTTGTATGATGTTGCAGGAGGAGGGGATGGCACTATCTCCTTGGTAGTTGATGATGATTGGGAAGCACTTCCATCTTGGAAAGTATTCCACATTTGTTGCAACATTATTGGAAGAATCTTTGACAAGGAGCAAGTCAAAGAACATAGTTGTGTATTGAGAGGAGCTTATTTTCATAAGCTCACAGCATTGTCACCTTGGAGTAAAGACTTATGGATGAAGTGTGCCCAGCAAATACATGGTGGATCCACAACCCATAGGTCCCAGGATCACTTCATATTTTTTGCACTTGATGAACAAAGAGGAGGTAATGATGATAGAGACATCTATAGCATATTCTTCTTGACTTGGGTTGTCAAGCATAAGGAGGATTATCTTTTTGCAGCACATGGTTCATTCTTCTTCATAGCATGCAAAAACACTATGAAGGACTCATGTATGGACCCATGTACCATATTAATTCCAGCATATGGTGAGAAGCTTGTTTATACATTCATTGATTTTCACATTCTTACCATTCTTATGCAGTGCATTGCTTCACAAGAGGGCAAGCTCGTCAAATTGCTCCATGAATTGTATTGGGCCACTCTACATGATGGAGGAAGCCATCTCTTTTGTGGCCTTGGGAAAATGTTTTATCACCACATGTATGTTCAGTTGCTGACATGCATGATTAACCATGTAAAAAGAAACATTTTTCCATGTACTTTTATCAAGCAGCAACTTGCAAAACTGCGCTACTGGGAAAGCTGTTGGTACCTTCTTGCATCACTTCTAACCTTCAGCATTTTCTTCCTTTTATTGTTGATCATGTCTCCATTTGATGATATAGATCCGATTTGTATGGGAGGCTTAATTATGAGGGAGACACATGAGTTGGATGTGTC
The DNA here is from genome assembly GCA_034641835.2 of Pinus albicaulis. Taxonomy (NCBI): domain Eukaryota; kingdom Viridiplantae; phylum Streptophyta; class Pinopsida; order Pinales; family Pinaceae; genus Pinus; species Pinus albicaulis. The sequence continues at coordinate 195,686 of JAXQQM020091075.1, read as the reverse complement.
TGTGAGTGGGAATAATTGTCACAATTTCTGCACTACATGTTCTAATGGGAGCATGAGAGGAGATATGGCCACCACATCCAAATATTTGTTCTCTTTTGAGGTGGGTCATAAGATTGATATTAATCCGTTGTAAATCCATGGGAAAGTGCTAGATCATGTATTATTGTTGTTACATTCATCCATTTACTATCCTTTAGTAGATGTGATGAATCATGGACATTGCTTGCCATGTAATTTTCTGAAGTTGCAGTGGATGATACTGCGCTGTATCCTTGAGAGAAATTGTTTGCATCATGTATCATCATGTAAAATCTTCAGCAAAACTCTCATTATGATGTTCCATGATGACCATGTCCTATTCTTCATGGATGGATTGTTTTGGGCCAGCTTGTTCTTCATTGTTGGAGGAGCCTTCTTTGGAGGATTATTCTTCACTTTGCCATTGGAGGGAAATAATTTTGCAGTCCAGGATCAGCATACACTCTACAATTTTCATGAGTGGATAGAAGGAAAGCATGGGGTAAGCTATGATGCTTTCCAATTTCATATTTTCAGCCCACCTTCATTACCGGAGCTTGAGGTGGAAGGAGATTTTCAGGAGTTGCCTTGTTGGGGGGTGGCTCATTTTGTTTGGATGATTGATTGGGGATGGAGGATCCACATAAGGGAGATTTTCTTCATTATATTCCAGACTCCATGCCTTGAGTGGAGATTCTTCAGTTCTATCCTTGCAGTTCCTTGGGGAAAAGCAACATTTGGGAGGGGAGGACTGTAATGTTCCAATTTTTTCTTCAATAAATTGGAACATTAAATTTTGTCTAAACTCATTTAGGAGATGAATAATTCGGTAAAGAGGCCCAAAGATAATAAAAACATAAATAAAATCCCTCTATTATGAAAATGGATCAGCCATGGAAGCAGATTTCACACCCTCATGTGTGAAAGGAGATATTTGCAAAGAGGTTTGACCAAGTCAACCAGCGCAGGGTATGAGTTGGAAAGCACTACATGACAATGTAGGAGGGAAGCTTCTAGAGGAAGGGAATCTTATAGAGGAAGGGTCCATGAGAAGTCTCCAATTTCTATATAAATGGAGGGGAGGAGAGCTATTGACATTCATGCATATGTTTATGATATTGAGTTCGTCATTTTGACTTCTTGAGCACGCTGGTTGTTTAACTAGTTTGTAGAACTGTTTAGTGCACCAAGTGTCTCCGTTCAGAGATCTCACCCTCAGCCCCGGGGGACTTCGAGTGCCTGCTTGGGTGAGGTTGTACCATCATTATTTTGGCTCGAGACCGAAGCATCATCCTCCAGGATAGCGTTATTGCTGTAGCAGCATAATACTGTGTTGTAGGGTGTTGTCGTGGAGACTCCACAACACCACTTCCATTGCTTGTTTTTCAGAGGGGGAGTCTTTCTTTCCTTTGGAGGATCAGTTTGGAAGCTTGAGAGCTTATTTTAAGATCTTGGCATCAGGCCAACACATATTATTTCCCCTATTGCGTAGTTTGCTCCAATAGCTGTGTTATTTTCATAGTGCATTCGCTGCGTGGTTTTGCAGATTGATTGGAGGGTGGGATCTCAAGTGTAAGGATCAGCTTTCCACTTTGGAGATCCATTGGAGGAGGTTTACTTCATATATTTTCATATTATTCAGCCTTCTCTATGTATTTCTAGTTCCAGAGTTGCCGTAGCTTCCCAGCTACTCTGGCATTTTTGACATTTTGTATATTTTAGCCAATCCCTTAGAGGATTGATGTATTTTTGCTTATAAGGGTTAGAGATTTGCTCCCCTCATTTATCTGATCTGATATTTTCATATTCAGTCATTTATAATGTATATTTGCAGTAGCCTGCATTATTTTCTGTAGTCCTACTTTTGGTACATGTGAATTGCCGAAAACCCTTGCCGGGTGTCCTTTTATTGTGTAAAAGGGGTTAAACCTCTATTTATCTACTATTTGATCAATATAAGCTATATATCAGTCATCTTCCATCACTTTCTGTAGCAACCATAGTGGGAATTACACTCTCATAGTATTTAGAAATTTCTGTTTAGCAAAGTCATGGGAAATCAGGGTTTTCTAGACTAGTAGGGAAAGGAGGAACTGTTTAACTTAGCTAGAATGCTTATTCTGAGCTGAAATTCGGAGAATAAGTCCCTCATGACCTCAGATATCAGATTCAATCATCCCAACCCTATGTTTTTACGAAAATATCTGATATTAAGATTTTTAGTGCATAAATTTCTGATTTTCCCCATCCTTTGGATTGTAAATCTGAATTAAAGTGAATTAAGCAGTTCAATATGATTTATTTATGTTCCTCGTGCATATTATAAGCTTATTCATCACAGCAAGACCGTTATACAGTTGATGTCTTGCTGAAACCTTGATTTTGGGATATTACAGGGAAGAACTATGATTATTGGGCCATTACCATGATAGCCCTGTTTGCCTCCGAGGAATTATGGGAATTTGTAGAAGATGGTTTTTAAGAACCAGTAGTTGAACAAGAGTTTAATTCCTTAACACAAGCAAAGAAGGATTTATTGAAGAGCAATAAGAAGGACTCTAAAGCCCTCTTCTATCTCTATCAAGAAGTACATGAGAGTGTGTTTCTAAGAATAGAAGTAGATAAGGGATCCAAGGATGCATGGGAGACTCTTAATAAATCCTATCAAGGTATGGAGAAAGTGAAGACAACAAAACTACAATTATTGAGGAGAGATTTTGAAACTCTCTGTATGAAAGAGTCTGATAACATAGACTCATTCTTCACACATGTGATTGGGATGGTCACATAGATAAGGTCTCTTTGAGAGACACTTGAAGAAAGAAGGATAGTGGAGAAACTATTGAGGATCCTACCCTCAAGGTTTGATGTTATTGTAACCACCATTGAAGAGACAAAGGATCTCTCAAATTTCACAGTAGAAGAACTTCATGCATCACTAATGACTCATGAACAGAGATTAGGAAGATCACTAAACCCATATTTGGAGCATGCCTTCAAGACCCAAATGCCTTTTGGAAGAGGAAGAGGTCAAGGCAGAGGAAGAGGAAGAGGCATAAGCCAACACAAAGGAGGAAGAAATAGCTCTTAACATTCACATGGAAGGAGCAACATTCAGAATCAAATCCAAGGCCAAGGTAGTAGCCAACAAGGTGGACACCAACATGCTCATGGAAAAAGGTATGACAAATCCAATGTCTAATGTTATTATCGCAAGAAATATGGGAACTATGCTAATGAATGTAGGAAAACGAAAAATGACATGAATAATAGGCATAATGCTAATGTAGCAAGAGAAGAAAAGAACCCAAAGAATGTGATGTTAACATGTCATGTAGCACAAGATAGGCAAGATGATGTATGGTTATTAGATTCAGGCTGCAGTAATCACATGACTGGAAACATATGAATGTTTTCCAATCTTGATGAAGAAGTTAAATCTGAGGTAACAACACGAACTGATACTAATATCTCTATAAAAGGAAAAGGCAGAGTAAGTATCCATGAAAGAAATGGTGAGTAGAAATTTGTGCCAGATGTATACTATGTTCCTGGCTTGAAATGTAATCTTTTGAGCGTTGGGAAACTCATAAAGAAATGTTACAATGTAGTTTTTAAAAATGATGTGTACACAATAATGGATATACCTCCAAGAAAGAATATTATTGCTCAAATACAAATGACCAGCAATAGAATGTTTCCACTCAAGCTCAATACTGACTTGAAGGGAAAAGGAAAGAATGTAGTAGTTGTAATTGAAGAGGTATTTCAAAAGGAAGTTAAAGATGAGAATTGGTTATTGCACTTGAGATTTGGACATCTCAATTTCATAGGTCTGAATTTGATGCACAGAAAAGGAATGGTAAGAGGACTACCATTGATAGAGAAACCAAACAACCTATGTGAAGGCTACATCTTGGGAAAATAACACAGAGAAAACTTTCGATCAGGAAAGAGCATAAGGACAAAAGCACCCTTATAAATTATCCATTCAGATTTATGTGGGTCGATGGAAACATCATCAGTATCGGGCAGCAATTACATGTTGACCTTAATTAATGATTTCACAAGGAAAGTATGGGTTTATTTCTTGAAATATAAAAGTGAAGTGTTTGAAAATTTTTGCCACTTTAAAGCTCTTGTAGAGAAACAAAGTGGGCATAATATAAAAGTTCTTGAACTGACAGAGGAGGTGAGTACATCTCAAAATAATTTCCACGTTTTTGCAGAGAAAATGGCATACAAAAACAGTTTACAATAAGGTACACACCACAGCAAAATGGTGTTGTTGAAAGGAAGAATCGAACCATCATGGAAATGGTGAGAAGTATGCTAAAGCCAAAACATTTTCCAAATGAGTATTTGGTAGAAGCAAAAAATTGTGCTGTGTATATTTTAAATAGATGCCCAACAAAATCTATAATGAACAGAGTTCCAGAAGAAGCGTGGAATGGCAGAAAATGATGAGTCACCCACATGAGAATTTTCGGATGTGTGGCTTATGCACACATTCCAAATCAGCTGAGAAATAAGTTGGATAGTAAGGGGGATAAGTGCATCTTCCTTGGATAATGTGAAGATTCCAAGGGATATATATTATATAACCCATCCACAAAGAAGATGTGCAATTCATAAAAGAGGAAGCATGGGATGGAAGAATTGAGAAAACAATCAATGTTAAAAGTTGTTTGTCTCATAATGATGATGAGGAAAATGTGGTTGAAGATAACACCTCATTGATAGCACCACCTCCACCAACACAAGGACATCAAGGGACACCACAAGCAAGAGTATGAACACCCTTGAGAAGAAATGAGAGTGCTTCTCCAAGCACACCACATGGAGCAGATTTGAGTACTTCTTCAAGCACATGTACACCAAATGAAAGAGGAACAAGATTAAAAAATTTTAATGAAATTTATGAGCAAGAAGCAGCAAATGAAGGTATGAACTCTTTTTTTTCTTTATATTTTCATGTTGATGATCCTATTCATTTTGAAGAAGCTATAAAAGAGAAGAAATGGATAGAAGCAATGGATGAAGAAATAAAGGCAATAGAGAAAAACATAACATGGGAGTTGGTTGATCTCTAAAAAGGTAAATAATTCATTGGAGTTAAATGGATCTATAAGACAAAAAGAAATGTTGAAGGTAAGATTGAAAGGCACAAGGCCAGACTTGTTGTCAATGGTTATAAGCAGCAACATGGAAGAGATTGTGAGGAAAATTTTGCACCAGTTGCAAGAATGGAAATAGTGAGAGCAGTGCTGTCCATAATAGCACAAAAGAAATGGAAGGTTTACCAAATGGATGTAAACTCAGAATTTTTAAATGGAATGTTAATGGAAGAGGTTTATGTTGAACAACCTCTAGGCTATGAGAAAAATGGCCAAAAGCACAAAGTTTGCAGATTGAAGAAAGCTCTTTATGGGCTGAAGCAAGCACCAAAAGCATGGTACAGTAGGATAGATTCCTATCTACTGGAAAATGGGTTTGAAAAATGTGAAGGAGAACCCACATTATATATCAAAGAAAAGTATGGTAACATGCTAATTGTGGTTTTATATGTTGATGATGTGATATTCACAGGTAATGATAATTACCTTATTGAAAATTTTAAAATAGTCATGAAAGATGAATTTGAAATGACTGATATGGGATTGCTGAGATACTTGTTAGGAATAGAATTAGAGAAAAATGAAAATGGGATTTTTTTCTCACAAGAAAAGTATGTTAATAAAGTTTTGGAATATTTAATATGAAGGAGTGCAAGGCAGCAATTATCCAGAAGTAATGGGATTGAAATTGAGTAAAGATGACAACAGCAAAGATTTTGATCCTAGTTTGTATAAGAGCATAGTTGGCAGCCTCATGTATTTGACTGCAACTAGGCTTGATACTATGCATTCTGTTAGTTTGATTTCTAGATTTATGGGGAGGAAAAAAGAAACACATTGGCAAGTAGCAAAAATAATTCTGATATGTGAAAGGAACTAAAAGGTATGGAATTCTATATACTACTTCAGAAAATTCTGAATTGATTGGATATACTCATAGTGATTGGGCTGGAAGTATTGATGACCAGAAAAGTACTTCTAGTTATGTTTTTCATATGGGTTCAGAAGCCAATTCATGGGCTTCTAAGAAACAACCTATTGTAGCATTGTCTACAACAAAGGCAGAGTATGTGGCAGCTACAGTAGCAGCATGTCAAGTAGTTTGGATGAGAAGAATGTTGAGGAATTTATGTCAAGACTAGGTAAAAGAGACAATGATTTATTGTGACAATAGCTCAGCTATTGCATTATCAAAGAATTCTGTGTTTCATAAAAGAACTAAACACATAGATAAAAAGTTTCACTACATCAGGGAATTGGTGACCAATGGAGAAATTGTTTTACAGCATTGTAGAAAAGAGGAGAAGTTTGCAGACATTCTGACAAAGCCATTGGGGCAAAAGAGTTTTGAATATTTAAGAAAATGTTTGGGTATGACTTATAACCCAGCAGCTAACTTTAAGGGGGAGTGTTGAAAATATTAAAGTCACTTGCGTACCCCATGCAGGTAGAAACATAGTACAAACAGGAGAAGAAGGTTAAGTGTACACTTCTGTGCATTTAACAGAGGCATGGAGAAAATTGTAAGGAAGGATTTTTGTTTATGGGGCGTAGCCACCATTGCTGAGAAGAAGTTTTTTTTTTATGGGTCATAGCCGCATTTGCAAAGAAGAATTGAAGAGTTCGTGGTTCAACCATGCAACAGAGGAGTTTCTATTAAAAACAGTCTTTTCGGGCTTTTAAGCCCTCAACAACCAAACAAGGAATTTCTTTTTTCAGTGCGCTAAAATATTTTTAAAAGTTTTTTTTGAATGAATGGGCCACGTCATAAGTGGTCCCCACTTCATCTCCCATCGCCAAGTTATATTTTAGTGTCTTGTTGATATGAAATTCTGGAGCAATGCGATGTTGCGATATCGCACATCGCATATCACAACGGACGAGTGTTACATACCACCGCAAATGTCATTGTCGATGTTGCTATGCGATGTGGTGCCCACATCCATCGCACATGGCAATCACTTATCGCCATCTTCCCAAACCGCAGGTTCATTGTTATCATCGCGATTCGATGTGGTCCCTACCACCATCACAATCGCTCATCACAAGTCTTTCGCGCAACCGTTCTGCTCGTTCCACCACCGATGCGTCGATGCCGATAGCGCAAGCACATATCACTTATCGCACATCGAAAGGGCACAAGTCTCGCAAACTATTGATCCGCCGCAGTGCGATCTCTGATGTGGGGTCCACTGTTCATGAATATAATTTTTTTTCATTTTGTTATGAGCCGCGACTAAATGCCCTTTTGACATTGTTTTCAAAAATACATGCGGCAATTTTTTTTATTTTTCGTTTTTATTTTATTTTGTTTTATTTTAAAAAAGAAAAAGGGCCGTGCCATATAAAAGTGAAAAGACCATAGGCTTATTGTAATGTTGCATTGATGTGTAGTGAAAAATCCCGCAGGCAGAGAAAAACACAGTAAAGACCAGTAAGCATTGTATGTGCATTTTTTGAGAAAAAGATTTTATTTTGAAGAGCACTACGTCTGTAGCAGTCTTATCCATATTTTGTAAATCCCTCGAGAAAGGAAGAACTCCATCATTTTGTAATAGTTTTTTTTTGTTTGTTAATGAAATAGAAACAGTTTTTGCAATCTCTGTCCAGCAGTAAATGAAATTTTTTTATTCCTTGCATTTGAAGGAGAGTATTATTCTCTCAGTATCTGTTCTAGAATTATCAGAAATTCCAACAAAAAGTTCGTTTAAAAATCTAAATGATAGCCAACGATTGTTGGATATTCGACAAACATGCACAGATAGAAGATAAAATGAAACACGCAACGGGAAGCAACCTTTTCATTTGTTTAGGTGTTGAACAATGTAAACAAAGCAACATGGTGATAAATTCTAAATGATTGAAGAAAGAAATATATATATATATATATATATATATATATATATATTTTTTTTTTTTTGGCTTGAAATTGAAAAACAATTTAATTTTTTTTTTCATCGCATCCATGAGATTGCATATTAGATGAAGAATACCCCCTGATTATGAAATCTAGAACATTTATAGTTTTATTTGAAACAGAATTGAATTTCCTCATGCTCAATTTCAATATAGATCAAGCTTACTAGTTTAAAGATAATTCAATTGTGTAACAAAGCATTTAATATTGTAGAGTAGTGAAATCATCTTAAAAAAAGTATAAGATGGTGTAAAGTAGCTTGAGGGGAGTTCATTGAAGAGGAGTTACTTTAAGGTGTAGTTAGTAGAGAGAGTAAAGGGTTGAGATATATTTCAAGGGTAGTTACGCTTTTTTTATTTTCATTTTACTTAGAAAATTTTATAAAATTAAAATGAATAATATATATAGAAAATATTTTTATTGTAAAAAAAGAGTTATGTTTGTTTTTGTAGATGATATTGATAAGCCATGATAATGGCTATGACATTGTAACAAAGCCTACTTATATATTGAGAATCTTAATAGTAAATAGGTTTTGTTACAATAAGATGGACCAACACTATGGCTTATCAATACGACATGCCCAAAAAACCATAACTAAATATGTAACATTTTTTTTTAATTAATGAATTTAATTAAAAAGACAGAAAAGACAATACTAATGTGAAAATAAATCTTAGCCTATATACTAGTAAAAATATTATAAAATATTCTATTAAGGTTAAATCCCTCCCATCTATCTTTATTAAAATAAAATTCTCTAAATGTCATTCCAAACTAGCCATGTCTATCAACATAATAATAATTTAAAATAAAGTGACAATTTTATTAATTATTATGACTTTATTCAATCTTAGTAATGTAAAAAGTATCATGAACTAAAATTAAGTGTTTTTGATATCTATTCTAAATTACCCTTTAAATAAATTAGCAAATTATTTTAACTAATACATTTTCTTTTAAATAATTATAATAATAATAGTAATAATAAATGCACAATTAATTATATCTCTTCAATTATGATGATTTTTTAAAATAATAATAATAATAATAAGTACACAATTAATTAAATGTCTTCAAGTATGGTGATTATCATGCTACCAATTAACAACTAAATTAATTAAAATTTATTAAAAATTAACATCTTTTACTAAATAATATCTTAAATTTTTTAATTCCAGCATTATTTTTTTTATTTTTTAACGATTTTCCTTTGACTTTTGTCTTTAAAAAATATAATTTCCATTTTCCAATGAACTTATAAACATGGTAAAAAAATTGCTGTTGACATGGGGGGCCTTCAAAATATTCAAGAGCCTTAAAGGGGATAGTCACTACTACTAGAGGTTTTGGTACATAGGTTTTCAATATATGGATCATTTCCATATGCCATCCGGTCCAATTACGGTTTAAGGCGTTGGCTATTTTGTATAACGGAATTTCTAATGTCTTTCCCTGGCCAAAAGTAAAATAAACTATAATTATGTAATGCCCTACCTAAAAGTATAGTAAAATATAATTATGCATCTTTGATTTTTCCAATATGAGACAAGTTTATTGCATACATCTTTCTCAATCACCTACCTAATACATTTGAAAAATTCATGCAATGTACACAGTTGAAATATTAAAGTCACCTGCTAAGCCTTGAGTAGGGAGAAAAGAGTACAAAGGCAACAACAACAGAGATTGAGTGCACAGCACCGTGTAATAAAGAGGAATGGAGAAATTTGTAAGGATGAATTTAATTTTTGATGGGCCACAACCACAATAGCAGAGGAGAATTAAATGGATGATGGGCAGAGCCATTTGCAGGAGGAACGAAGATTTCCCATAGATCTGAACTACGAAGGAGCAGTTTTTATTAATACAGTCATTTCGGGCATTTAAAGCCCTCAACAACCAAATATGAATGAAATAGTTCAAAACAACCGAAATTCCTTTAAATTCTGAAGAGGCAGGACAAGTGGTCCCCACCACTTTATGCGCAAATCGCAAATCACATTTTTAGAAGTTAAATGTCTTGCAGATGTGGCAGGTCTCGATGCGATACGATCATCACAATCACAAGAGAACAGAGGAGTGTATATATATATGTGTATGCGCCAGTTGAAAGTTGCGATATGAGATTGCGCCATCACAAATCGTAACATTGCAAATCGCATATGTATTCTGCCATATGCTTGAATCGCTGGTTGAAAGTGCCGATGGTGATTTGCGATCGCGCCATCGCAAATCGCGAAATCACAAAATAGCAAATTCATATGTTATTCCGCCAAGTATATGTTTGTTCGCTGATCGCAAATCGCAATATCACACGATCGCAATATCGCAATGTTGCATTGCAAGTTTTGTTTTTGTACCTCCAATCCAGCGATCGCCGATCACCGACTGCGATGTGGTCCCCACTCGTACGTCGCACTTATGATAGTTTTTATGTTCGGGACTGTATTCCCTTTGTTATTTTGTTTTATTTCTTTGTTTAATGTTTTACTCCCGCCACGCCATATAAAAGTGAAAATGCCCGAGAGGCAAAGGAATTGTAATGTTATTTGTTTTGTTTGCACAGCAGTGCGAAAAGGAGAAATACACAGTAGTGTTGATTTACAGAGACAGAGTGTGTTGTTTGAGAGAACAAGGAGTAGTTTTGTGCACTTTGTTTTGCAGCAGTCACTATTTTGTATCCCTCTGAGTTAGAGGAAGAATCTCTAATAGTTTTTGTTGAAGTAATAGAAGTTGTTTTCAGTTTGAAAACTCTGTCTCCTGTCAAAGAATTTTTATATTTCTTTGTGTTGAAGAGGGGAGTTTTACTCTCTCCATTTCTATTGTTTTGAATTTCCCAAAATTCCAACATGGTATCAGAGCTAATTTAGGCTCTTTGAAGGTTTCAAAGAATCTGAAGAAGAAGAAGACTTTTTGTAGTGTTTTCTCCAGCAGCGTGAAAGCTCAACAGAAGTCAAAAGTTCAGGTATTTCTCAAAGATAACAGATCTGTTGTTTATTATTTAAAAGATTTTGTTCTTTCAGAAAGGGAAAGAAAGTTTGTTTAAGTTAAGAGTTCAGTTTAAAAGAAATGGCTGGACCAAGCACTGGTATGAGTATTGGAAATACTCAGCTTCCACAATTTAATGGAAAGAACTATGATTATTGGGCCATTACCATGAGAGCCCTGTTTGTCTCACAAGACTTATGGGTGTTTTTAGAAGATGGTTTTGTTGAACCAGCTGATGAGCAGGCTTTTAATGCCTTAACTCAAGCAGAGAAGGACCTATTGAAGAGAAATAGGAACAAAGATGCTAAAGCCCTCTACTATTTGTATCAAGCAGTAAATGAGAGTGTGTTTCCAAGGATAGTAGCTGCTAAGAGATCTAAGGAAGCATGGGAAACTATGAAATTAGCCTATCAAGGTATGGAGAAAGTTAAGACAGCAAAAATTCAGTTGCTGAGGAGAGATTTTCAAACTCTTTGCATGAAGGAGTCAGATAATGTAGACACATTTTTTACACATGTGATTGGGATTGTAAATCAGATAATATCCCATGGAGAAACTCTTGAAGAAAGAAGGATTTTGGAGAAACTTTTGAGGAGCTTACCCTCAAAGTTTGATGTTATTGTTACCACCATAGAAGAGACCAAAGATCTCTCAAAGTTCACAGTAGATGAACTTCATGCCTCACTGATAACTCATGAACATAGATTGAGCAGAGATGAAAAATCATCTCTAGAGCACGCCTTCAAGACCCAGATGGCTTCAGGAAGAGGAATAGGTCAAGGCAAAGGAAGAGGAAGAGGCAGAATCAAAAACAGAGGTGGAAGGAATAGCCCTTCACATTCACATGGAAGGAGCAATAGTCAGAATCAGAGCCACGGCCAATGCAACAACCAACAAGGTGGACATCAACACCAACATGCTCATGGACAAAGGTATGAAAAAACCAATGTCCAATGTCATTATTGCAATAAATATGGTAACTATGCCAATGAATGTAGAAAGAAGCAAAATGACATGAAAAATAGGCAGAATGCTAATGTAGCAAAAGAAGAAAAGAACCCAAGTAATGTGTTGTTAGCTGGTAATGTAGCACAAGATAGAGAAGATGATGTTTGGTTCTTAGATTCAAGATGCAGTAATCATATGACTGGAAACATAGCAATGTTTGCCAATCTAGATGAAGAAGTAAAATTAGAAGTGACCACAGGGACTGATACTAAGATCTTTGTCAAAGAAAAAGGCATATTTAGTATTCGAGCAAGAAATGAGGAGCAGAAATTTGTTCCTGATGTGTATTATGTTCCAGGTCTAAAGTGTAATCTTTTGAGCGTTGGGAAACTCATAAACAAAGGTTACAATGTAATTTTAAAAGATGATGTGTGCACAATAAAAGATATACCTCCAAGCAAGAAAATCATTGCTGAAATACAAATGACCAGCAATAGAATGTTTCCACTCAAGCTCAACACTCACTTGAAAGGAAAAAGAAAAAGCATAGCAGCTGTAACACAAGAAGCCTTCCAGAAGGAATAGAAAGATGAAAATTGGTTATGGCATCTGATATTTGGACATCTCAATTTAGGTGGATTAAATTTGCTGCACAGAAAATAAATGGTGAAAGGCTTACCATTGATTGAGAAGCCTGATAGCCTATGTGAAGGTTGCATCTTGGGAAAGAAACACAGAGAAAATTTTCCATCAGGGAAAAGCATAAGGGCGAAAGCACCCTTAGAAATCATCCACTCAGATTTGAGTGGGCCGATGTAAATAGCATCAGTTTCAGGCAACAATTACATGCTGACCTTCATAGATGATTTCACAAGAAAATTGTGGGTTTATTTCCTAAAATATAAGAGTGATGTTTTTCAGAAATTTTGCCACTTTAAAGCTCTTGTAGAGAAACAGAGTGGGCAGTACATTAAATTTATCAGAATCGATAGAGGAGGATAATATATATGAAAGGAATTTCTGCGTTTTTGTAGAGAGAACATCATACACAAGAAGTTTACCAGAAGGTACACAGCGCAACAGAATGGAGTTGCTGAAAGAAAAAATCGAACCATAAAGGAAATGGTGAGAAGCATGCTAAAGGCAAAACACTTGCCGAATGAGTATTGGGAAGAAGAAGCAAACTATGTTGTGTATATTTTAAATAGATGCCCCACAAAATTTGTGATGAACAAAGTTCCAAAAGAAGCGTGGAGTGGCAGAAAATAGGGAGTCACCCACATGAGAGTTTTTGGATGTGTGGCATATGCACACATTCCAGACAAGTTGAGAAAGAAGTTGGATAGTAAGGGGGAGAAGTGCATTTTCCTTGGATATTGTTAAGATTCCAAAGGATACAGATTATATAACCCATCCAAAAAGAATTTTGTGATAAGCAGAGATGTGAAATTTATTGAAGAGGAAGCATGGGATGGAAGTATCGAGAAAACATTTAATGTTAAAAGTTGTTTATCTCATGATGAAGGTGAAGGAGAGGCGGTTGAAATTAACAACCCATCCATAGCACAACCTCCAGAAACTCAAGGACAGCAAGGGACACCTCAAGCAGTAGCGAGAACACCCTTGAGAAGAAATGGGAGTGCATCACCAAGCACACCACGTGGAGCAGAATTGAGTGCTTCATCAAGCACGTCTACACCAAGTGAAAGAGGAACAAAGTTCAGAAGTATTAGACAAATCTATGAGAAGGGAGAAGAAAATGAAGGTATGAATTCCCTATTTGCTTTGTATTGTCAAGTTGATGATCCTATTCATTTTGAAGATGCTATTAAAGATAGAAAATGGATAGAAGCTATGGATGATGAAATTAATGCCATAGAGAAGAACAAAACATGGGAGTTGGTTGATCTCCCAAAAGGTAAAGAAGTCATTGGAGTTAAATGGGTCTATAAGACCAAGAGAAATGCTAAAGGAAAAATAGAAAGACACAAGGCCAGACTTGTTGTCAAGCGATATAAGCAGAAGCATGGGACAGATTATGATGAAACTTTTGCACCAGTTGCAAGAATGGAGACAGTAAGAGTAGTGTTGTCCATAGCAGCACAAAACAGATGGAAAGTATACCAGATGGATGTAAAATCTGCATTTTTAAATGGAATTTTAATGGAAGAGGTATATGTGGTACAACCTCTTGGCTATGAGAAGAAAGGCCAAGAGCAAAAAGTCTGCAAATTGAAGAAAGCTCTTTATGGGCTAAAGCAAGCACCAAGAGCGTGGTACAGTAGGATAGACTCCTATCTACTAGAAAATGGATTTGAAAAGTGTGAGGGAGAACCCGCCCTCTACATCAAAGAAAAGGATGGTAAAATGTTGATTGTTGTTTTATATGTTGATGATTTAGTATTTACAGGTAATGATGATTACCTTATTGAAAAATTTAAAATAGTCATGAAAGATGAATTTGAAATGACTGACATGGGCTTGTTGAGATACTTCTTAGGAATAGAAGTAGAGAAAAATGAAAAAGTGATTTTTATTTCACAAGAAAAGTATGTGAATCAAGTTTTAGAAATATTTAATATGCAGGAGTGCAAAGCTGCAATTACTCCCATAGTAATGGGATTGAAGTTGAGTAAAAATGACAACAGCAAGGATTTTGATCCAAGTTTGTATATAGTTGGCAGCCTCATGTATTTTACTGCAACTAGGCTAGATATTATGCATGTTGTTAGTCTAATTTCCAGATTTATGGAGAAGCCAAAAGAAGCACATTGGAAAGCAGCAAAGAGAATTTTGAGGTACGTTAAAGGAACTAAAAGATTTGGTATTTTGTATACAGCTTCAGAAAATTAGAGTTAATTGGATACACTGACAGTGATTGGGTTAGAAGTGTAGATGATTGGAAGAGCACTTCCGGTTATGTTTTTCATATGGGTTCAGGAGCCATTTCATGGGCTTCTAAGAAACAGCCTATTGTAGCATTATCTACAGTAGAGGCAGAATATGTGGTAGCTACAGCAGCAGCGTGTGTGTCAAGAAATTTGGATGAGAAGGATGTTGAGAAGTTTATGCCAAGAACAGGTAAAAGGGACAGTGATTTATTGTGACAATAGCTCAGCTATTGCATTGCAAAGAATTCAGTATTTCATAAGAGAACAAAACACATAGATACAAAATTTCATTATATCAGAGAATTGGTGAACAATGGAGAAATTGTTTTACAGCATTGTAAAACAGAGGAGCAATATGCAGATATTTTAACAAAGCCATTGGGACAAAAGACGTTTGAATTTTTAAGAAAATGTTTGGGTATTATGGATAACCCAGCAGCTGAATTGAAGGGGGAGTGTTGAAAAATTAAAGTCGCCTGCTAAGCCTTGAGCAGGGAGAAAAGAGTACAAAGGCAACAGCAGCAGAGATTGAGTGCGTAGCACTGTGTAATAAAGAGGAATGGAGAAATTTGTAAGCATGAATTTAATTTTTGATGGGCCGCAGCCAAAATAGCATAGAAGAATTAAATGGATGATGGGTAGAGCCGTTTGCAGGAGGAACGAAGATCTCCTGTAGATCTGAACTACGGAGGAGCAGTTTTTATTAATACAGTCATTTCGGGCATTTAAAGCCCTCAACAAAAAAATATGAATGAAATAGTTCAAAATAGTCGAAATTCCTTTAAATTCTGAAGAGTCAGGACAAGTGGTCCCCACCACTTTATGCGCAAATCGCAAATCGCATTTTTAGAAGTTAAATGTCTTGCAGATGTGGCAGGTCCCGATGCGATGAAATCATCACAATCGCAAGAGAACAGAGAAGTGTGTATATATATATATATATATATATGCGCAGGTTGAAAGTTGCGATGTGATGCGATCGCTCCATCGCAAATTGCAACATCAAAAATCGCATATGTATTCCGCCATATGCTTAAATCGCCGGTTGAAAGTGTCGATCGTGCGATGCGATCGCGCCATCGCAAATCGCGAAATCACAAAATCGCAAATTCATATGTTATTCCGCCAAGTATATGTTTGTTCGCCGATCGCAGATTGCAATATCGCAATGTTGCATTGCAAGTTTTGTTTTTGTACCACCGATCCGCCGATCCGCCGATCACCGATGGCCGACTGCGATGTGGTCCCCACTCGTATGCCGCACTTATGATAATTTTTATGTTCGGGAGTGTATTCCCTTTGTTATTTTTTTTTATTTCTTTGTTTAATATTTTACTCCCGCCGCGCCATATAAAAGTGAAAAAGCCCGAGAGGCAAAGGAATTGTAATCTTATTTGTTTTGTTTGCACAGCAGTGCGAAAAGGAGAAATACACAGCAGTGTTGATTTACAGAGACAGAGTGTGTTGCTTGAGAGAAAAAAGAGTAGTTTTGTGCACTGTGTTTTGCAGCAGTCACTATTTTGTATCCCTCTGAGTTAGAGGAAGAATCTGTAATAGTTTTTTTTGAAGTAATAGAAGTTGTTTTCAGTTTGAAAACTCTGTCTCTTGTCAAAGAATTTTTATATTTCTCTGTGTTGAAGAGGGGAGTTTTACTCTCTCCATTTCTATTGTTTGGAATTTCCCAAAATTCCAACATACACAACAAAATTTAGAGCATATGAACTTATATTTTAATCCCCTAAATGTTATGCTTTGTAATAACATCATTTCAAAGCGGGGGCGGCTCATTTGTATAAAATCAGCTTTGAATTTCGAGCATGCTGCCTACAGATTCAATGTACGTTAAAATAGTCGATTTGAGGAAGCAAAGAAGAACTCAAAACGTTTTGAGTAAAATAGATTATTTGCATGAATAGACTGAGTGGTATCTGATGATGAAAGCTGCATAAACTCTATAGGCATTCTCAACCATTGGGTTCGAGGTGGCCCACGATGATCAAATCAAAACGCAAGACCTACGCCTTTAAAACGACATGCCTCACATTCGGAATCAAATAATACACCGAGAACTCTCTTAGGTTTTCAGACGGCTAAAAATTCATCCCTTCCCTTTTCGTTTAACTCCTTTTGACTTTGCATCGTGCCACTGTAAGGGCTGTATAAAGTATGCTTCAACATGAAGTTATGACGTTGGAAGGGTGGCTCCATAGAATAAAATTGTACACCAACAACACTCTCATTTTTTCATACATTCCTCAGCAAATCAAAATTCCTCTTTTAACTTTGCATCGACCTTTTGAAAAAAATTATTTGGCTAATCATATTTTATTTATAATATTGTTCCTGTTCATTTCGCAATATATTCCTTTCCGCATGTGAGATTTTATGCCTTTTGAAAAATAATTGTTGCGGCTCTTTTTGCAATATATTCATTATAACGATGGATGCTATAAAAAATGCTATAATTTGAAGAATAAGATAAGCTCAAAAGAAAACAACGGAAATTCTTTTCTCTCAATACAGAGTTTACACAGAAATTAAATTAAAACAAAGGCATGAGAGTTGGGAATAAAATTACAGAGACACATATGGAGAGACAAAAAAAACCGGAGAAAGTTTTATTTCATTCTTCTTCTTCAACAGTTTTTTTTTACATATGTTTGATACATATGAAAAAATCCTACTTAATACAAAATGGCAGAGCTCACAATTAAATGGTAATTCAATTCAAATTCAATGCTAAAGCAGACAGGTAACCACCAATCTTCCTTCCATTGTGACAGAGACAGAGCTCAATGACAACATTAAATAACATTAAATAAAGCAAATGCAACACACAACATGAGATAGAGCTCACACAACTTGTAATTAGCTCAACGACAACATTACATATTTATAGCATAGGCACTGACCTAATCTTCCTAAGATTGGGGCAACAGTCTTGAACTGGTGGAACTAAACTCTAATTATAAAACTCTCGTTCAACAAACCATAACCACTCCTATTTCTACATTATTCTAGATTATTTTCACATCCTCTCTTAATGGAGAAATGGATTTTCTACAACACGTAATTTACTTCTAAAAACTTCAAACCTGAGTTTACCAAGAGGCTTGGTAAAGATATCGGCCATATTATCCCTGGTATTACAAAATACTAAATCAATTTCATTTGATTCAATATTCTCTCATACAAAGTGGTATTGTAGCTCAATGTGTTTTGATCTGGCATGATATATTGGATTGTGTGCTAATTTGATAGCACTTTTATTATCACAATTTGTGCATGTTGAACCACTTTGATCCTCTTCAAGAGTTGTAAGAATTCTCTGCAACTAAACAGTTTCACAGGTGGCATTGGTCAAATATTTGTACTCAGATTCATACTATTCCATGACACAACCCCTGATCCTATATGAAATGCATAGCCAGAGGTAGATCGTCTGTCATCAGGATTTCCTGCCCAATCTGAATCAGAAAAACCTGTGAGTGCAATATTAGACTCATCAGTATACATAATATCTAAATTGATTGTTCCTTTTAAGTATCAGAGAAATTTCTTTGCAACGTTCCAGTCATTTCCTGAAGGCTTAGCCATAAACTGACTAAGGACACTGACTAAGTATGCAATGTCTGGTCTAGTAGTGGTGAGATAGTTCAGAATTCCCACCAACTGACGATATAAAGTTCGGTTTGCCTCTTTAGTTCCATCTTATTTGTACAACTTTGCATTCTGTTCTAAGGGAGTTGAGATAGCTTTGCAATCACTCATATTTAACTTTTTAAGAATTTCCTTTGTATATTTACTTTGAGTGATCAATGTTTTACGAGGCTCTCTCCATACCTCAATTCCTAAATAGTAATGCAATTCACCCAGATCTTTCATTTCAAATTCTTCAGACCACTGAATTTTAATTTTTTCAATTAACTTGTAAGCACTGCCTGTGATAAGGAGATCATCCACATATAAAGATATTAAAGCAACATTTCCTTCTTCATCTTTCTTAACATACAGGTTAGGATCATTTTTTATTTTCACAAACCCATTATGATGAAATAAGGTATCAATCTTTACATGCGATGATCTCGGCGCCTATTTCAAACCATATAAGGCTTTTCTTAACCTACAGACTAGATGCTCCTGTCCGTGTTTGACAAACCCTTCAAGTTGAACCACATAAAATTCTTCCTTTAAATCACCATTCAGAAACGTAGATTTGACATCCAATTGATGTATATTCCAATTATGTTTTGTAGCTAAGGCAATTAGTACTCTAATTGTATTCAATTTAGCTACTGGTGCAAAAGTATCTTCATAATCAATTCCCTCCTGTTGAGCATATCCTTTTGCAAATAATCTCGCCTTAAATTTATCAATGCTACCATCTTCTTTAAATTTAGATTTATACAACCATTTGCTTCCAATTGGAATTTTGTTTTCAGGGAGTTCAACTAACTCCCATGTTTGATTTTTCATAAGAGAGTCATATTCCTCATTCATAGCATTTCTCCATTGTTCATTCTCTTTAGCTTGTTCATAATCAACTGGTTCTACAACATTCATGATATTAAACATCAAGGCATAATCTCTATACCTTGAAAGAAGCTCGGTTTTTCGGGTTGACCTTCTTGGTTCTACAATACCTGTTGGAGTTCCATCCATGATTCTCTTGCTTTGAGGTGAATCTTCCTCTCGTGATGAATCACTTCTGTTGGATGTGCTCATGCTACTTTCATTATGATCTTGAACCTGTGCCTATACCTGTTCCTATTCCTATTTAACCAAAGTATCAATTTTGACATGATAATCATTAGATATATGCCAAGCATCATTCATTGTATCACTTTTATCAGCAATATCATGAAACACTACATCTCGACATGAAAATATTTTATGTGAACTGGGATCAAATAGTTTATATGCTTTCTGATCTGCACAATACCCAATAAAAACACACTTGATTGGCTTTGCATCAAACTTTCTTCTATTATCCTTAGGAATATGTGCAAAGGCAGTACATCCAAATACTCTTAAATGACTGACATCACCTTTATGACCATAAAGAATCTCAAAAGGAGTTTGAAAAGCTAATTTCTTAGTGGGACTTCGATTCTTCAAATAAACAACAGTATTAATGGCTTCTACCCAGAAACCATTAGAAATGTTTTTACCTTGAAGCATACTGCGAGCACACTCCACCAATGTTCTATTCCATCTCTTAGTAACACCATTTTGCTGAGGAGTATGGGGTACTGTGAACTGTTTTTGGATCCCATGAAATTTTCAATACCCGTTAAACGCTCCTGATTTATATTCACCACCCTGATCTGATCTGAGAATTTTAATGTATTTGTCTGTTTTCTATTCAATCAAAGTTCTGAATTCTTTAAAATACTCAAATACATCACTTTTTCTTCGTATGAAGTAGACCCATGTATATCTAGATCTATCATCAACAAAAATAAGAAAGTAGGAAGCACCACCAAGCGACCTAGTTTGCATAGGTCCACATACATCAGTGTGAATTAATTCAAGTATATCAGATTGTCTTTTCTCTGTATGAACGGGAAACTCCTCTCTATGTTTCTTACCAAGTGCAGAAGCTTCACATAGTAAATGTTCACACTTCATAACAGGAAGACCTTCAACCATTGTTTTTCTTTGCAACAAAAATAAATCATTGTAATTTAGTTGCCCATACCTCTGATGCCATAACTCTACTGTTGACGTTTCTATAGATGCCAATGCAACATGACGCTTCATCGTCACATCCAGTTTATACAATCCACCAATCATGATACCTATGGAAACAACCTTGTAGCGATCCAAAACATCTTTCACAATACACCCCAATTTACCAAATTCCACTTTTAAATTATTATCAGTGATAGTTGAAACATATATCAAAATTTTTTTAATACTAGGAACATACATCACATCATGAATCTATCTCATTTTTCATTAGGTAAGTACACATTTATTACGCCATAGCCTTGGAATTTATGTGACCTGTTATCTCCAAGGTAAATGTGTGTGCCATCAGTTTTCTCATAATATTTATCATACCATTCTTTATTACAAGTCATATGAGCTGATGCACCAGAATCTATGAACCAAACAGTCTCATCATCAGTGTCAGTAGACAATGCAGCATCAGAAAGAAACAATTTAAGATTTTTAAATCCATCAGTAACTGAAGTGTCTGTGTTCATGAAATTTCCATTATGCCTTCTATTTCTCTGATTTGATTCATGATTCTTTCTTCTATAGCAATCGTTAGCTAGATGTCCAAGCTTTCCACAATAATCACATTCAATATTTCTATTAACATAAGAATCAGGATGTGTCATACCTTTCTTCATTGCTTGAAAACAGCCTCTGTTCCTGTCCCATGGTCTCCCTCGAAATGATCTTCTACCTCTTGCAATCAATGCCAAGTCAGAATCATTTGAATCTAGTTCAAAAATTTTCATTCTCTCTTCTTCTTAAAGAAGAATTCTAGCCAATTCATCAAATGTAGGAGGCATTTGTCTACCTGAGAATGCTGAAATAAAGACTTTATAGTCTTGGACTAAACCCTTCAAAGAAAATGTTACTAAATCGCTACTAGACACTTTTTCACCAATGTCACCAAACTTATTTCTTAAGTCTTTAATTCTACAAAAAGAGTTGCTGATGATTTCATTGGCTTACATTTTGATAGATAGTAGCTTCGTTTTTAAAAATAAAATGTGGTTTTCATTAATATTTTCGTACAAACCTTTGAGATTTTCCCACGTGTGCTTTGAAGATTTACAGTCCCGAATGTGAGGAATTATGTTGTCCTTTACAGACATGCGCAACAACACTTTTGCTCTCATTTCTCACATATCCAAATCTAGAATCGCGATGGCAGCAGCAGGCTTGGGCTCATCACCATTGACAATCGTCTAGAGGTTGTATGCCTCGAGAACGGTGACCAGCTTAAACTTCAAATTGACGTAGTTTTCGCCATCAAGTTTGGTGGATTCATTTAAATATGGGTCGGCAAGAGGATTAACCATTTTTTTCAACAACAATGACCAGATTCAATTGCAAGAAATTAATTCATCGCAATGATCATGCACCAAATTTGATCTATAATCTTCTTCAGCTCACAACAATGACAACGTCGGCTCTAGCTTTACGCAGGAGCAATGTTCTCACCAACCCACGCTGCTTGGCAGTGTATGCAGCAAACGTCTTATGGGAAAAAATTTTGACAACATTCCTCCACTCCTCTACGACTCCTACATAGCACGGGAGTTCTACACACAGGTGAGGACGCGATGCTCCACGCAGCACCATCCATGCAGGTGAGGACACGATGTTCAGTTTACATAGCTCTAATTTACATTCCAATGTTCGATTCGAAGATTAAATTTACACAGCTCAAATAAATATTATGCTGGGAGTGTTGAGCAGGGCTCCACATAGCAAGGCTCCTCTCTCACATGAGGATGGAAAACGATGCTTGGTCGTGTAGATCAACAGCCCGCAGACTAGGATGGCAGTGTTCGCAGGATGCAACAGCGTTCAGTAGCCAAGCATCATTATCTCTGATACTAAATTAAATAAATAAAATGCAACATGCAACATGAGATAGAGCTCACACAGCCTGTAATTAGCTCAACGACAAAATTACATATTTATAGCATAAGCACTCACGTAATATTCCTAATATTGGGGCAACAATCCTGAACTGCTGGAACTAAACTCTAATTATAAAACTCTCGTTCAACAAACCATAACCACTCCTATTTCTACATTATTATAGATTATTCTCACAGTATAAAGTATGCTTCAGCATGAAGTTATGACGTTGGAAGCGTGGCTCCATAGAATAAAATTATACACCAACAACACTCTTATGTTTTCAGACATTCCTCAGCAAATCAAAATTCCTCTTTCAACTTTGCATTGACCTTTTGACAAAAATTATTTGGCTAATCATATTTTATTTATAATATTGTTCTTGTTCATTCCGCAATATATTCCTTTCCGCATGTGAGATTTTATGTCTTTTGAAAAATAATTTCTCCGGCTCTTTCCGCAATATATTCATTATAACGATGGATGCTATAAAAAATGCTATAATTTGAAGAATAATATAAGGTCAAAAGAAAACAACAGAAATTATTTTCTCTCAATACAGAGTTTACGCGGAAATTAAATTAAAACGAAGGCACCAGAGTTGGGCATAAAATTACAGAGACACACACACAGAGACAAAAAACTAGAGAAAGTTCTAGTTCATTCTTCTGCTTCAGTAGTTTTTTTTACATCTATTTGATAAATATGAAAACATCCTACTTAATACAAAACGACAGAGCTCACAATTAAATGGTAATTAAATTCAAATTCAATGCTAAAGTAGACAGGTAACCACCAATCTTCCTTCCGCTTTGAAAGGCCATTTATTCATAAAAACAACGCACAGAGTCTTGTACACCGGACTTGAAATCCTTTAGGTTTCGGCTTTGAAACCATATATCATCTGCGCCCTCATCACATATCATACTTCGGTGATGTCAAAATTTAGGTTGGCCACTATCCTCCTGAGCTTGCACAATGCAATAAGCAATCACATCGCATCACAACTTAAAACATTTAACACATGGTCAACTTAACTAGAAAAATTAAAAACTTGCAATTGTGATATCCACATCACAACTTACAACAAACATCTTGTGAAGTTTGAAATTTAAATGAACCGATCATCAATTTCGATGTGCGATGGCGATGTCTCATCGCAACATCGCAAGGTTTGCAACAGGGCATAAAGGGAAGTTCTAATTTGTGCGAAGTGCAAAACGCTAAATGGCAAAAAGTGCAAAAAGGTGTGGGTAAAGGTAAAACAGGGAAAAAAAGGTTTGTTTGCAGGAATGGTAATGCGTTAAGGTTGGATGGGTCCCATCAATATCTCATCGGCAGAGATTTAGTATTTTTCAGTTCGTTAAGTGGAAAGGTTAAGAACTTGCGAAGTACACAGTGCGGGAAAAAGGTAGGTAATACGACGGGAAGAGAGTTGAACAGAGAGTGATGTCGGACTCTATTTTTTGAACATTTACGGAAAATTGTGTGAAGTGAGTAGCTTGTTGATTTCCCATTCCTTGAGCTTGTCCTTCCCTTTAAAATACATTTAACTATTGTATGGTTGTTGTTAGTTTATTCATGGCGGTGGTTGGGAGTTATTTCCAACACGTCCCCTTAATCACAATTGTCGTCATTGACCATTCCCAAATATTCTCCGCGATTAAAAAAAAAAAAATTGTGCCAACGACTTTGTGAAGATGTCCGCATATTCTTCCTCTGACCTGCAATGCTGTAACACAATTTGACCATTGTTAACTAATTCTCTTATGAAATGATATTTAGCATCAATGTGCTTTGTCCTCTTGTGGAAGGTAGAGTTCTTTGATAATGAAATTGCTGAACTGTTATCACAGAAAATTGTGGTTGCTTTGTCTTGTTCACGACATAAATCCAACAACATCGTTCTCATCCAAACTTCTTAACATGTTGTTGTTGTTGTAGTGACATACTCAGCTTCTGTTGTTGATAATGCAACTATTGGCTGCTTCTTGGAAGCCCATGAAATGGCTTCTGAACCCAAATAAAAAACATATCCTGATGCACTCTTTTTGTCATCAACACTTCCAACCCAATCACTGTCATTGTAACCAATCAGCTTAAAATCATCAGTTTCAGAGTACAGAATACCATACTCCTTCGTCCCATTGACATACTTAAAAATTATTTTGGTTTCCTGCCAATGTGTCTCCTTGGGTGTCTCCATGAATCTTGACATCAAACTAAATGCATATATTATATCAAGCCTAGTTGCAGTCAAATAAATTAGGCTCACAACCATGCATTTGTATAATGTCATATTGACATTGCTGCTACAATATTCCCTGCTCAAATTCAACCCCATGACAATTCGAGTTGGTGATGACTTGTTGTTCAGCATATTAAACCTCTCTAAAATTTCTTCAACATATTTTTCTTGAGAGTTAAAAATTCCATTTTCTTTTTTCTTCACTTCTATGACTAAAAAATATCTTAACAACCCCAAGTCAGTCATTTCAAAATCACTTTTCATGACTGATTTAAAATCAGTGATGAGAGAATCATCACTGCCTGTAAAAATAAAATCATCTACGTACAAAACAACAATAAGAATCTTAATGTCATTTTCTTTGATGTAGAGTTTAGGTTCACCATCTCATTTGTCGAACCCTTTTTCCATTAGGTAAGAATCTATCCATGTATACCATGCACACGGTGCTTGCTTCAACCCATAAAGAGCTTTCTGCAATTTACACACCTTGTGTTCTTGGCCTTCTAGCTAGGATGTTGTTCAACATACACCTCCTCTTTCAGCACTCCATTCAAGAATGCTGACATCACATCCATTTGATATACTTTCCATTTTTGTTGTGCTGCTATTGACAACACTGTTTGCACTATCTCCATCCTTGTGACTGGCGCAAAGGTTTCCTCATAGTCTCTTCCATGTTGTTGCTAGTATATTTTGACAACAAACCTTGCTTTATGCCTTTCTATCTTTCCTTCAATGTTGCTCTTGGTCTTATAGACCCATTTCACTCCAATGAATTCTTTTCCTTGCGGAAGGTCCACTAATTCCCATGTGTCATTCCTTTCTATTGATCCTATCTCTTCATTCATTGCATCAACACATTTCTATTCTTTGAATGCATTTTAAAGTATATGGGATCATCTACATGACAAAATAAGGCAAATAAATAATTCCAACCAACACTGTTTTAAACTTCTTCTTGCTCATAAATTTCACTTAAATTTTTGAATTTTCGTCTTCTTATACTTGCTAAAGAAGAGCTTGGTGTTGAGCTTGAAGTAGATGGAATTGCAGATCTTTGTGGTGTTCTTGGAGAATCACTTACTTGATTTCACAGTGTTGTCCTATTACTTGCTTGCGTAGTGCTTTTTTGAGCTTGTGTTGGTGGAGGAGGAGCCACTATTGAGGAATTACTTGTTGCAGTTAATTCCTCTTTTTCGTCATGTGACATACATGTTTTCACATTTATTGTCTTCTCTAAACTTCCATCCCATGCTTCCTCTTCTATGAACTGAACATCTATGTTTATTATTACCCTCATAGTTAATGGATTGTATAGTTTGGATTCATCACTATATCCAAGAAATATACATTTCTCCCCCTTGCTGTCCAAATTCTTCCTCAACTCGTCTACGACATGTGCATATGCCACACATACAAACTATTGGGTATGTGTTATATTCTTTCCACGACTAGGCCCATGTGTTGTACGTTGCGCCGGGCGCAGTAGAGGGGTCACAGGGGGGGTGGCAGTCCCCCTTGTCAGGGTCCAGGGCAGCGCCCCGAGAATTTTTTTTTGGTGTGCGAACCCACTCATAGGCGGACCCACCCATGTTTTTTGCATGATTTTGCACATGGTTTTGGGGTACGATGGTTTACAGCCCCTAGTATTTTGTAGATCCGGTCAAGGGAACTACGGTTATGTTCTAATCCAGGGTTAATGGATAGGGGTTTATGTATGCTTCGGCATGTATATATATGTGTTGTAACACTGGAACATAATGAAAAATCAAGCTGGTCATCCCGATTTGGGATCCATGGGAAAATCTCTGTGTTTTTCTGTTTTATGTTTTATGCTCTCGCTATTGTTTATTTTATGTTATAAGATTCGCGTGTAGATAATTTTTGTTCAGGGTTAAAACCTACATTTGGTATCAGAGTTGTTTCGGCTTCAAGGGGATGCCTTTGCTGCTGAGGGTTTTTTTCTCGGGCCTGAGATAGACCCTGTTTAGTGGGAGATTTGCAGGATCGATTCTTGCGGTGAAAGAAGATGGCGAGCGGTGGAAAGATAGAGATCGATAAATTTAATGGTCAGAGTTTTGAGTTGTGGAAGCTCAAGATGGAGGATCTGCTGGTGGATAAATATCAGTGGATCGCGATAGATCTAGGTACTAAACCAACGGCAATGTCAGATGAAGACTAGAAGAAACTGGATCGGAAGGCTAAGAGCAAAATACGGTTGTGTGTCTCAGATTCAGTATTTTTGAATGTATCTAGGGAGGCTACGGAAAAAAAATTGTGGGAAAAACTTGGGACTTTGTACCAATCTAAGTTTCTGGTGAATAATTTGTTCCTGCGGAGAAATCTGTACAACCTGAGGATGAAGGATGGAGACTCGGTAACAGATCATCTGAACGCCTTCAATACTGTGGTAAGTTAGTTGTCATCTATTGATATTAAAATCTCAGATGAAGATAAGTGCATCAGTTTGTTGTGTTCTCTACCAGACTCGTGGGACAGTCTGGTTATTGCAATAGGTAGCAATACAACTACGTTGAATTTTGATGACATTGTCTCAGCCTTTCTGTCGAAGGAAATGAGACGGAGAAATATGGAGGGTAAAAATGGAGATGCCTTATCTGTATGAGGAAGGTCCCAAAACAGAAACAAGAATAAGGTTTCGAGTGGGAGATCTAAATCTAGAGGGAGATCTAAATCTTCTGGAAATTTTGTAAAGGTATACTGGAAATGCGGAAAGGAAGGGCACTACAAAAAGGACGGCAGATCTAAAGCTCTTGAGAAAGGAAAGGGATCTAATGATACTCCTTCTGCAGAGGCAAAAACCACCTTGGATGAAGGTGGGGATGTGTATTTGGCTTCTTCTTCAAATACACATGTAGATCATGAGTCATGGTTGATTGACTCAGGTGCATCCTTTCACTTCACTCCCCATAAGGAGTGGTTCTGTGAGTATGAGAAATATGATGGTCGTGATGTCTTCCTAGGGGATGATAGGAAGGCCGGAATAGTTGGACGTGGAAAATTCAAGCTGAAGCTGCAAGGTGGAAGGATTAGAACACTTCTTGGTGTTCTGCATATTCCCACATTGGCCAGAAATCTCATTTCTGTAAACAAGATGGATGATGCAGGTATAAAAACAGTGTTCGAGAAAGATTCCTGCAAGATGGTTCGGGGAGCACTAGTATTAATGCGGGGAGTTCGGACTGGAACTCTGTACAAGATACAAGGTAGCACTTTTATTGATGGGTGTAACAGTTCTGTGGATTCTGAAAGTGGAGTGGAAAGCCTAGATGTATTCGGAGAAAATACCATGCTATGGCATCAAAGGCTTGGACATATTGGAGAGAAGGGCCTTCGGATACCGCATAAAAATTGTATGGTAGAAGTTATGTCTAATTTCACTCTGGATTTCAATTTTTGTGAGAATTGTGTATATGGGAAGCAGAATCGGGTGATTTTTCCTTCTGGTGTTAAGAGGGCGAACAAGATGCTAGAACTTGTGCACAGTGATGTGTTTGGACCTCTGTCAGTTCCATCACTGGGAAATTCTGTGTATTATGTTTCATTCATAGATGACTTCTTAAGGAATACATGGATATATTTATTGAGGAAGAAATATGAAGTCTTTGACAAATTTAAAGAATTTAAGGCTCTGGTGGAAAACCAGACGGAGAAGAAGATAAAGGCGCTAAGGACGAGATAATGGTGGGGAGTTCTGCAAGAAGGAGTTTGAAGAGTTCTGTAAGAAGTTTGGTATAGCACGGTAGAAGACTACTCCATACACACCTCAGCAAAATGGAGTTGCAGAAAGAATGAATAGAACGTTGATGGAAAAGGCAAGAAGCATGCTCAGTGGTACTAGGTTAGGACAAGAATTTTGGGCAGAGGCAGTGGAGACTGCATGTTACTTAGTTAACAGATCACCTTCATCAGCGTTGGAGGATAAGACTCCACATGAGGTATGCACTGGTAAGAAACCCTCTCTTTCACATCTAAGGGTATTTGGATGTGATGCATATGTACATGTTCCAAAGGAGAAAAGGACCAAGTTGGATAATAAATCTGAAAGGTGCATCTTTATTGGGTATAAGGATGGTTTAAAGGGTTACAAGCTTTGGAACCCAAAAACAAGGAAGGTTGTGTACAACCAAGATCTGGTGTTTAGAGAGGTGAAAGATGTTGTTAAACATGAAATGATACCAAAGGAACTTGAGAAGATATAGTTTGAGATAAAGGAGGATGAATCAGACTCTACAACAGAAGAAGACTCAGAAGAGGAAGATCCATAAACTCCAACTATGAGAAGATCAGTTCAGGAAAGAAGGCAACCAGAAAGGTATAGTCAATTTTCTTTCTGTTCAGGTTTTTCCTTAACTATAACTGATGATGATCCCAGAACTGTCAGGGAGGCAGTAGATTCAGAGGATGGAAAACTCTGGAAGGAGGCCATGGTTGATGAAATGGCATCCTTGCATAAAAATGAGGCATGTGATTTGGTGGAGTTGCCGGCTAGAGGAAAGCCCATCGGGAGAAAATGGGTGTTTAAGAAGAAGATGAATGTAGAAGGCAAGGTGGAGAAATACAAAGCTCAGTTGGTAGCCAAATGTTATTCCCAGGTGCCGGGAATTGATTTTGGTGATATTTTTTCTTCTGTTGCCAAAGTTACTTCTATTAGATTACTTTTATATGTTGTTGGTGCATTTTATTTTGACATAGAACAGATGGATGTGAAGACAACATTTCTTCACAGGGATCTAGAAGAGGAGATCTACATGAAGCAACCTAAAGGATTTATCGCGAAGGGTAAAATAGAACTGGTATGTAGGTTGAATTAGTCTCTGTATGGGTTAAAACAATCACTAAGGATGTGGTATCAGAAATTTGATACCTATATACGGGGACTTGGATTCACCAGAAGCAAGGAGGATCATTTTGTTTATTTTAAATTAATTGGTGACCGTGTTATTTATTTGGTCTTGTATGTGGATGATATGTTGTTGATTGGAAATGACAAAGAAATTATCCAAGGTTTGAAGACCCAAATTTTCTCCAAATTTGACATGAAGGATATTGGTGCTGCAAACTATATTTTGGGCATGGAAATTAAGAGAGATCGGGCAAAGAGGAAGCTCTGGTTAAACCAGAGGAAGTATGTCGAGACTATATTGCATAGTTTCAATATGCAGGATAGTAAACCGATGAATGTTCCTATTCCTGTAGGTGTAAAAATGTTTGTTGAACAGTGTCCCAAGACACAAGAAGAAGAGGAGGATATGTCCCGTGTTCCATATGCAAGTGTAGTGGGTAGCCTGATGTAGGCAATGGTTTGTACTAGACTAGACATTGCACATGCAGTGGGAGTATTGAGCAGGTTTATGTCAAACCTAGGGAAGGAGCATTGGACAACAGTGAAGCGGGTTTTCAGATATTTACGTGGCACTAGTGATTATCGCTTGTGCTACCAGGGAAGACCAGGATTGGAAATAATGTTGGACATTCGTGGTTTTGTTTATGCAGACTGGGCTAGATATCTGGACCAAAGAAGATCTACAAGTGGGTATGTGTTTCGCCTATTTGGAGGTGCAGTCAGTTGGATGAGTAAAAGACAGTCTGCAATGGCGCTTTCAACTACAGAGGCAGAATACAGAGCAGCCACTCATGCAAGCAAGGAAGCAGTTTGGTTGCAGAGATTGTGTTCAAGTATGGGGTTGGTAGAACAAGCTAGAAGGATAGAATGTGATAGCCAAAGTGCAATTTTCTTGGCTAAGAACCCTGCTTATCATTCAAAGACAAAGCACATTGATGTTCAATATCACTTTGTTAGAGATATGGTTGAGGCTAAAAGGGTGTTGCTAGTAAAGGTGGACACTTTGAAGAATGTTGCAGATACATTGACGGAGTCTGTGAGCACTCAGAAGTTCTCTTAGTGTAGTGAAACAATGGGTGTTGAAGAGTTGGGCCAATGAATAAGCTCTCCTATGGCCCCCTGTGGAAAGAAAACAACAAGTGGGAGAATGTTGGGTATGTGTTATATTATTTCCACGACTAGCCCCACGCGCTGTACATTGCACCGGGCGTAGCAGGGGGGTCAGAAGGGGGGCAGAAGCCCCCCCTGTCAGGGTCTGGGGCAGTGCCCCGGCAAAAAAACAATTTGGTGTGTGGACCCACCCATGTTTTTTTCATGAGTTTGCACATGGTTTTGGGGTACGATGGTTTTTGGCCCCTCGTATTTTGTAGATCCGGTCAAGGGAACTATGGTTATGTTCTAATCCAGGGTTAATGGATTGGGGTTTATGTATGCTTCGTCATGTATATATATGTGTTGTAACACTAAAAGGAACATAATGAAAAATCAAGCTGGTCGTCCCGATTTGGGATCCAGGGGAAAATATCTGTGTTTATCTGTTTTATGTTTTATGCTCTCGCTATTGTTTATTTTATGTTATAAGATTCGTGTGTAGATAATTTCTATTCAGGGTTAAAACCTACATGAACACTCTCATGTCAGTGATAAATTGCTTTCTGCCACTCCATGCTTCTTCAGGAACTCTATTCATGACACTTTTGGTTGGATATCTATTAATGATATACACTGTGCAAGAGATATCTTCAACCCAATAATAATTTGGAAAATGCTTTGCCTTCAACATACTCCTTGCCATTTCCATGATGGTCCTATTCTTTCTTTCTGCAACACCATTTTTCTGAGGTGTATACCTTGCTGTAAACTGTTGTGAATTCCATGCTCTCTAAAAAAATGTAGGAATTCATTTGAAATATATTCGCCACCTCTATCAGTCCTCAACACTTTTATGTGGTGTCCACTTTGCTTCTCAACAAGAGATTTGTAGTGGCGGAAGCAGTAAAACACTTCACTTTTCTGTTTTATAAAATAGACCCATGTCTTCCTTGTGTAGTTATCTATGATGTCAAAATATAGTGTCTACCACCAAATGATGGTGTTTGCATTGGTCCACATAAATATGAGTGGACAATATCCAAAGGTAATTTTTCCTTTATTGAATTTCCTACTGGAAATGATCCTTTGTGTTGTTTTCCCAAGATGCAACCTTCACATAGGTTGTCTGGTTTTTATATGATTGGAAATCCTTTCACCATGCATTTTCTATACAATAAATTAAAACCTCCGAAGTTGAGATGACCAAATCTCAAATGCCATAACCAATTCTCATCTTTGATTTCTTCTTGAAATTTTTTCTTGTGTGACAACTTCTATAACACCTTCTTCCTTCAAGTATGATCTTATCTTGAGAGGAAACATTATATTATTTGTCATATGAACTTTTGCAATGAGCAGTCTACTTGGAGGCTTATCCATGATTGTGCACATATCATCTTTAAAAAGTACATTGTAGCCCTTTTGTATGAGTTGTCCAATGCTCAGAAGGTTATGTTTCAAACTAGGGAAAAAATAAACATCTCGCATGAACTTATTCTCTCCCTTCTTTGTTAGTATGTCTACTCTTCCTTTTCCCATGACAAATACCTTGCTATCAGTCCCCAAAGTTCCTTCAGATTTTACACTTTCATCTAGATTGGAAAACATTTCTATGTTTCTAGTCATGTGTTTTCTACACCCTCAATCTAAGAACCATACATCCCCTTGTTTTT
The DNA here is from genome assembly GCA_034641835.2 of Pinus albicaulis. Taxonomy (NCBI): domain Eukaryota; kingdom Viridiplantae; phylum Streptophyta; class Pinopsida; order Pinales; family Pinaceae; genus Pinus; species Pinus albicaulis. Next base: position 163,310 of record JAXQQM020091075.1, on the reverse strand, counting down.
CTTGTGCTACATTACAAGATAAAAACAAACTATCATGGTTCTAATTTTCCTTTATGAAATTTGTATTTGGTTTGATACCCATATCATATTGTTTCTTTCTACATTCATTTGCATAATGACAATGCTTCTTAGAATAATGACATTGAACTTGAGATTTATCATACTTTTGACCTTGTGCTTGATTTTGGCTTGAGCCTTGACTTGGATTTTGATTGTGGCTCATTCCACTTGAGCTTGAAGGGTTGTTTCTTCCACCTCTGTGTGGGCTTCTTCCTCTTCCTCGATAGTTTGATCTTCCTCAACCTCTAGCTTGACCAAAAGACACTTGTGCCTTGAATGCGTGCTCGAGTGTGGAGTTTGTTGCTCTGTTCAGTCTGTGCTCATGAGACATCATTAATGCATGAAGGTAATCCACTAACAACTGTGAGAGATCCTTTGTCTCTTATATGGACACAACTATGGCATCAAACCTTGATGGCGAACTTCTTAAAAATTTCTCCACTATTTTCCTTTCCTCAAGTGTCTCACCATGAGACTTGATTTGTGTAACCAACCCAATCACATGTGTAAAGAATGAGTCTATATTATTAGACTTTTTCATGCATAATGTTTCAAAATCTTTTCTCAACATTTTTAGTTTTGTCTTCACCTTTTCCATAACATGGTAGGCTGTTTGGAGGGTATACCACGTCTCCTTGGACTTCGAAGCTGCTGCAAACCTTGGGAAAATACTTTCATGCACTGCCTGGAAAATATAGAAGAGGGATTTGGAGTCCTTCTTCTTTTTGTCCCTCAAAAAATCTCTTTCTGATTGTGTCAAAGCATTGTATGTTGCTGCATCTACTGGTTCTTGGAAACTATTATCCACCAGTTCCCAAATATCTTGTGAGGAGAACAGGCCCTTCATTATAATAGCCCAATAATCATAATTCTTTCCATTAAACTGTGGTATCTGTGAATTAGTCAAGTGTGTGCTTGTTGCTGCCATTTTCACTGTGTAAAAAAAAACCTTCTCAATGCTGGAGAATCTACTTCTCAAAACAAACTCTTAGCTCTTCAGTAAAGAATGCCTTCTTTCACTGAGAGATTAAACCCACTTCGATACCATGTTATAATTTAAAAGAAATAGGGGAAATGATTTTCCCCACCAACACATAGAGTTTACACAGAGATATGCGGAAATTAAATTAAAATAAAAGCAAAACAGTTGGGCATAACATTACAGAGCCACATACACACGGAGAGACAAAAAACCAGAAAAAGTTATATTTCATTCTTTTTCTTCAACTTCAATAGGGTTTTTTTTTACATCTGTCTAATACATATGAAAGAATCCTACTTAATACAAAATGGAAGAGCTAACCATTAAATGGTAATTCAATGCAAATTCAATGTTGAAGCGGACAGGTAACCACCAATCGTCCTTCTGTCATGAAAGGCCATTTCTTCATAAAAACAACGCATAGAGTCTTTTACATCTGACTTGAAATCCTTCAGGTTTCAAATTTGAAAACATATCACATCTGCGACCTCATCGCATATCATACTTCGGCGATGTCAAAATTTATCTTGGGTGCTATCCTCCTGAGCTTGCGCAATGCGATATATGATCGAATCACATCCCAACTTAAAACATTTAACTCGCGGTCAACTTAACCGGAAAACTTAAAAGCTTGCAATTGTGATATGTGCATCACAACTTACAAGAAATATATTGCGAAGTGTTAATGTTAAATGAAATGGTTTTCGATTGCGATGTGCGATGGCGATGTCACATCGCAACATCGCAAGGTTTGGAATGGGGCATAAAGGTAAGTTCTAATTTGTGCGAAGTGCAAAGCGCTAAATGATAGCAAGTGCGAAAAGACACGGGTAAAGGTAAAACAAGAAAACAAAGGTTTGTATGTGGAAATGGTAATGCGTTAAGGTTGGATGGGTCCCACTGATATCGCATCAGTGGAAATTTATGATTCAAAAATTCGTTAAGTGGAAAGGTTAAGAAATTGCGAAGTGCACAGTGCGGGAAAGAGGTAGGTAATACGGCGGGAAGGGAATTAAATGAAGAGTGATGGTCGGACTTTGTTTTCTGAATGTTTACAGAAAATTGGGTGAAGTGAGTAGCTTTTGGATTTTCCATGCCTTGAGCTTGTCCTTCCTTGCAAAATACATTTAACTATTGTATGGTTTTGCCACTCTATTCATGGCAATGGTTGGGAGTTATTTCCAAAAACAAATCTAATTCTATGTATTTGTAACATGTATCAATTATATTATATGTTAAATACGAAAGGATTTGGAATAATGCCTGTAATATTCTATAATTAAGACTGGTTGGTTGGCTATTGAATTTGGTTGGGAAATTTTCTCAACAAACATTTTTTTGGTTTGGAAATTACTCTATATCATCAGAACTATATATAAGTAAGACTAGTTTGTTGGCTATTGAATTTGGTTGAGAGATTTCCTCAACAAACATTTTCTTAGTTTGGAAATTGCTCTATATCATAAGAACTATATATGTGACATGTAATTTGGTTTCGATTGGTTTGAATATACATATTTTTTTGAATTAATTTGTAACTTATATCTATTTTTCAAAATTCTTATTTGGTATTAGAGGCCATATGAGCCTCACTCATTCACTCAAGGGAGGCCCAAGGAAGATGGAAGAGATGTGAAGTTTTATATACTACGATAGAGTGTGATATTGAATCAATTTTTTGTGTGAGATTTTCAAATGTGCCTATATGTTTTCTGCGTAAATATGGTTTCCATACATTCCCCTCATGTCTACCATGTAGTTGCAGTGATGGGTAGAGGGAGTAAGTTCTTTATGTACCTATTAGAATGCAAATGGATGAGTGGCCCATTCTAGACAGTTAAGTCAGAAGGGTGGCCCATTCTAGACAACCTAGTCAAATAGTCTTGTTTCACTCACTAGCATTTCGAGTTGACGGAAGCCCCGTTATCTAACAAAAATTTGATCATGGGAATGCTAGATGTGTTGGGCACAGGTGGAAAATATTTGGAGTGTTGTTGTGTAAGGAGAACCCATGTTTTAAAAAGTATGAGAATCATATGTGTATAAGAACTCTCTGTAAGACACCACATTAACTGTTGAACGCTTCTTGTGCCTATCAAGGAGGTTGAATCGCACACAAGTTATCATTTTTTGTTGAACGTATAGTACTCCAATGAACCATAGTGTAAGGAAAAACACTCTTACAATCCAGTATCACCCCATCACATGTTGTTGTTTCTATATGAATCCCTACATCTACTAACTGCAATAAGTGCTTGATAAAACATCACCAAAAATCCTATGTGTGATTCAACCTGATCTCCCTCACCATAATATATGTTTGATCTTTTTCACGTTGTGATATGAAGGTACAAGTTGTTACAATGGTATTTTGTTGTGAATTAGGCTACCAGGATTGGATTAAGCTACACTGATGTTCTGCATATTTATAAATTAATGATCATAGTCTTGGTCCGTTACTCTTGAAGTGAACGGAAACCAACAAATTATAATTATATTTAAAAAAAAGCTTGTCATTTTCTTTGCTGGAGGTATTGAAGGGTTGTCATGTATGGTAGACTCATTATTGGGTTTATTTTTCAAATTAATGGGGGATGTTGCAAAATTGGGTATTAGGTCATGTTTGAAAAGGATATCCACAAGGGGAGCCCCCAATGTAATTATCGATATGAATAATTATATTGTTCATTGAATGTTTTTTAGTTTTCTCAAAAAGTTTACTATTAAGTCCCTATATTATTAGTATAGTCCCTTATTGTTGTTAGTGTAACCCCCTTATTGTTATTATTGTACCCCTATAACCCCCATATTGTTATTATTGTGCCCTTAAATTATTATTGTTAGGTCGGCTAGGATGACATTGTTGCCCCACTAGGATTACATTGTGGCCCCATGGAATCCTATATATAGAAAGGAGGTTTTTTAATTTGTATCATCCAATAATTGTTCATTCATGTAATGTATTGGAGGTTTCCCCCTCGAAGTGGCTTATTTATAAGGCTTTGATATCTCTTTTCTTCTATTTTTGGATTTGGCTTCACAACATGCACAACCTATTGATGAACAAAGGAATATAATTAAATTAGTGATTCTCGACGTTCTTCGGTGCTGAGACAAAATATCGCTAATTTGATTATGTAGTTTTTTTATACACCTTGTTGTGCTTCGAGCTTCAAGAGAATGAGTCACATGTTATTTTTATGAGATCTATGTTTGTGAAATGCGTCATATTGTATGGTAAAATTCTGAACACAATCTGTATCGAGAAAACTATCCTAGATAACTATGAGACACATCAAGGTATGTCATCTAAAAAATGAGAGATTGTCCATAGGATGCGTCATTACTTGGCTACCTTTTCTGACCATTACAACGAGGTCTGTAGAGCTATGTAATTTGGAAGAAAAAATTATGTCAAAATTTTTGATCATGCAAGTTTTTCCAATATGGTCAAAGGAATTTATGTTTTAAATGGATTTCAAGTGATAGCTCGAAGATGAGGTGGTGAAAAAAGAGTGATGTTTGTGAAATTCCAGTGTGAATGTGAGTGTTGATGAAGACCAACCAAACATATGTGACTATATGTAATTTTATGATTCTTGTAATAATCTTTATAATGATGTAAATCATTAAAGGGGAGACTTGGAATAATTCTTAGAATATTATATAGGTAATATTAGTTTGTTTTTTGTTGAATTTTGTTGAGAGATTGTTTCAACAAGAAATTTATTTTTTTGCAAACTGTTGGATCTCATAAGCACTATATATGTGGCATGTAATTTGGATTTGATTTCTATGAATATATGAATTGTTTTCAATGAATCTGTGACCTATGTATAACCCTCAAAATGATTATTAAAATAAAACACATCCATATATATATATATATATATATATATATATATATATATATATATATATGATTAAGACTATGATACACATCAAATCCAAACACCAAATAGTTGTATGAGAGGACCGACTAAAGTCAGCAAGGGCACAAATATTCTACCCACCCCCTCTTGATTTAAACATGTGACCTTTTAGAAGGAAACACATGTTCTTAGCCATTAGGTTGACATGATTTGTGTGTGTGTGTGTGCGTGTGTGTAATTCATATGAAAATATATGTGATGTATGATTTATGTATGTGTGTGTGTCTATTAAATTACTCATCTCCTTCATTTTCAGAAATACGCCAACAAAATGTTCTAGCAATACATAATTCTTCATGATATTGTAATTTCTAATTGTTTAAATTGTGTTTTTGAATGTATAAAATGGATTAAATACTTGAAAAGCCACTTGAGTAGGATTGTGTAAATTATATAACTTAAATTTACAATTCTAACATATATTTTCATAAAACATATAGTGGCAAAAGGCCCAAATATTTGAATAGTTAGACTACTCTGAGTCTTTTAATTATACTAATTTATGTGACACTCTCAATATTTTATGCTATATATACATAGTTGACATTGAAATATCTATTGAAGTATTTGATTATGGTCAACATTGTCCACATTAAAAGTAAATAAATTACATATATCCTTCATATTGGGTTGTAATTTGCAATATCGATAAATTGACCAAGGGAGCCAAGTGACATTGAGAATATTAATATTTTATAATCATTTAATTAAATTTGTGTGCATGTATGTGTGTGTGGTTTTAATTATAGAGAATATTAGTATTTTTATGTATTTAGTATTTTAATTTATTTTTAAAGGGGAAATACATCAATGGTGGATTGAGCATGGAAAAAACTACACAAACATTACATTTGGATCATAAATGTACCTATCTCGATAATTGTTGTATTAGATGAAGCTATGAATTTAGAAGTGTGAATCCATAGAATCAAAATTTACACTAATATCTCTATCGTTCGTTAAGAAACTCCCAAGTAAGTTAAAATACTTTTCATTTTTTTTTCCCTTTAATTTTCTATAATGGTAAGGTGTTAGGGTACAACCCTAAACCATTTATTTATTTAATAATACCAACAGACTTAGTAAGAGTCATAATTAGTTAGTTGAGTCAATAAATCATGTAAGTGATTAACCACATTAATAATAATTGTAAGTGGTTGACTCACATTATAGAAAAGCATTAGAGGAAATTTCAACCTAAAATTTTCATCCTAAGGAAAATGCATAAAATAATATTTAAAATAATAAAATAAGCGTTGTAAATTTTGGAGGGAAAATAATAAAACTACTTTCTTAATTGTATTTTTGGCTTATCTCCTTATAGGTTTCCTCAAATTTCAAGTGTAGAAACTCATTGGATGCAAAATTAAATTTTGCATCCAACGAGTACCTATTATGCATGCTTTTGAGAAGACCCACATTGATAAAAATTGCAGATACAGTAAAAAAACATGTTTCAACACCTTTTTTTTAATGTATTTGCAATTTTTATGAATATGGGTCTTCTCAGAAGCATGCATAATGGGTACTTGTCGAATGAAAATTTTATTTCTTCATACAAAGAGTGTGTACACTTGAAATTTTAGTAAACCTATAAGGAGATAAGCCAAAAACACACTTAAAAAATGTATTTTTTCTTCTTTTCCAAAAATATATAGATGTACCTGTTTTTAAATTCAAAGGACTTTGATTGGTTTACATATTATGACATGGAAATTCCATGAAAATTTCATGGGCACTTTTAGGCTAAAATTTCCTCTAATGGGACCACAATTAGTTATAAATAAGCCATAGTTAATAAATAAAGTGGTTAAATTGTATTATGCAAGGGACCACTACTAGTTAGGGTTTTGGATATCGTAAAGATATAAATAGTCTTAGATAAAAATGGAAAAATAATAGAGTGTTATTGAAATTTATCTCTTCTATGTTGGAGGTTTCCCCCTCGAAGAGGAAAGTGAACATTGTAATATGCTTCTGAATAACAAAATATCATTGCGGCTTGTATGAACTCAAGAGATACATCTCTATTTCTAGAAATATTGTTTCATATTTCTAACATACTGCTATTCTCACACGTCAAGTGCATAACAAGTGGTATTAGATAAATTTCTAGGGCTAGATGTACCTCCAATGTTCGCATATTTTCTTTTTAGGCTAGAGACGTGTTATGGCGTCTTTAAACCACAACAATTTTCATTGAGCTCATAAACCTATGGATTTGGAGAGGCATGCAAACTATAACTAAAATAGGTAGTCATGCTTGTTGGACTTCCTTGTAACTCCTGTGGGTACCCATTCCAGTAGTAGCGCATTAGACAATATTGTGCATAGACCACACTTCCACCTACCCTTCGATATATCAATTGCTCCCCTAGGCTAACCTAAAACCTAACCTTAGATAAGTCATCAATCATATTGCTTCTACAATACACTGGGAACATCACTCAGGGAGATTACTCGCAAGTACAATAAGGTAGTCGAGTAATAGAAATAAGGGTACAATTTATCCTCCTTAGTTAGTGCTCTCAAATATTGGGCCGAGTGATATAATTGGACCCCTGTGTATATTACAATCTACAACACCCGACACTCCTTTGTGACCCTAGTTCCCTAAACTATGTAAAGATCGCTCTTTACCTTTTTGTCTAGATCAATTCGAGTAATTGGGGCTCGATCACCACTATCGAGATTAAATCCAATAGCTGTGGTTCTACGACCATATTATAGATCATATTCAACACTTAGGGTTTTCACAACATAGATGAGAGTATTTTTACACTGAGGTTTTTGGCATCCATAGTCCAAATCAGATTTTCGCAACAAATTTCGCAGTGTCAAGACTTTGGGGTTTCGGTTAGTACAGTCCACACCATGTTTTTGCAGGATATTTGGAAGTATCAAGCATACTGGATTTTCGTTGCCGCAGTATTGATCAACTAGGAGTAAAACTCCTTCGAGAGTTAAAAAAGAAGAAGAAAAAAGGTCTTAGGCCATGATACGATGCTTGTGAGAGACGTAGCCCATAAGATTTAGGACAAAAATTTTATCTCAGTGGTACCATTCACATGTAAGCACCTAATTTTCATGTAGTCCCAATTTTTTCCCAACATGGTTTCAAGTGACCGACATCACTAGACTCCTGAGCTTTCCTTCTTCCAACCATACTACTCTTAAGTAAGCTTGAAATTTGACCATATTTAGTTTATGTATGGTACTAGGTCTCAATTTTTTGTTGCTGAGAAGGTAGTGGAGAGAGTCAAAGCCCTCGAGAAAAAATTCGATGCCTTCCAGGCATCCTGGTTGAAAAACTCACAAAAGCATTGATTTTTAGGTCCCTACAATACTAGTGCACTCCCCTTATTATTATTCTTAGTGTAGCCCCATATTATTATTGTTATTCCCATATACCCCCCATGTTGTAAATTTTGTACCCCATGTAGAAATTATACAAACAATATGTATATCAATAGATTCAATCCTATCAAGCAATGTACTAAAGCTAGATATTAAATCCTTCTACAATTCAATTGTTGAAAATAAACATGATCGCATAATCACGGCAAGTAAAAGAAAGAAGAAAATCAATACACAACACATATATTTTCCTCCGGAAATATTGCTTCTCAAAACCCCTCTATCTTCTATTTTATATTCAACCAAGGAATCATGAAACAATTACAATGCGCTCTTCTCACAATTACAATTACACACTAATGTATCGTTAGGACCCATCAATGTGTGACTATCGCTTGTACATGTGATCCCACACTAGTGTGTGTGTGTCGCCATGTTTCTTCTGGATGCCAATTGTTTAGTCAATTTAGTGTCCTAAATTGATAGCATAAATTATCGACCAGGGCTAGTAAACTAATGAAGTGTGATGCACTATATGTGCCTAAGTATCCATTTTTCTTAATTCATTGTTTTTAGTGTTTTATTGATGTTTTAGGGTTTTTATGTTTTATGCTTAGTATGCTACTCTATGCTAAAAAGATGAAGTTAGATCTATGTCAAAAGGGAGAAAAGGAAATGTTAATAAATGAATTAAAACAGAGTTTATTTCCAAATTCTGTTCCTAACTAGAAAATGATGAAAACAAAGAGTCCTAATCCATGGATATTACAGCTTATAAATGAACATTCATGAAATGAAAAGTAACTCAAAACACTAAAACTTAATCTGATTCATTTAGTTAGAGATTTGTTGGAAGAGCTTGTGAAAAAGATTAATTCTAATGCAATGAGGATCTCCTAAAACATAAAAGAAATGCTGAAACAAATAGTAACTTAGAACATTACAGTGAAATCTCATTCATTTGATAGAGGTTTATTGGAAGAGCTTGAGAAAAAGATTACTCTAATGTAGTAAGGATCTCCTATGAAATGTTGAAACAACTTATAACATTACAACTAAATCTCATTCATGAGTTAGAGGTTTATTGGAAGAGCTTGAGAAAAATATTAATCATAATGTGATAAGGATCTTCTATGAAGAAAAACAATCAATAACTCACAATATTACAACTTAGTCTCCTTCATGAATTAGAGGTTTATTGGAAAAGCTTTTGAAAGAGACTAACTGCAGTATAATAAGGATCTTATTTTTAACTAAATAACAGAAAATGAAATGCTAGTAACTCAGAATATCACAATTGAATCCCATTCATTTAATAGAGATGTATTGGAAGAGCTTGAGAAAGAGACTAACTATAATATCATGAGGATCCTTTATCTAAGCAAATGACATGAAACATAATGCTAAAAGCTATGATTTCAGAAAGCAATCTAAGTAAGGAAATATGACAAAACAGAATTGAAAATGACTTATCTAGAAAACATGTAAAACCTCCTTGAATAGCAGGGGCCCTCTGCTACCAATTTGGTGAAATTCTTCAACTCCTTAAAGTTGTAATCAAAACAGCATCAAAGAACTGAACTTCTTTATTGATAAACTCACAAATCTACATCCCATTCCATCTTAAGCTTTGTTACAAAACACTTTCTAATCATTTCTCTTCTTCTCCTATTTTTCACTACCCTTGATAGGAAAAAGCTTCCCCTATTTATACAAAAATATGAGAAGTTATCTCATTAATGAGAGTCCATGAATCTCTCCCTCTATCTCTAGAGTTACAATCAAAATAGGAAATGATAAGACACATGTATTTTTAGAGTTTCAATACAAATAATAAATGAGACACATTTCTTCTTAGAGTTTCAATACAAAAAGGAAATGAGACACATGTCCTCATGATCCCATGATCTTCTCCACTCAAATTCGAATTTGGTTTTGGGAGGCCACATAAAGGTCTTTTAAAAGCTTCCTTTTGACCTACACATGTCACAAAACTCATAACACATATATAGATATATGAAACTATGTTAATTTTCTAGTTTCTAATCATAAATTCACTTTAAATACATAAAATAAATAACTTGGGAAAACAAGGATCCTAACCCATATATTTATGAAAAATGGTTATTTGATGTAGGGCTTTAGGTCAGATGGCTATGAAATAAGGGCTAGATGGTTATGACATAATGAAAATATGTATGAATATGGAAAACACTTTTGAGACTCAACATACCCCCCAACTGAAGTTGTTGCATGTCCTCATGCAACTATTGCAATGATTCATTTGTTCATGAGTTGATCTTTTATGAGTTTTAACTCATATTGATTCGTTCCAAACTTTGCTTCTTGATATTTTCTTTTTAAAAAAGTATAATACATTTGATTGCAACATTTTTTAATGGTTGGTTCTTGTGTGACAACCGATTTTTTTTATTTTCTTTTAGCAATGGTTCTTGTGTAACAATGCTTTATTTTATTTGTTGCATCAAATTTCATGAAAACATTTAGAATCAAATACTTCATCAATGAATTGATCATTTGTAGGGCATATAATCTTTTGGATCATGTTGCAACAATAGCTGGTTGGGAAGTATATGCGGGTGGAAATGAAATGAAAATGTGTGATAGTGTATGACATGTGGATATGAAATGATATCCCTTCCCCCCAACTAAAGATATGACAATGTGAAAAAGGGAGTGAGGAATTTTTCCAAAGTTACAATTTTAGCATTTTAATGAATTACATGACTAAAAATTAGAAAACCACATACCTTCGCTTACCTTAAATGTGGATGAGTTGTGTATATTGAAGAGTGTGGTTGTTGATGTTGTTGGATCAATAACTATGTAAACAAATGAATTTGATCTTCTTCTTTGTTATCTTTGTTCTCTTTATGCTGATGGAAATATTGGGATCTTTATTGCTGCTGATACAAATTGATTCCTGCTACAAACTGATGAAATGATGTTGTCTTCAATCATTACAAAATCCGATGGTACAATTCTAGTCATGCGAATAAATTTGTTGATGTCAAGCATGAAGAGAAGTCATTGGATTACCAACCATTCATGAATGTCGTTAACCAATACAAGGAAAACTCATCATTAATGTCAATGAGTGCCAAGGTACCTAAGTACATCTTGCAAAATGCGAATAAGTGGGTTGATGTCGAGCCACTTGCAATATCTGGCGATCAAGGAACATTGATGTATTCCCATGATTGTCAGCGAGAGAACTTGTCATTAAGGCATACAAGCCTCAAGGTACTATTAAGGACTCTAGTCTTGGACCTAGATAATGTGCTGATGTCCATAGGCCAAGAATTGTTAGAAGGAAGGCCTTAAGAAATCCTCCATCATCTAACGCGAGCATGAAAGAATAATTTTTGAAGGACTATGGATGATTTTTTTTTGCATTGGATCAAGGTTTATTTGACAGAATGAAAACAAAAATGAAATGAATCAGCTTTGTAGAGGAGCTGAATGGTTTTATTGCTAATTTAGTGAAAGCATGGAAGGAAAATATAATTACTAAGGAAAAAAATGAGTAGTGAGGGAAAATGATACGAGGATTTTATTGAATGACTAAGTAGAAATGCAATAGCGAATGTAAATGGAAATGAGGTGAATGTTTTATTTACTGAGGAAGCATGGATGCAATGGAGATAATGGCATCTGAAAGGCTTTCAAGTGTTGGATCTGATTTGCATTAGCATGTGCTCATGCATTGATGTTTCTTTCTTTGTTGGTGATCATCTTCTTGTAAAAGAAATGTAGTCTCTGAGAGAGAGACTATTCTCTTGTACTCATTTGTCCTTCCTCCTGGAACCTGAAAAATAAAACTAGTACTTCTTCTGCAATGAAATGTAATATTATCAAAAGAGAGAGGTGATCAATCTCTCTGGTTATGATATTTACACAAAAAAAACTGATAATTGGTACTAATAAAACAAGTTTACGAAGAAAAACCAAAAGAATTTATACCTGTTTCGAAACTAGTGCCTCAAGTTACCTGTTGTTTCTTTTTAACAATTTATTTAGTCTTTACTGTTTCAAAATTTGATGATAGTTTTCTCATTATGTAGATATCGTTGAAATCTTTCCAACGACGCTTGAATCGTCAAAATCCGATGTCGGATGAGAAATTTAGGCTAGTTTAAAATTTGGGTGAAACAATGAAATTTTTCAGCTGTAGAATTGATGTTTAGCTGCAGAATGTGCCCTGTTCCATAGCTAAAATCTTGAAAAGAAATTTAAGTAGCCAGGCTTATGCAAATAATCAGTCTTGACATTCAAATCAACCAATATCTCCTCAAGGAAAACAAACAATCCCCTACTTATTTTATTGGTGCATTTTATTTATTTATTTATTTTTTTACATTTAAAAAAAAAAAATATGTACATATATATTTTTATTAAAGAAAACAATTGATTAAAATTTTTGTTGTTTTTTTTTCTATTTATTTATTTATTGAAAAACTGTGAAACAAAATGTTATCCCCACTAATTTTATAAAAATGTTAGAAGGAACAATGTGGATAACATCAATCAAATATTCATTAATCCAATAAGCAGTAAAACAATATGACAACCAACATTCACATACTCCCATAGGTACCATCCAGGCTTCTGTAGAGATTCCCAAACGCTGGAGAACCGGTTCAGTAATTCCTTCATTACAGTTGCATTTGTATCAATACCTTTTTGGATTCTTCAATTTTGCGCCATATGGTTTGAATGCCAAAACATAATTTCATTTTAATTTGCATTCTTTCATCTTGTAAAAACCGTTTCTTTCACTGTGTATATATAAAAAGTCGTTTTTTTCTTTTCTTTTCACGCAGAAAACAGAATACGGCTCTTGAGAATCGCAAAATTCTCTTAACAGTTACAAAATCTAGAAAAATATTTATGGGTTACAAAATTACCCCCGTTCCCAAAAAAACCCATGTGGTGGATTTTTCAAATTCAATTTGATTTTCTCATAATTTCCATTTTAAAATCATGTGTCAAAAATAGTTACGTTTTTCTAGCAATGAAAAATGATTTATGGTGATTTCAAGATCCTAATTAAAGCGAGAAACAAATGCAAATGGTTTAATAGGAAAATTCGAATGAAACTCAAATGTGAGGTTGTAGCATGGCAACATTTGTCTTCAATTCGAAACCAAGCTCATCTTTGTCTTCAATTCGAAACCAAACTCAGCTTCTTGAAAAACTGATCTCTCCTACAGATTTGTCAAATGATTTTGCAAATTACTTTCACACAATTTCAATAAGGTATTCTCCAATTTCTATTGCGACAACCTGATGAATTCTGAGCCTGAAAGAGCTTGTTGCTGAATTTCTATGGTTTCTTATTAGGATTTGTATCCCAACATATTTTTATTAGATTTGCAAGAGTGCAAGCAACATTGTGGAATCTTCGATCACAGATTTTGTTTAACAATTGCAGAGGTTGGATCAAAATAATTTAGCAATTCAAGTTTGTTTTTTATTTCCACCAAGACATTGGATTTCAATTTGAAATCATTCTCTTGAAATATAATAAAGATCCTAGCAACCATACTAAATAATCTGATCCGCTTCTCTATCAATTCTACAGGCAAACAAATCTACTTCTCCATCAATTTATTCAAATGGAAGTTGTGGGGTTTGAAATTCATTCAAATGGTTTCTTGAGATCACTAATGGCCATGCAAACGCAAATTTATTCATCCCATTGCTATTGCCAGCAACTGGCCGCAGACTTGGAATTATAAGGATAAAATATGAGCTTTGTGACAATGTCGGCCAATTCAAACCAAACCTACTTGTAATTTTGCCAACGTCTCATTGAAAATATTCTCGCCGACTTCAATGCGTTTCCTGAGTTTTACCAGTGAGTGAATTCTGGACTTTGATGTTGAGCGCTGCACCTTTTCCTTATTCTTTGGTTGTTTCTCAAGCAGCACCTGCTGCCTTCATCAAACTTCAGAATCATTTGTATTAAATCAAGCAGAAAGGCTAATTGTGTTGGTTTACGTTTAGTTGTTTATTTATTTGTTTTATTGTTTTTTTTTTAAATTTTCTTTATTAAAAATAAACTATTAATAAAGAAAATGCAATTTATTTTATTTTGTTTTGTTAATAAAATTACATATGTTATATTTTCAAAAATTAAAAATATACATATATATTTTATTAAACAAAATAATTTATTTATTTTTTTTTTAAATGATTTGTTAATAAAATTATATATATTATATTTTCAAAGATATACATATATATTTTATTGAACAAAACAATTTATTGAAATTTTTTCATTCTTTTTTTTTTTTAAGTTTTTTTTAAATAAAATGAAATGATGAAAACATTTTTTTTTTAACATAAATTTTTTTTTCTGATCCTCCAGATCACACAAAGTGCAGATGGATAGCATACTCGAAAAATTATTAATTTTTTTAGATGTAAGAAATAAGGCTACCTAGTTACACTTCCCCGGCAATGACGCCAAAATGTTTAGTCAATTTAGTGTCCTAAATTGATAGCATAAATTATCGAACAGGACTAGTAAACTGATGAAGTGTGATACACTATATGTGCCTAAGTATCCATTTTTCTTACTTCATTGTTTTTAGTGTTTTATTGATATTTTGGGGTTTTTATGTTTGATGATTAGTATTCTACTCTATGCTAAAAAGATGAAGTTAGATCTATGTCAAAAGGGAGAAAATGAAATGTTAATAAATAAATAAAAACAGAGTTTATTTGCAAATTCTGTTCCTAACTAGAAAATGATGAAAACAGAGAGTCCTAATCCATGGATATTACAACTTCTAAATGAACATTCATGAAATGAAAAATAACTCAAAACACTACAACTTAATCTGATTCATTTAGTTAGAGATTTTTTGGAAGAGCTTGTGAAAAAGATTAATTCTAATGCAATGAGGATCTCCTAAAACATAAAAGAAATGCTGAAACAAACAGTAACTTAGAACATTACAGTGAAATCTCATTCATTTGATAGAGGTTTATTGGAGGAGCTTGAGAAAAATATTACTCTAATATAGTAAAGATCTCCTATGAAATGTTGAAAGAACTTATAACATTACAACTAAATCTCATTCATGAGTTAGAGGTTTATTGGAAAAGCTTGAGAAAAAGATTAATCATAATGTGATAAGGATCTTCTATGAAGAAAAACAATCAATAACTCACAATATTACAACTTATTCTCATTCATGAATTAGAGGTTTATCGGAAAAGCTTTTGAAAGAGACTAACTGCAGTATAATGAGGATCTTACTTTTAACTAAATAACAAAAAATGAAATGCTAATAACTCAGAATATCACAATTGAATCTTATTCATTTAATAGATATGTATTGGAAGAGCTTAAGAAAGAGACTAACTATAATATCATGAGAATCCCTTATCTAAGCAAATGACATGAAACATAATGCTAAAAGATATGATTTCAGAAAGCAATCTAAGTAAGGAAATATGACAAAACAGAATTGAAAATGACTTATCTAGAAAACATGTAAAACCTCCTTGAATAGTAGGGGCCCTCTTCTACCAATTTGGTGAAATTCTTCAGCTCCTTAAAGTTGTAATCAAAACAACATCAAAGAACTAAACTTCTTTATTGATAAATTCACAAATCTACATCCCATTCCATCTTAAGCTTTGTTACAAAACACTCTCTAATCCTTTCTCTTCTTCTCCTATTTTTCACTACCCTTGATAGGAAAAAGCTTTCCCTATTTATACAAACATATGAGAAGTTATCTCATTAATGAGAGTTCATGAATCTCTCTCATATCTCGAGAGTTACAATCAAAAATAGGAAATGATAAGTCACATGTTCCTTTAGAGTTTCAATACAAATAAGAAATGAGACACATATCTTCTTAGAGTTTCAATACAAAAAGGAAATGAGACGCATGTCCTCATGATCCCATGATCTTCTCCACTCAAATTCGAATTTGGTTTTGGGAGGCCACATAAAGGTCTTTTAGAAGTTTCCTTTTGACCTACACATGTCACAAACTCATAACACATATATGGATATATGAAACTATGTGAATTTTCTAGTTTTTAATCATAAATTTACTTTAAATACATAAAATAAATAACTTTGGAAAACAAGGATCCTAACCCATATATTTATGAAAATGGTTACTTGATGTAGGGTTTTAGGCTAGATAGTTATGAAATGAGAGCTGAATGGTTATGAAATAATGGAAATATGTATGAATATGGAAAGCACTTTTGAGACTCAACACCAATTTCACTATTTCTTGTCGCAAACTTCAACACCCCATAAAAGCCCACTATTGTTTTTTTTTTCTAAGTAATTCTAAATTCTATTAATATAACACATAGTACATGGAGTGTCTAGCCTCTGGAATTGCTGGACAAAATAGTGACTGCCCCAAAAGGGGAAACTAGTCAAACCAATCTTACTGTAGCTGCCCACAATGGGGAAACCAGCTTCATACGAAAGATAGAAGAAACTTACCAAAATATCCAAGAGAGACACAGTACTCCAGAAAAAGAGACCCGAACTGAAAAGAAACATGTAGAAGCTAGGTGTCATTGCACGGGGGTGGTAGCTCCTCCACAATTAGGCACCTGTACTCATCGGAGGAGTCATCAAGCATCTTATCTTGAGACGTGGCATGTTCCGAAGTAAGGGTGGTGCATGCACTTCCCTTGCAATCATCATAGCCAGACCAATCTCTGCTCCTGCCAGTGCTACCACTACTACTGTTATCACTTCTATCCTTTCCTTTGCTGCTGGAAGAGGGAGCACCATGAATGATGGGGAGAGCTTCAGATTTACGCGAAGGCAACTGAGGCACCGAGTCATTTGTGGATTTTTTGAGCATTTTCTTGGGGAAAAGGTTGTCAGCAGGGGAAGCTTCTTCCTTGAAGCTGATGGGGATGGTGGCTATGATATGCGGGCGGTCCAAGGTACAGTTGTAGTGGAAATATGCAGAGTGTGCAGTGGATGGAGAGGGCAGCGCCTTCAAATTCGACAGAGGCGGGGAGGAGTGACTGGTGGGGTGGCTCAACCCCGAAGTGTGAACAGGAGTTATGGAGCGAGACTGCCTCGAAGTTAGATCTTGGCCTCTCCCGATACAAGTTGCAGGATAGCAAACATAGGAATCCTTAAGAGACAAAGAAGAAGACTCAAAGCAGTGGGAAAGCGGAAGTTAAGATGCCCGTCCACGCCTACTACCATGGCGACATTGCATCTGTTGGCATCTGGGCATAGTGGAGCTAATGGAGGCAATGGTGATGGGCTGAGAGAGTGGAGCCGAAGGAACAGGGGACTGAAGACCCAAAGGGACAGAGGCCTGAGGAGCCGAAGGCTCTGAATCAAAATTAAGGCTGCAGTGGAAACTATGGGAAACGTGGTGGTTGGGGGCAAGAACAATACAACAATAGAGGCTGCATTGCTTCCCTGTGGGCATTCCAGAGCTTGGATTGAAGACCACATAGGGGCATATACATCTTGAAGGTGATGGAGGAATGCTACAGCTTGGAGACATTTTGAAACGGTGGTGGTTGCATTGATTGGTGAGAAAATTAATGAAGCCTTGTTGAATGCAGTTGGTAGGTTTTAATGCCCGCGGCTTGAGCCCATGTGTGGCCATGAGGTTGAGCCATGTGTCACGTACTCAGCTCACCGTATGCTCTCTTTCAATATTCACTTGCATCCAGGAAGAAGCCCACTATTGTTATTGTTGCACCCTAAAATTATTATTTTTATGTAGACTCTCGTTATATTGTGACCCATAGACTGTTATATATACCAAGGAGGTATTATCATTTGTATCATCCAAGAATTGTTCATTTATGTAATTTAAAGGAGGTTTCCCCATTGAAGAGGAAAAATTTTAAGTCATTTATCTATATTTTATTATATTCTTTGAGATTATTGCATAAAATTTGGTATCAAAGCTTTGGATTCTAGGGTTTCACTTCTTCAAAGATGCCATCTTGGAATTTTCACTATAATTTTTTGTCTATGAATATTCAGAAGAGGAAATTTCAACCATTTTCAATGGAAATATTGGTGAACCTTGTGTACAAATTTAATATCTCTTTTCTCTATTTCTTTAGATATATAATCCTATCAAATTAGGGTTTTTGCAAGATCTAGAATTTCATATGAAATGGGTGACTTGGGGAAAATTTTCAGAACTTGTTCTCTAAGCATCGGATTTGAATTTCATAAAACGTGAATGAAAGTAGAAAAAAATTATTTTTTTGGGTATCATTTTTAGGGCTGAAGGTAGAAACAGTGACACGTGACACTCTGTACACCTTCGCTCTACTAAACTAGTCTGTTACAAGGTCATCATGGGAATTGGGCATAATGCCTTCTTGAAGAATCAAATCTCACTCTAACTTGTTGGGTTGGAAAGAATATTGAGAGGCATACCATAGGAAGGAATTTTAGAGATTAAAGATTTGAAATTAAAGAGATAAAACAATTTGAATATTGAGCTCCCAAAAGGCAAGAAAAAGGTGTGTTTTTTTTTAAATAATTTGCATAACTTTTGTTTGAAAAATATGTTTGAGCTAATTCAAAGGGCATAATGAAGCATATATATCATTGTTTGATTTTGAAATTCCTCAAAAAAAAAAAAATTGACACACCTAGTAAACAACCAGAAATCTCTACTATGACGAATGAAGAAGAGGAAGAAATACAACATGATATATCAAAATTATGCGACCAAGTGCAACAAATTTCGCTCTCGCAAAGAGTAAAAAAAAATTAAATGGAAGCTAATATGGATGGCTTGAAGAATTATTTAAAATAAGACATGGAATTTTTGAAGGAATGATTAAAAGTAGACCCAGGAGGTTTGAAGGATGGATTAAAAGCATACATGGAAAGTTTGAAGGAAGGTTTGGAAAAGTTTGTACAAGAAATGCTTCCTAATGGCGAAAAGGTATCCCATGAAAATCATGATGAGAAAAAAATGAATGTTAATTAGGATTTTAGAGACTCCATTGTTGGGTTTAAGAACCACTACATTCCACGGATCGATATGAGGAAGTTTGATGGCAAGGATTCGGTAACATGGATACTACATATGGGGCAATATTTTGATCTTTATGATATGCAACACACACAAAATGTACGCATTACAACTTTATATTTAGAACCCAATCAATTTTTATGGTAATGATGGATTTTTTATCTTAAACCACTTCTCACTTGGTCAATTTTTATGGAGGAAATGATAGCACATTATGAGGATACAAAGAGTAACACCTTCTTTAGCTAATTGATAAATGTAAAACAAAATCCTTTCAATGGCGGAGCACATTGAAGACTTCCAAAATTTGAATATCAGGCTAACCTATATTCCAGAGGAGCAAAGGATTTATGTCTTCAAAGCGACTTTTAAGGATAACATCCAACATGAGGCTCACCTTTGGGAACCTGATTCATTGGAGAAGGAATTCATGGTGGCAAGAAAAGGTGAAATCAAAATGATGGCAACAAGAAATTATACCACTCACAACTATAAAGATGAAAATGTTGCTACTGCTAGCCTTCCATTACCTAAAAGGTTGATGCCACAACATTTGGAGGTAAAAATAGAAAAATGGAATTGTTATAGTCGTGGTTGTTATAGAGCATTTTGTCAGTGCCCCTGCAATCCCCATTCCGCACATTGGAGAACAATTTATGTGACTTATGTGAAGTGTCATGCCTTGCAAAGAATATCATTGCATCCCTTGCCATGAGGAGAACATTTCCTCTGTTGAATTTTCCTTGAGCAGACCTCCAAAAAGACATGCTTTTGGGTTCGCACTGGTAGGCCATTATTCCCTCGCTCCAATGAAGGAAATTAACATTGGGCCCTGTGCCCATTGGCACTCTGTCCCAGTGAGCTTTCCGCCCCAAGATGTTTTTGGAATATTTTTTAAATAATGAGGTGAAGTTTCCATGC
This sequence comes from Pinus albicaulis, assembly GCA_034641835.2. Classification (NCBI taxonomy): domain Eukaryota; kingdom Viridiplantae; phylum Streptophyta; class Pinopsida; order Pinales; family Pinaceae; genus Pinus; species Pinus albicaulis. The sequence goes on along the minus strand of JAXQQM020091075.1, from coordinate 143,010 downwards.
TAACTACTTCGTGAGTGAGTCAGCGTGGATTTTTTGACTACATAACTGCCAACACCTTCCTTTGGCCTTTTTTTTCCACCTTTTGGGGGAACCTCCCAAAGGATAAGGCCTCCCTTCCACCATTTTAGGGATCCCAACCTCCTCCTCTCCTTCTCTAAATAAACCTATATCACATTGATGCAGCTAGCTGAATAGCTGAAGAAGAATTTTTGTACATTTTTTTGAAATAGTCTATAGCCAATGAGATAGAGTAGACAAAGAGACCCTTATCGAGAGAGAGCTTTGTTTTTCTTTGCCACATCCAAATTCCCTAACAAATGCTTGAGATGCACTTCGACTGGACTCACTGAAGGAGGCTGCGACATGAAGTCTCTGGTTGTAATCTCTTTCTTTCTCTCAATATATGCTTGACTAATGTCTTGGTTCTCGTCTTGTGTTAATGTGATTTATTTTACGCAATACATTTAATCTTCCTTTACTGATTAGCTAGTCATGAATGAAATTATTGTTATGTATGCTTATTTTGTCCATTGATCTTTGTGCAGACACCGGAATACCATTGCTAAAGGATCTTGACGTGTCAAGACAAGGATTGGGAGACCTCCACTGCAGCTACAATGATCGCGTTGGATCACAGGTAGGACAATCTATCCCAACTCGTTTCATTCGTTAACTAGGAACCAATACATTAGCATGTCCTCTTACTGCTAGACCCACCCTAGGGCTAGAGGGATCGTCTCTCTCCGTAGAGGGGATTTACCTACACAACAATTTGGCGAATCCGCTGGGGATTCATTATGTGTTTGTCATCTCCTTGTTTGTTGAGAGTATGCCTTGTCAAGTCGACTTCAGTCATTTGATTGTTTCTTTTACTTGCTTGGCTTGCTTGATTGTTTTGAATCCTCTTCTTCAGCTCCAGATTGTCAATTTTTACCTCTACTCAGTGGTTTTCTCCTTTTCCCATAGTTTTCTGGCTTGGCGCATTTTTTCTTTGAACAGTCGCACCAATTGGTGCTAGTTGCTGGTGTTACAGGTGCGCCGACCCCTGTTAGGCCCAGATTATAGCTTAACAGACGCGCCGAATCCTGTAGGATTTGGTTTGACCTTCTTCTTGAGATTTTGTTAGTAATTCTTGGATCTGGGTATATTTGTTTTTGCCTTTCAATTGGTCTTTTGAAGTTGTTTTGACTCTGTAGACTTGGTTTTTCTTAGTTATTTGTCTATTATCTCATCAGTGAAGTTTTTTAGCCCTAGGGTTTCTAGGTCTTGTGCTGTTTGTTTGGCCTTCTTCTCAGTGAGCCTCCTAAGTTGAATTCGAGTCACTTTGATCTCTTTCACCTCAATTCACCGGTCGATTGCGTTAGTATTTCTTGATCCTTCGTGTATTTGGCTTGTTGAATGATCACATGCATTTTTGTTTAACTCTCCATTTCATCACTTCGAGCATAGATCACATTGCTCGTTTGGATTGTTTTGAAAGCCTTTTGTTTTCTTAAGAGAGTGCATCCTTGGTTTGGGTATGTTTTTATGTTTGTATTGCTTTTGAGTTATTCATTCTAGATATTTACATTCATAGTGCTCAAAACTAGTGTTCACTTCTCATTTTAGTGTAATAGTGCATCTTGTGCTTCATTCATCTAAAAAACAAAAAAAAATTCACTCTTTCATCTGGATCGGAAATGAAAAGTTCTTTTGCATAACTAGATCTTAGTGAACTAGGAAGTAGTTGTCGTTTTCCTGTCGGGTTGTATTAGATGCATTAGAGAAATTATTCTTTTGTTTTCATTGATTTCTACTTTGTTAAATATCTCTATACTTCTATTAGTTATCATTCATCAAATGGAAGTGGTGTTCTTTTGCATGTAGTGTGCATTTACGAATTCGAGATCACATTCGGTAGGGCTTTGAAACTGAAACATTAATTCAAGATCAACCTTAAAATCAATTTAATAAATAAAGCACGCATTGGAACTTAATGTAAATATTTTAGAGGTCTAGGCTAGTGATGTGTTCTAGCATCATTAAACCTAGTAGTTGTTATTCGCCACTTGGATTTAGACAACTCTAGTACGGACTTGTGCTCCCCGTACCATTGCGTATATAAAGGGAGACCCTCATAGGTTGCAATCCTTTATCCGTAGGAAGCCGAGTCTACCGCCCTATAACCATGATACACCGAACACAACATTCGGGGATATTCCGTGCACGTACGTTAATTCCTCAGTCATTTCTCTTTCATTTGATCACTAAGGTGTATATTGCAGTTCATGGGAGCTTGATACACCCTTTTCTTAGATTACCCGAGTAGTCATTTTGGTCTTTTCGTGACTCTCTAAAAGTGAAAATATCATTGAGCACTTGTCCTTTCATGCTCATTCCACCTGAAAATTACTAGAGTCATCTTTTCTCTGTGTCTTGACTCTTAAAATATGAAACAATAGAGTTTTGTTTCAGTGTCTTAAAAAATTAACTGTCCACGAAATATTCCTGGTTAAAGTTACATTCCTTAGTGATTCATTAGGATTGAGGCCAATGGAGACATTTCCAAGGTTCACCAACCAAGGAATCCCCTCAGATGGGAATCCTGGTCCTTTTCCTTCGTTCAGGAATGTTGGTTCCCTGTATATGGCAACGTTGTCCCTTCCTAGATTAACTATTGGTCTACCCGTTTGGTTATTTTCAACCTCGGTGGTTCCAAACATCCAAATAGCTTCTCAACCAAGTTATCCTCCACCTAAACCATGTCAACCCCATGTTGATCCTAATTTTGACCCCTCACCTTCTTCGTCTATTTCTTACCACGTTCTTCCTCTTTGCCCGATGAAAGTCTGGATTCTAGTAATCGGGTAGCTAAGAAGAAGAAGAAGAAGTCGAAGAAGAAGAAGGAAAATAATCTAGGGGGGAAATAAAAAAAATATTGCTACCCATGCAACTAATATCAAAAAACCTCCCTCTCTGTCTCACAGAGTCAAATTCCCTTGCAAGATATGTGAGGGTGACAACCTTCTTAGTGATGGCCCTGTTATTCCTAAGGTGTTGGAAGTGTGCTATGTTTGTTCGATTCATCCTTCATCATCAACCTCTGGGCATCATGCTGAAGATGAGCCTTCATCTAAAGGAAATGAGACTTGTAAGAAACAGGGTACGATTAAATTTTCCTATAAGTTGTGTGAAGGGAACCATCCCATTCACCTCTCTCCTCATATGGATGAAGCTTCTAAAGTGTTGGATAACCTTTCGGCTTCTGAGTCCTATCTTCCCGTCGGTTACCAGAACATTTATTCATGTCCTCCAATAGTTGTTCAACCCATTGATAAGGATTCATCTCTAGTCAATTCCGCTCTCTCTGAAATTCAGTCTCCTAAGTCCATTTCCGACCAATCATTGCTTGAGAAAAATGTTGACCTAATTCCACATAAATTTCATCAGGTCTCTTCCGTCGATAGTGGGCCTCATTTTGGTCAGGTTCTTTTTGTTTCCTCTAATTCCCTAGGATTGGAGGGTGTTCCTCCCGTTTCTATGATCCAGGAGGATGATCTCCAACTCCCTTCGCCGCAGTTCCAGACATTTTTCCTCCTTCTCTTGTTCCCAAAGTTTATGAGAATGGAATTTCCACTCCCGTAACATAGGGAGATAATCCTATGATTCCTATTGCACCCCCTCCAAGTGGTTTGGTCGCTTCCTTTGATTGGAGTTGATTTTCGGGATACCGTATTCCTTCTTATGTGCCCTTTGAGATCACGGTACAGGCCTTTGAGATGATCATACCTAGCACTGTTACACAGTAATTTGTCACCATCCCTACCATTCCCCGTCCCGCACAATGGAGGACCCGTTATGTGACCTGTGAGCAATGTCATGCCTTGAAACCATCATCATTGCATTCCTCTAAAAATGAGCTTCAATTGCCCTAAAGACATCTCCTTGCAAAGAATCATGAAAACATCTCCTTTTGCATTGGCGCGGGTAGACAGTTCATCACTCGCGCCAATGGGGAAAATCCTACAAAGAGGCCACACCAACTGGCGCTCTGTCCCAGAGCAGCAGTCGCGCCAGCCATTGCAAGCTATTCTTGAAGTGCCTATTGCCATTGCAAGCTAGTCTTGAAGTGCCTATTGCCATTGCAAGCTAGTCTTGAAGTGCCTAAGCTTTGAATCTCCTAATTCCTAAGAGCCTTTGCGCTGTAAGAGCCCTCTTTCTTCCCTTAAGGCCGACTCAAGTAAGGAGACTATCGTCGAGAGACTCTAGAGAGGTTTTCCCTTTCCCTGGCGAGCTTTGCGAGACGTGAATGACTGGGGACCCTTCCGAAGGAGATCACGGCGTCGGAACATTGGTTGTACTCTCTTTCGATTGTTATTTAATGAATGATTATGGTTATGGTTCCACTCTGTTTTCACTTATGTTAATATGAGTTATATCCTTTCTGACTGATATCTAGTTGCATATTCTGGATTTTATGCTTGTATTCGTGTTGTTTCTTGCATGTGCAGGTGTCCATCCGCGAATATCGTGGAGGGATTGTGATCTGCCGAGGCTGAGGAACGGGAACGCTCTCTTCTACGGATCATAGCATTGGACTCCAGGTAGGCCTCCATCTTTGGTCTTTTATCCATAGCTAGGAACTTGCGCTGTAACATTTTATGATTGTTGCTAGACCCCTGCTGGGTTAGTAGGGATCGCCTCTATCCGCAGAGGGGATTTACCTCCTCAACAAATTGGCGACTCCACTGGGGATCGTCTAGTTTTGATCGTCTCCTTTTGATTGTTTCGTGGTTTTCATTGCTTGATTAGTCTTTTGGGCTGGCTCCTTTTGTGTTTTGGCTTTTGGTTCAGCCCCAGAGGATCAGATCTGACCTCTTCTTTTCTGAATTTTCACCTTTTCATAGTTGGCTTTATTGGGGCGAGTTTAACCCTGACAGTCGCGCCAGTTGGTGCAGTTTGCCAGTTCATCACTCGCGCCATCCCCTGTCTGGCGCGGATTACAGCCAGACAGTCACGCCATTTCCTGTAGGTGGTAGGGTTACCCTTGTTCAGAAGCTTCTTTTGGTCAGTACTTTGTTTCTGGGTTTGTTTTGGATTCTGCTTGAAGTGGTGAGTCTGGTCTTAGTTGGGAGAAATTCTTTGTTTTTTCATTTTCAGGCATTGGCGCTTGTTGTCAGTTAGCAACTCGCGCCAATTGGCCATTGGCGCTAGTTGTCAATGTGCAAGTCATGGCAATTGTTGCCAATTGGCGCTAGTTGTCAATGGACAAGTCGTGCCAATTTCAGGGTGTATGAAAATTGAGATTTTTTCCCTAAATCCTTCACCAGTGTGTCTTTCCCTTCCGGTTTTTCACTGTATGAGCATAGATTACATTGCTCATTGTTTGGGATGTCTTCTTTCCATGATTGCTTGATGTAAAAGGGAATGAATGCCTTGTTTTGATCTCATTCTTTGGAAGTCCTCTTTGTGTTTTCTCAACTTTTGAGGAATTTTGTTACAAAGTGTTTTGAAACAACGATTGCATTCTTAGTGTTTATTTACATCTCTTCTGCATTCATCCTTCATTAAGAAGCTTTGCGTTTATTTAGTTTTCATCTCAAAGTGCCCTTTTTGTTAAAATGCATTAGATCACATCGCATTGAAAAGTATTTTGAGATTTATCATTGAACTTAGATCACATTGTTTAATGATTGAGAGCCAAAAATCGCTTTGTGTGCATTCTCTTTCATTGAAAGCATGCATTAAGTAGATTCTCATTTCATCGAAAAATGTATTGAGTGCATCCTTATTATTTGAAAAGAAAAAGGAAATTGTGCATAGATTACAATTGCATATTTTTCGGAAAAAGAATTTTGCATATATTACATTGCATAATTCGCTTCGTTGAATGTTTTAGAATACTTTTGGATAGTGAAAGTCATCTAGTTTGGAAAAGTTTCGTTTTCAGTTTTGCTGTTTGTTGCATCATTGTTTGAAGCTCTTCCCTTAACTAGATAGCATTCATCGAATTGAAAGTTTTCTTTTCTCATATAGCTGCATACAGGAGATTGTCATATGACATATGGTAGGGCCTTGAAACCGAAACATAATTGAATATCAACTTTAAAATTTATTCAATTAACCTAAGGAAGCATTGAAACATTAACGAAACATTTAGAGGTATAGGTTACAGACGTGTTCCGGCGTCGTTAAACCTAGTAGCTGTCGTTCGCCTCTTGGCTTTATACAACGCTAGTATGGACTTGTGCTCCCCGTACCATCGCGTATATAAAGGGAGACCCCAATAGGTTTCAATCCTTTATCCATAGGAAGCCGAGTCTGCCGCCCTATACCCGTGATACACCAGACACAACATTCGGGGAGATTGCCTGCACATACGTTAAGTCCTTGGTTGATTTCTCTTTCATTTTGAAACCAAGGTGTATATTGCAGTTCACGGTTATTTGGTACACCCTTTGCCTAGCATTCCCGAGTAGTCATTTTGATATTTTCTGACTCTTTAAACTTGAAAAGGTCATCAAGCGCTTGTCCTTTCACGCTTGTTTCCAATCTGAAAGCGATAGAGTCACCTTTTTCCTATTTCTCGACTCTTAAAATATGAAATGGTAGAGTTTTGTTTCAATGTTTTAAAAATTAACTGCCCACGAAATATTCCTGGTTAAAGTTAGTTTCCTTAGGGTGTTGTTCTGAAGATCGTTTTTGATGGCAACTTTTTCGGAGTTTACCAACCAAGGAATCCCCTCCGATGGGAATCCTAGTCCTTTTCCTCCTTTTGGAAATGTTGGCACTCCTTATATGGCGACGTTGTCCCTTCCTGGGTTAACTGTTGGGTTGCCTATTTGGTTGTTTTCAACCTCTGTGGTCCCGAATGTCTCCGCTACTGTTCAATCAGTTCCTCCGCCTGAAAAACATCATGTTGATTCTAAGGTGGACCTTTCCCCTTCTTTTCCTGTTTCTGCGTCCTCCTCTTCTACTTCGCCTGGTGAAAGTCTGGATTCGAGTAACCAGGTGGCTAAGAAGAAGAAGAAGAAGATGAAGAAGAAGAAGTCCGATAAGGGAGAGGCTAGCTCTGCAACTATTGCGCCTAAGAAGTCTCCTCTTGATAAACCTTCCAACCCTCCATGGAAATTCAAGTTCCCTTACATGTTGTGCATGGGAGACCATCTTCTTCGAGATTGCCCTGGAATTCCCAAGGTGCTTGAAGTATGGTCCAGCGGTCGTCCGCTGTTGCCTTTGGATTCTCTTGTCCCTATACCTCAAGAAGTTGCTCCTCCACCTCCCGTGATGGAGGTTCCGGAGGATACCCCTCCCACCTTCAAGATGAAGGTCATGGAGGATGCTCCTTCATCTTCCGTAACACCAGGGGAAGACCATCTCCGTTCGATGGTAGCCCCTCCGAGTAGTTTGGTCGCTTCCTTTGACTGGAGTCGATTTGCAGGATACCGCCTTCCGTCTTATGTGCCTTTCGAGATCATAGTACAAGCTTTTGGTCTGGTCGTACCCAGCACCATTATAGATGAAGGCGCGTCTGTTAGTATTTTATCCTCAACTACCTGGCAAGCTTTCGGTTCGTCGCCGCTTGCGCCTGTTACGCAGAATCTGTTGGCATTTAACAGAAGAACGAGTCAACCGCTAGGGATCCTTCCAAGGTTACCTGTTACTTTGGGAGGTAAAAATATCCATATGGACGTGATGGTTGTTCCAGGCCCCTTGGATTTCAATCTACTTTTGGGGCGCGATTACACCTATGCCATGGGAGCGCTTGTCTCCTCCCTTTTTCGTGTGGTCTGTTTTCCACATGAAGGACGGATCGTGACCATTGATCAGCTTTCGTTCTTTGGTCCTGATATGGTAGCTGGCCCGCCATCATCCCTTCCTGGTTTTTATCCACATGTTGTATCTTCCCCACCGCAGGTCAACTATGTGGCTACTTACCCCGTGCCTGTGCTCAGTGATGTTGTCGTCGTGCATCAGGTGCTGGGAGCATTGGGTCCTGACTTCCAGGATGTTTTACTTCCATCGGGAATGGAACTCTTGGAAGCGATGACTTCTTGTTCATTATGATGAAGTTGTCGGAGCATGGTTTGTTGTCTTGTGTCAAGCTCCTTAAAAAATGAAACAAGGTTGTCAGAGCATGGTTCTTTTCTTGTGTCAAGCTCCTTAAAAAATGAAACAAGGTTGTCGGAGCACAGTTCATTTTCTTGTGTCAAGCTCCTTAAAAAATGAAACAAGGCCGTCAGAGCATGGTTCGTTGTCTTGTGTCAAGCTCCTTAAAAAATGAAACAAGGTTGTTGGAGCAGAGTTCCTTGTCTTGTGTCAAGCTCCTTAAAAAATGAAACAAGGTCGTCGGAGCATAGTTCCTTGTCTTGTGCCAAGCTCCTTAAACCATGAAACAAGGTTTCCTGAGGATAGTTCTTTTAATGTGTCAACCTCGTTAAAATAATGAAACACGTTCCTATTCAATTCGAGTCTTTGATAAGTTCTCGTAAAATCCCAGTCGAGTCTGTCTCTTGATCTCGTAATTTGAACCTTCACTCCATCTACCTTTCATATGGATTGAAGCTTGGGGGGCATGTACCTCGAATTGAGTCACCATGATGGGGGCATGCTTAATTTTTCAAGCATAGTTTGTTTCCGTTTCAAGCTTTTGTAAAAATGAAACTGGTTTCAAGCATAGTTTATCTTTGTTTCAAGCTTGTGTAAAAATGAAACCAACTTCAAGCAGAGTTTCCTGATTTCAAGCTTGTGTAAAAATGAAACCTTGCCCATTTTACCTCTTGTGATGGTCATTTTATCGGCCTATTTTTGCCAGATGATCCTTGGTTTTCTCACTCCATCGTCACTATCTTCTTGGCCGATCATATGCCTTCACTTGGTTGTTTTACCCGTTCCTGAGGAACCGCTGCGATGAGTGGTCTTGTTAGCCAACCTCTTGACCTTTATCTTGTTTTGAGCAGTTCCACCATTACCGGAACCAGTTGCTACCCTTAATACCACTCGTTCCTCCAGGAGGAGTCAACTTTCAGCTCTTTTCTGACTCTCTAAACATGAAAAGATTACCGAGGCCCTTGTCGTTTCGATCTTGTTAAAATGGACACGAATCGACATCTACCTAGTATACGTTTACCCCTTTTTCGGGCTGGGATGGATTATTTACGAAAAAGGAATACCCTAGCCTATCGTGACTAGGAGGTTTTCTCGGACATAGTTTTCTACCTTTTCGGATCCGAGGAACTATCTACGAAAAGGGACCGCTGGAGTTTACTTTTCCGCTGTCTTTTCAAACTCTCTAAATATGAAAAGACGTCGAGTTCTTCCTTTGTCAGACTCGTTAAACGCTGATGACATTGAATTCAGTCGAAATGACATTCTCCGATTTTCTCCTTCCTAGGGCTCGTTAAATGTACTAGGATGGATTCGTCCGAAGGACGGATTTATATGAAAAGCATATGGTATCCTCTTCAAGCTTGTGTAAAAATAAAGAGGCACTCACTGAAATGGTGGGGGAAAAATGGAACTGTAATCATTGTCGTGTCGGCAGTATGTCGCTCTTGAACATGGCACTTGTCTGCATTCGTGTCAAGTTGGGGAGATCTCATCTCGTTTTTTCACTTGCTTCCGTGGGTTTGGGTAATCCTTTTTGACCTCTCCTCTGCTCATTTCCTTGTCACCATGACCTCTGATCCATTGATGTCAAATATGCTGCCAAAACCACTATTTGTGTCGTTATGTGTTCAAGAGAAGTTGGCCTCTGCGAATATCAACCTTCCTTTGATTCTCATACGATCCTGATTCACAACAAAAACATCATGTTCCTCTGTCTCATGTTGATGATGTGGGAAACATTATGGCCCACCTTCGATCAAGGTCACTTCCTGTCGACTTCAGCTCATTATCCAGCAAGTTGATCTAGAGACTCCTTTACGGTACCTTGGAGCCTGCATGCCTCAATGGTAGGTTCGTCGCATTCGACGTGGGGTTTTCATCATTGCCCTCCGATCGAGTGATTCTATGGGTGTTCGACACCAGCTCATTGATTCACACGCCGTAGATTGTACCTGTAGTACCTTGAGGGCCATTGTCATTATTGATGGTTCCTCTCGCGTCTGTTAACAGCTTTCATCATTGGCTGGTAATCAGACGATGTTCTTGCATGTTCGACTTCAGCTCACATATTCGCATGCTTGAAATTGTACTTTATTTGGGTCGAGATGGAGTGCAAGACCCTGGATTGTGTCTGTTGTAATCCAGGCTGCGATTGTGGATTATTATCATTTTGCGCATGACTCACTGATTGGATGGATGCGACCATACCTAAGTCTATTTATTTGATGCTTGCTAGATGGCTGCGCCCATACCCTGGATCCGGATTATAGTGTACTCTGTTTCGGATGGCTGCGCCCATACCACATATACATCATGTACTTGAGATATCAGTTGTATTTTTCTACGCAGGTTTTCCGACGGCAGGGCTTCAGTTGAACATGTTCTCGTAAAGCATTTCGCCCCTCTCTCTCTCGGGCCTCATACTTTAGGGGGCATCTGTTACACAGTAATTTGTCACTGTCCCTACCATTCCCTGTCCCACACAATGGAGGACCCGTTATGTGACCTGTGAGCAATTTCATGCCTTGAAACCATCATCATTGCATTCCTCTAAACATGAGCTTCAATTGCCCTAAAGACATCTCCTTGCAAAGAATCATGAAAACATCTCCTTTTGCATTGGCGCGGGCAGACAGTTCATCACTCGCGCCAATGGGGAAAATCCTACAAAGAGGCCGCGCCAACTGGCGCTCTGTCCCAGAGCAGCAGTCACGCTAGCCAATTTAAGGAGTGTTTTTTAAATAAAGATTGCGGAAGTTGTGTTTCAACCAACTTACAAACCATTGCCTATCTTGAGTTGGGAGGTTTGGCTACGGGAGTTCCATGGAAGGGAAGTGGTTTGCCACCTTTCATGGAACCTTCCTTGATGATAGGGCCAATCCCACAATAATAGGGATCCCAACTCCCTCCTTCCCCATCTATAAAAGCTTGCCTATTGCCATTGCAAGCTAGTCTTGAAGTGCCTAAGCTTTGAATCTCCTAATTCCTAAGAGCCTTTGCGCTGTAAGAGCCCTCTTTCTTCCCTTAAGGCCGACTCAAGTAAGGAGACTATCGTCGAGAGACTCTAGAGAGGTTTGCCCTTTCCCTGGCGAGCTTTGCGAGACGTTAATGACTGGGGACCCTTCCGAAAGAGATCACGGCGTCAGAACATTGGTTGTACTCTCTTTCGATTTTTATTGAATGAATGATTATGGTTATGGTTCCACTCTGTTTTCACTTATGTTAATATGAGTTATATCCTTTCTGACTGATATCTAGTTGTGTATTCTGGATTTTATGCTTGTATTCGTGTTGTTTCTTGCATGTGCAGGTGTCCATCCACAGAGATCGTGGAGGGATTGTGATCTGCCGAGGCTGAGGAACGGGAACGCTCTCTTCTACGGATCATAGCATTGGACTCCAGGTAGGCCTCCATCTTTGGTCTTTTATCCGTAACTAGGAACTTGCGCTGTAAAATTTTATGATTGTTGCTAGACCCCTGCTGGGCTAGTAGGGATCGCCTCTGTCTGCAGAGGGGATTTACCTCCTCAACAAGCACGATTATAGATGAAGGTGCGTCTGTTAGTATTTTATATTCAACTACTTGGCAAGCTTTCGGTTCTCCACTGCTTGTGCTTGTTACGCAGAATCTGTTGGCATTTAATACAGGAACGAGTCAACCGTTAGGGATCCTTCCAAAGTTGCTGATCACTTTGGGAGGGAAAACCATCTATATAGAGGTGATGTTTTTTTAGGCCCCTGGGATATTAATTTACTCTTAGGGTGCGACTATGCTTATGCCATGGGTGCACTTGCCTCCTCCCTCTTTCGTGTGATTTGTTTTCCACACAAAGGTCAGATTGTGACCATTGATCAACTTTCATTCTTTGGTCCTGAGGTGGCAGCTGGCCCACCATTGGCTCTGATGGAGCTTTATCTGCCAGTTGTATCTTCCCTGCCAAGGGTTAATTATGTGGCCACTTATTCGTTGCCCTCATCTAGTGATAGGGCCATTGAGTACCATCTACTGGGGGCATTCGATCGCAATTTCCAAGATGTTGTTCTGCCATCAAATGTGAACCTCTTGAAAGCCTTGACCTCTTATTCATTATGATACAAGGTTGATGAAGCATAGTTTGTTTTCTTGTGTCAAGCTCCTTAAAAAATGAAGCAAGCTCTTCTGAGGATAGTTCGTTTTCTATGTCAAACTCATTAAAAAATGAATTAGGTCATGAGGATAGTTCTTTTACTGTGTAAAACTCATTAAAAAATGAAACGGGATCCCTTTTCAATTTGAGTCTTTGATTAGGTTTCGTGAAATCCAAGTCGAGTCTTTCATCTCATCTTGTAATTGCACCTTCATTCCATCCACCTATTCGTAACTAGTACTCTACTTAAGTGAATGCCATGGAGATGGGGGGAATGTACCTTGAATTGATTCATCATGATGGGGGCATGAAAACATTTCAATAATATTTTTCCATTTCAAGCTTCTGTAAAAATGAAACTAGTTTCAAGTATAGTTTCTTTCAGTTTCAAGCTTGTGTAAAAATGAAACCTGTTTCAAGCATAGTTTATCTTTGTTTCAAGATTGTGTAAAAATGAAACCAACTTGAAGCAAAGTTTCTTGATTTCAAGCTTGTGTAAAAATGAAACCATTTTTATTTTACCTCTCGTGATTGCCATTTTATCAGCGTGTTTTATGAGATGAGCCTTAGTTTTCTCATTATATTGTTACCATTTGCTCGGTCGATCATATGCCCTCACTTTGTTGTTTTACCCATTCCTGAGGAACCACTACAATGAGTGGTTTGATTAGCCAGCCTCTTGACCTTTACTTGTTCTGAGCGGTTCCACCATTACCGGAACTAGGTGCTACCCTTAATACCATGCGTTCCTCCAGGAGGAGTCAACTTTCAGCTCTTTCCTAACTCTTAAAAATTGAAAATATTGTCGAGACTCTTGTCGTTTTGAACTCGTTAAAGGCTGCGAAAGGATATATACCCAGTATACGTTTACCCCTTTTTCAGGCTGGGATGGATTATTTACGAAAAAGGAATACCTTAGCCTATCATGACTAAGAGGTTCTTTTAGACATAGTTTTCTACCTTTTAGGATCTGTGAGACTACCTACGAAAAGGGTCTGTTGGAGTTTTCTTTTCCACTTCTTTTCAAACTCTCTAAACATGAAAATATGTTGAGTTCTTCCTTTTTCAAACTCGTTAAACCCGAAATGACATCGGAAATCGTCACCATGACGTCATTGAGTTCCTCCTTCCTAGGGCTCGTAAAATGTACTATGATGGATTTTTCCGAAGGAAAAACTTACGTGACAAGCATATGTTATCCCCTTCAAGATTTTTTCCAAAAATAATTTGGGTACTCACCAGCAAAAGTGGGGGAAAATGGAACCAGTTCTCAGTTGTGTTAGCAATATGTCACTCTTGAACATGACACTCATTTGCATTCGTGTCGGGTTGGGTAATCTCATTTCGTAATTTTTGCCTCCATGGGTTTGGGTAATTTGTTTTTACCTCTCATCTGCTCTTTTCCACATTATCATGACCTAAGATCCTTTGATGTCAAATACTTCCAAATCTAGAGTCATGTCTCTGATATGTTCAAGAGAAGTTTCCTATTGCAGTTTTCAACCTCCCTCTGATCCTCCTTTTAGTCCTGATTCACTATCATCATGTTCCTTTGTCTTGTGTCGATGATGTGGGAAAAATTATGGCCCTCCTTCAACCAGGTCACTTCCTGTCGGCTTCAACTCATTATCCAGGAAGTTGACCTAGAGAATCCCTTTCGGTACCTTGGAGTTTGCATGCCTCAATGGCATGTTCTTTGCATTCGACGATAGGTCTACATCATTAGCCTTCGATCGTCTGACTCTGCAGATGTTCGATGCCAAATCACAGTTCACTTTCTGTGGATTGTACCTACTTTACCTTGAGAGCCATTGTCATTCTTGGTGGTTTCTCTGGTGCCTGTTAATAGCTTTCATTATTGGCTTGTAATCAGGTGACTTTCTTGCATGTTTGACTTCAGCTCACATATTCGCATGCTTGAATTTGTACTTGTTCTGGTCGAGATGGATCGCAAGACCCTCGATTTTTTCTGATCAGATCCAGGCTGCGGAATATTTTAGTTTATCATGATTGTATGCATGACTCTTTTTTAGATGCCTACGACCATGCCTGAGTCTATTTGTTGATCCTTATTACTGGATGGTTGTGTTCATACCGCAGATCTCACTTTTTATGTACTCTATTATGGATGGTTGTGCCCATGCCACATGTTCATGTATTCGAGATATTAGTTGTATTTGTACTTGCAAGTCTTGTGACAATAGTGTTTGTTTCGAAAGCGTTGTCATAAAGCATTTCACCCCTCCCTCTCTCTCAGACCTCATGCTTTAGGGGGCATCTGTTACACTACAACTTTCCACTGTCCCTACAATCCCCATCCCACACATTGGAGGACCATTTATGTGACTTATGTGAAGTGTCATGCCTTGCAAAGAATATCATTGCATCCCTTGCCATGAGGAGAACATTTCCTCTATTGAATTTTCCTTGAGTAGACCTCCAAAAACACATTATTTTGGGTTGTTACTGGTAGGTTGTTATGCCTTCGCACCAATGAAGGAAATTAAAATTGGGCCCCACCCCCATTAGCACTCTGTCCCAGTGAGATTCATGTGATCCAGGTGGATATTGGTGGCCACCCACCTATTCCACTTGGCCCCCCACCATTTTCTCTTTCAGTTTTTCAGTTTCAGCATAACTTACTATACTTAGCAGTTTTTCGGGTCCTGAACTTCCGGAGCCGTTTTGAGGCCCTAAACGACGTTTTTTGGGCATCGTTTTACCCGGAATTTGTTCATCAAATTCATCCCGAAAGTTGTAGTCCTCAGATAGAGCTTTCTAATGATGTATCATGTGCATCAAACGGAGATAGTATGCCAAAGTTACGTCCCTGGGAAGTCGAAACACCAATTTACCCAAACGGGGCCCATAGTTTTGGCGCTTCATCTCCTAGGGTTAGGTTTTTGGGATGTTTAGGGCTCTCTATTGTTTCTCAATAATAAATAGGCCCTCGAGCCTCATTGTAACTCAGTTCAGAGGCCTGTAGCCGCCACATATCTTCTCAGAGATAGCTACCAGTGCCCTAGCTAGTTTTATTTCCATTCTGTAAGCAAATTTCAGTTCTTTGATATTAATGAAATGAAGTGTTATTTCCGCTGCATCTCTGTATTTATGGTTATGTGTTTATTCTGTTGCATCCCTGCATAAATCCGGATCAGTGGTAACAGAGCGGTCTACTTTTTCTCGATCCTTCTTTGGATGTCCCCAACAAGGTCGGGGTATAAGGAGCTAGGGCTTGATCTCGTGGAACCTTTGCAAGATCAGCCTCGCAAACCTCGACGGACGCCCATGGGGGACGAAAAGAAAGATGACAGAGCAGGAGATCCTATCAAAATATTGCTCGAGGAGGCCCTCGAAAAACAAAGGAACGCGATGATGGATAACTTTGCTCAGATCCTTCTATGGCTGCCCACCGGCGACGCATCTCCATCCAGTAGCCACTCTGGAGTTGCGACTCCCTTTAAGGTACAAGTAAATTTTGACATTCCCATATTTGAGGGTCAAATAGACGCAGATGCCGTAGATAGATGGTTGAATCTATTAGAAGGATATTTCTTTGTTCATGACTTTTCAGACCGGAAGAAGATTATTTTTGCACTCCTCAAAGCTACCCCCCATGTTAAGGACTGGTGGGAAACCTACTGTGAGAACAAGGACCAGATAGAACCCTCTCTGTTCTCGGCCGTACCAACTTGGAATTCTTTCTGAGACGCCGTCAAGGAATAGTACTATCCCGTGGGGAGCTATGAGGACAAGTACATACAATGGACCACGCTGCGACAACAAAGGGATCAAGATGTGCATGAGCTGACAAATCTGTTCCATACCCTGCGCACAAAGTTGGGTATCAAAGATTCAGAGAAACATTTGGGGCTAAAGTATCGTAGCTGTCTGCACAGATACATTCAGGAGGAAATGGAGTTCCTCGACATCTCCTCGCTTGGTACGGCATACCGGTATGCTGCCAAGATTGAGCAGAAATTCAAAAAGAAGAAGCGAGACTTTGGATCTGCGAATCAAAAGCAAGGAAAAGGTGCTTCCAAACCGCAGAACAAAGGACAGAGCCAAGGCATGGCGGCTAAAGACAACCCGTCAAAGTCACAAGAAAATAAAAACACCGTAAATCCAAAGAAGGACACGGGAAAGTGGTGTGAGTTCCATAAGAGCTCCACTCACAACACAAGTGAGTGTCGGGCCAAGCAGTTGCTAGTGGCCGAGATGAGGGCTTCTGAGTCAGATGCATTTTCCGACTCCGAATCAGAACCTGGAAAGGGGAATGAAAAAGGGAAACAGATTATTGATGCGGAGCCCAATGCCACTGTTTCCACTACAAAGGTCCAGAAGGAGGAACCGGAAGATCCAGAGGAGGAGGAACATCTCTTCCACTCCCAGATGTGGGTAAAGGGCTCCCCTGTATAGTTCATTTTCGACAATGGGAGCCAAAAGAACCTCATTTCAGTAGACGCCGTGAAGCGGTTGGGCTTGCCGACCACAGCTCACCCACATCCATACACCATCGGGTGGCTTCACCAAGGACGAGATCTCCGCATCAGCCAGCAGTGCTGCCCTCCCTATAGCATCAAGCCCTTCACGGATGAGGTATTATGTGACGTTGCTCCTATTGATGTTTCTGATGTATTATTAGGACAACCATACTTGTGGAAGCGTCATGCCGTGTATGAGTCTCGGCCTCGTGCTGTTATTGTTACTTTGGGAAATAAGTTGTACAGGATACCAGAGGTACCACCTCCTGCCGCTATCTCTTTGGTTACTGCAAAACAATGCAGTAAGCTCATTTCCCAAACCAGGAAATTCGTTTTCCTGATGATCCGCCCCCAGGGCAAGAAGAAGACCGTGGCCACGACCTCCAGACAGGGCCCCTCTGCACGACAACAACAAATGGATAAGGTCGTGGAGGAGTACGGGGACATCTTCACCTCACCCACAGGGGTTCCTCTGCACTGCCAGGTCAAGCACCCAATTGATCTGACCCCAGGTGCGCCGCTACCCAATGGACTGATCTATCGACGCTCTGTTCTCTAAAATGATGAAATCAAGAGGCAGATTCAGGAGCTGTTGCAGAAAGGTCACATCAGACCAAGTTCATCGCCTTGTGGGAGCCCGATCGTGTTGGTACAGAAGAAGGATGGGACGTGGAGACTCTGTATTGACTATCGGGCGCTGAACAAGATCACTGTCCGGAATAGGTACCCAATCCCACGGATTGATGACCTTCTCGACCAACTCCAAGGTGAAAAATATTTCAGTAAGATCGACCTGAAGTCTGGGTATCACCAGGTACCAATTGAACCCTCTGATGTGTGGAAGACTGCCTTCAAAGCTAAGGAAGGCCTTTTTGAATGGCTGGTCATGCCTTTCGGGTTGACGAATTCTCCCGCAACCTTCATGAGGATGATGGATGACATCTTGCGGCCATTCACTAGCTCATTCGTAGTGGTGTACTTGGATGACATTCTGATCTTCAGCAAGACTTGGGAAGAGCACCTTCATCACATCCGAAAATTCCTCCAAACACTGCGGCAACACAAGTTGTGTGCCAATTTGGAGAAGTGCACGTTTGGCATGACCCAGGTTCAATATCTGGGATACATTATTGATGAAAGGGGGGTGCATGTGGATCCAGCCAAGATCCAAGTCATTCGGGATTGGCCAGGCCCGACTACTATAACAGAGCTTCGCAGCTTTCTGGGTCTTGCTAATTTCTACCATAGATTCGTGTTGGGATTCTCTCATATCACTTGGCCCTTGAGTCAAGTCACCAAAGGAGGAGCAAGAGAAAAATTCTTTTGGTTGGAACTTCAACAGAAGGCATTCAAAGAATTGAAAATTCGCCTCTGTTCTGCCCCAGTTCTCACCTTACCAGACTTGCAGCAGCCATTTGAGATCGAGACAGATGCCTCTGACTATGCTATTGGGGTAGTTCTTACTCAACAGGGACATCCAGTGGCATATCACAGTGAGACATTGTCTGAGACAGCTCGCAAGTATCCCACCTATGACAAAGAAATGTATTCCATTGTGCAAGCCTGTCGACAATGGAAGCATTACATTTTGGGGAAGGAAACAATCATCCACACAGACCACCGGCCCCTGCAGTTCATACATACACAAGGGAAGTTGCAGAATGATCGCCATCAGAAGTGGTCCACATATCTGCAACAGTTTCATTTGAACATCAAGTACAAGAAGGGTAGCACCAATAATGTTGCAGACTGCCTCAGTCGACCACCGATCGTGGCACTCACCACCGTGCTCAACTCTTGTGGGCACGAGACTTCTGATTGGCCGCTTCTCTATGAGAGTGACCCAGAATTTGGCCACACTTACAAGGCACTCTTGGGGGGCACGCAAGTTCCAAATTTTCACCTCCAAGATGCACTTTTATGTCACCTGGGACACCTTTGTGTTCCTTCAAGCGAGCGTGCGAAGATGATATGGGAAGCACACTATAGTCGAGCCGCTGGGCATTTTGAGGTCAAGAAAATAGTAGCAATACTACAGAAGTATTTCTATTAGCCGAACCTTCGAAAGGATGCCGAGAAGCACATCAGATCCTGCACTGCTTGTGCCATTGCCAAACCGACCATCAAGAAGCAAGGCCTATATACTCCACTACCTACCCCTAGTCGACCTTGGGAATCCATCTCCATGGATTACATGTCGGGCCTGCCCTCAACTAAGAATGGCAATGACTGTGTTTTCGTGGTCGTTGACAGATTCTCGAAGATGGCCATTATGGCAGCCTGTAAGAAGAATATCACAACAGAAGCTACTGCTAAACTCTTCTTTGAACGAGTATGGGTGCACTTTGGGATCCCACAGTCTATCATATCAGATTGAGATAGCAGGTTCCTCAGCACATTTTGGTCCATCCTCTGGTCAATGATGGACACAAAGCTCACCAAGTCCACAGCTTTCCATCCCCAAACAGATGGCCAGACAGAGGTCGTCAACAGAATGATTGTACACATTCTGCGCATGTACAATTCAAAGAATCCACGCACATGGGACGAGAGCCTCCCCAGGCTCTCCATAGTTCAATTGGCCATAGCCCCTTTCAGGTGGGCTTGGGATTCTAGCCACTATGTCCCATTGACGTAGCCATGCCATTTGCAGCTGCTCAGGCCGATTCAGCGCACGTCCAGTCTGAAGTTGACAAAGCAAGTAGCTTCATTGAGCGCATTCAACACATCCGCCAATAGGTTCATGATATATTGGATAGAGCCAATGCGAAGTACAAGCAGCACCATGATCAACACCGGGTGCCACACAACTTCCAGATGGGCGACAAAGTATGGCTGCATTTGCAGAAGGAGCGCCTCACTCGACCTCACCGCAAGCTTCGCCCGCTCCGATACGGGCCGTACACCATCACCAAGGCTGTAGGGAACAATGCTTTCTAGCTTAGTATTCCACCATTCCTTGGTCTGCACCCAGTATTCAATGTGGATCGCCTTCGTCCTTACTTCCCACCTCTACTGGACACTTCGGACGTTGCAGAGCAACTCACACAAACAGAGTTAAACCCAGAATGCATGGAACTGGCCACCACAGATTGTATCATGGACATGCAAATTAAGAACACTCGCCAACAGAGGATCCAACTGTATCGGGTTGTCAAAGCTGGCCAACTCCTGCACCAAGGAAAGTGGTTCACCAGGGACCAAGTTCAGCAGAAATTTCCTCGTCTCATGGAGGAACTTAACGCAATGGGGACCATTGCTTCCTAAGGGGGGAGGAATGATCCAGGTGGATATTGGTGGCCACCCACCTATTCCACTTGGCCCCCCACCATTGTCTCTTTCAGTTTTTCAGTTTCGACATAACTTACTATTTTTAGCAATTTTTCGGGTCCTGAACTTCCGGAGCCGTTTTTAGAGCCCGGAGCCGTTTTTAGGGCATAAACGACGTTTTTTGGGCATCGTTTTACCAGAAAATTTGATAATAAAATTCACCCCGAAAGTTGTAGTCCTCAGATAGAGCTTTCTAATGATGTATCATGTGCATCAAACGGAGATAGTATGCCAAAGTTACATCCCTAGGAAGTTGAAACACCAATTTACCCAAACGGGGCCCATAGTTTTGGCGCTTCATCTCCTAGGGTTAGGTTTCTAGGATTTTTAGGGTTATCCATTGTTTCTCAATAATAAATAGGCCCTCGAGCCTCATTGTAACGCAGTTCAGAGGCCTGTAGATGCCACATCTCTTCTCAGAGATAGCTACCAGTGCCCTAGCTAGTTTTATTTCCATTCTGTAAGCAAATTTTAGTTCTTTGATATTAATGAAATGAAGTGTTATTTCCGCTGCATCTCTGTATTTATGTTTATGTGTTTATTCTGTTGCGTCCCTGCATAAATCCAGATCAAATAGCTTTCATTATTGGCTGGTAATCAAGTGACTTTCTTGAATGTTTGACTTCAGCTCACATATTCGCATGCTTGAATTTGTACTTGTTCAGGCGAGATGGATCGCAAGACCCTCGATTTTGTCTGATCAGATCTAGGCTACGGAATATTTTAGTTTATCATGATTGTATGCATGACTCTTTTTTGGATGCCTGCGACCATGCCTGAGTCTATTTCTTGATCCTTACTACTGGATGGTTGTGTTCATACCGCAGATCTTAGTTTTTATGTACTCTATTATGGATGGTTGTGCCCATGCCACATGTTCATGTATTTGTGATATTAGTTGTATTTGTACTTGCAGGTCTTGTGACAATAGTGTTTGTTTCTAAAGCGTTGTCATAAAGCATTTCACCCCTCCCTCTCTCTCAGACCTCATGCTTTAGGGGGCATCTGTTACACTACAACTTTCCACTGTCCCTACAATCCCGATCCCACACATTGGAGGACCATTTCTGTGACTTATGTGAATTGTCATGCCTTGCAAAGAATATCATTGCATCCCTTGCCATGAGGAGAACATTTCCTCTATTGAATTTTCCTTGAGCAGACCTCCAAAAACACATTATTTTGGGTTGTTACTGGTAGGTTGTTATGCCTTCACACCAATGAAGGAAATTAACATTGGGCCCCACCCCCATTAGCACTCTATCCCAGTGAGATGCATGTGCTAAGATGTTTTTGGAATGTTTTTTAAATATAGAGGCGAAGTTTCCATGCTAACTACTTCGTGAGCGAGTCATGTTGGGTTGCTCGACTGCATAACCAAGAACACCTTCCTTTGACCTCTTGTTTCTACCTTTTGGGGGGACCTCCCAAAGCATAAGGCCTCCCTTCCACCATTTGAGGGATCCCAACTTCATCCTCTTCCTCTATAAATAAAACTATCTCACATTTATGCAGCTAACTGAATATTTGAAGAAGAATTGTTGTACATTTTGATGAAACAGTCTATAGCCGGTGAGATAGAGTAGAGAGAGAGACCCTTGACGAGAGAGAGATTTTCTTTTCCTCGCCACGTCCAAATTCCCTGATGAATTCTCGAGACGCATTTTGAATGGACCCACTGAAGGAGGCTGCAACATTAAGGCTCCGATTGTAATCTCTTTCTTTGTCTTAATATATGCATGACTGATGTCTTGGTTCCCATCTTCTGTTAATGTGATTTATTTTACGTAATACGTTTAATCTTCCTTGACTGATTAGCTAGTTATGAATGCAATTATTTTTATGTATGTTTCTTTTGTCCTTTTATCTTTGTGAAGACACCCAAATACCATTGTTGAAGGATCGCGATGTGTCGGGACAATGATTGGGAGACATCCACTGTGGCTACAACGATTGTGTTCGATCACAGGTAGGACAACCTATCCCAACTCGTTTCATTCGTTAACTAGGAACCAATACATTAGCATGTCCTCTTACTACTGGACCCATCCTAGGGCTTAAGGGATCATCTCTATCCGTAGAGGGGATTTACCTACACAACAGTGATATAAAATACACTAAAGATCATAATTGTGTTGAGAATAAATTATTCTACGTAGATTGTGAAGATGAGGAAGAAAAGGAATAACGAACATAAAAAAAGGAGGATATACACTAGGAAACAACCCCTGAGAAAGAAGAAATTAATCTGACCATATATTGCAATGCATTGGGAGGAATTACCAATCCTAAAATACTCAAGATAGAAGTATATCAAGAAAAAAAAATAATAGTTTTGATTGATTCAGGTAGTACTTATAATTTTATTCATTGTAAGATATCCAAGGAATTGAATTTCTTCCTATATGGCACCCGAGTTTCAAGTGATGGTTCCAAATGGAGGAAACATAAATTTCTCTAGAAAGTGCCATAATATTAGGATAACCATGGGATAATATCTATTTAATATTCCAATCCTTTCCATTCCAATGGGTGGTGTTGATGTTGTAATATGACTCCTATGGTTATAATCTTTGGGGATGATAAATTTTAATTTTCATGAACTTTTCTGGACATTTGTTTTGGAAGGAAAGGAAGTCAAATAAAGCGGTACTACAGGGAAAATATGAAATATAATCAATTTAATGCATCAAAAAAATTCTAAAGAAATAATAATGGGGCGTATTTTCATAATTATGCTTAGTGGACGTTCAAACATCAAAATCATCTATCTCTTAAATTTCCAAAAAGTCATAGACAACCATTCCAAATTATTTGAGACTCCCAAAGTCATCTCACCTATTCGTGAACATGATAATGCTATTCATTTGATTCCAGGAAGTGTTCCTCCAAAAATAAGACCTTACATATATCCCTATGCCCAAAAAACTGAAAATGAACGTATGTTTGCTTAAATGATAGAGGCTACTATAATCTAACCTAGTCAAAGTTCTTTCTTTGCTCCAGTAGTATTGGTTCACAAGAAGGATGGATCATGGTGTATTTTTCTGGATTATAAGGAGCTCAACAAGCTCACTATTAAAGATAAATTTCCCATTCCTTTCATTGATGAATTGTTAGATGAATTACATGGAGCAAATTACTTCTCCAATCTATATCTTTTTTCAGGATATCATCAAATTATAGTCAAGAATAAAGACATGCTGAAAAATACATTAATAGATCATGACGTTCATTATGAATTTTTGGTCATGCCTTTTGGCCTTACGAATTCACCTTCAACATTTCAAGGTTTAATGAATTCCATTTTCAAACCCTTCATTAGAAAATTTGTATTATCATTTTTTTATGATATACAAAAATTCTTGGAATAATCATGTTTGACATGTCGACATGGTACTCAAACTATTGGAAGAGAAACAATTATATGAAAATACCTCCAAATGTTTCTTTGGAGTACACGAGGTGGAATCCTCAAGTTATACTATATCTCATGAAGGTATTAAGATAGACCCTAACAAAATTAAAGCCATTAAGGAATGGAAAATCCACACAAAAATAAATAATCTTTGAGGATTTATCAAGTTGACAAGGTATTATCGCAAGTCTATTAATAATTATAGAAGAATAGGAGCACCTATAACAAAATTGTTGGGTGTGGAGCCTGATTATCATCCTGATTTAGAGATATTTGTTTCGACGGGATGTATAACCTAGGAATATTGTACACCCTTGCAATCGGGTGTGGGTGGGATTTGTTCCCCCCACATTGCTTCGGGTGTGGGGGGAGATCCCCCATGGCTGGGGGTTTCATGGGCCAGCGGTCCCCCGGTGGGGGTTCAAGGGCATCGCTCTTGAAACTAAAAATAGATGTAAAATCTCATTGTAAAATAGTGTAATTTTGTAGTCAATCTGGGTTGTTCATTAGGTTGATGATCTGATGGTAGAACTTATGTTTAATTTATTATTTTTTTTCCTAGAAGGAACCCCTCAGTTCATATGAGGGAATTGTATTGCAGTTGTCTGTGGTGTGTGTATTCTGAGCGATAAAGCGAAATGGGGACTGTGGGAGAGAGTAAATTATATTACATCGAATTTGTTGTAGGTTGTTCTCTTCATTTTGCTGGATAATATAAAGGAAGGTTTGGTTGTTTCTCCCTAGATGTAGGCCAAGCTGGGTGAACCACGTATATCTATGTCTCTCTTGTTTTATATGTTTTATGTTTTTGTATTCCTGCATATTTTTATGTGTTCCATTTCTCAGTAATATATAATTTTATAGCAATCATTAATGAAGAAAGAAGGATTTTCTTCTACTCCAGAAACAACTAAGTCCTTTGAACATCTTAAAGAGGAAATGTGCTAAGCACCCATTTTAGCTACGACTGACTTCACAAAAATATTTATTGTAAAATGTGATGCCTCAAGAAATGGAATTCCTATTGTTTTAATTCAATGTGGAAGACCCATTGCTTTTTAAAGCCATCCACTGAAAAGAAAAGTATTTACACAAACCTATCTATGAGAAGGAAATGTTCGAAATACTACATGAACTAAATAAATGGATAGCTTGGCTAATGGAAAGAAACTTCAAGGTTTAAAAATCATGATAGTCTTAAATACTTTTTAGAACAAATGTTATCATTAGAAGAGCAGAAAAAATGGGTCACAAAGATGTTGGGTTATGAATTTGAAATCATATACAAGAAAAGGTAATCAAAATGTTATTACAGATGCACTCTTAAGAAAGGATGAGGATGTGGGAGCATATCTTTGTGCCATTTCTATTATCCAACCTGATATAACCAAAGAATGGGATGAATGGAAGAATGACGAATAGGTATGGAAAATAATTCAAAAGTTAAAGCAAGGTCCCGATGCATATGATACATTTAGCTGGAAAATTGATTCATTATAGTACAAATATTGCTTATATATTTGTGAGAATTCCAAACTCAAGCAAAATATTCCTTTGGAATTGCACACCTCTCCCTTAGGAGGGCACTCAAGATTTTTTTGGAACCTACCACAGGATCAATAAGGAATTTTTTTTTGGATGGCCTTAAATATGATACTCAAAGTTTATGGCAGAATGATTGATTTTCCAAAAATAGTAAAGTTGAGACAATTAATACCCCAGGTATGTTACAACCTGTAGCCATTCAAAGTCAGCATTTGGAAGAGTTCTCAATGGATTTTATCATATTTTTACCCAAGTATGAACGAAAGAGTGTCATCATGGTGGAAGTTGAGAGACTTACCAAGCATGCAAACTTTTGTGAATTATATCATCATTTTAAAGCCATTTATGGAAGAAATCCAAAAGCTACATGGAAACCCAAAGATTATTGTAAGTGATAGAGATCCCATTTTCACTGGAAATTTTTGGACGAAATTATTTTCTTGTATTGGTACTCAATTAACTCACAGCTCATCTTATCATCCTCAATATGATGGGAAAACTGAGATCATAGTGAAAAAATGTTTGGAAGGATATATTAGTTTCATTATATCTGATAAACAAACATAATGGTTAAAGTGGTTACCTTTAGATGAACGGTGGTATAACACTTCCATACTGCAACAAAAGTGACACCATTTATGGAACTTTATGGATATCATACACCATCCATCTCATTGCCTTTAACATAAAATTCTAAGTTTCAAGAGTGGAAGATAACATCAAGCATCAACAACAAGTTCTCAAACTTTTAAAGGATAACCTCACTCTTGTGCAAAATCGATTAAAACAATAGGTATATTAGTATCACAGTGAAAGAAATTTTGATGAATTGACTAGCTATTTTTACGGCTACAACCATACAAATAAATGTCCCTCAACCAAGATAAGAAGGATAATAAATGATCACTCAAGTACTATGATCCTTACAAGGTGTTGGAAAATATTAGTACTATTCCACACAAATTGGATATTCTTGCATATTCCCGAATATACTGAGTTTTCCATGTTTAATACTTAAATAAGGTTGTTGATGTTAAGCTCCCAGTTCAAATAATGTTTCGAGAACTTGAAGAAGAAGTAAAAATCATATTTGAGAATGCAGCAGCCATGGAAACAAGAAGTCAACAACTACAAAATCAATTAATTTTAAATTATCTCATTAAGTGGTAGAAATTACTCGTTGAAGACTCCACATGGGACGACCATAATTTCACACAGAAGCATCTAGAACTACTCAACCGTTGAGGACAAACATTTTTAAAGGAGAGGGTAATGTTAGGTCCCTATAATAATAGTGTATTCCCCTCATTTATATTGTTAGTGTATCCCCCTATTGGTATCATTATGCCCATGTATCCCCCAGGTTGTTATTGTTGTGCCCCATAGAATCCCACTATTGTTATTGTTGTGCCCTTAGATTATTATTATTATGTAGAATTTGATTATATGGAACCCCTTAGACTACTATATATACCAAGTAGGTCTTATCATTTGTAAAATCCAATCACTTTTAATTTATGTACTGTAAAGGAGGATTACCCTTCGAAGAGGAAAATTTTTAAGTCATTGATCTATCATTTCTTTTCTTCTTTGAGTTGGTTGTATAACCTTGTTTGTCATGTAGATGTCTCGCAAACCCATAAGGGAAGAACATAATATATATGCACACATAGAAGGAGAATCTATTCATCACATTCATTTGCATATATTTTACCAATATTTGAGCCACTAGACACCCAAGTTGTACATGCACAAATTTGATGCCTTTAACATGGCAGAATTGGTGGCACAACTGGAACAATATTTCTGCCTTAATAATATCTAGGAAGACGAGACTAAAATACATGTGGGAGATTTTTACTTGAACCAAGAGTTAAGGTAGTGGTGACAGTGGCATCATAAATGTTATCTAGGGAGGAAAACTTGGAACATTTTCTTAAAAGTTATTTTTGATCGCTTTGATCATGACTCTCACTTTCTGGGTCGTCTCACTAAGAATAGGAAAATAGGTATAATACGAAACTAAATTGAATCCTTCGAAAAAATTTCCATCAAAACTCAAGGAATAGTATATTTCTTTCACTTGGAATGTTTCATGAGTGGCTTAAAGGAATCAATCCAAGCCCATGTCAGAATGCATAACCCAACTACTTGGTTGGAAGCATGCACGAAGGCCATAGAGGTCTAATTTGCTTTAACTGCCTAATCCAATCATCCAAATATTTTCTCACAAGCACGTACCACCCTGCCTACGGGCCCCACCCAAACACTTAAGGTTCAAAAAGTGTCACCGAAAGAAATGGCCAGAATAAGGAAACAAGTACACTCTACTACTATTGTGATGACAAATACTCCCTAGGGCATAAACGCAATGAACCGAAATTCTTTCAAATTGAAGATACTAAAAATAACTCCTTCGATGAAGCTCCATCCACTGAAATGACTGAGGAGGAAGAGGATGAACCCCTAGCAGCCCTAGACACTGATACTTGAACTAGCTTGATGAGCCTATTATATCACTCCATGACCTCACTAACATTTCTTCTCCCTAGACTCTCAAAATCTTAGGTTTTATTAAACATCAGCCAATAGTGGTATTGATTGATGATGGTAGCATCCATAACTTTTTCCATAAGAGAGTAGCAGAATTAGTTCATTATTTTTTCAAGAAGCTATATAATTTGCAAGTCCTTATCGTGTGAAGGACACTGTTGGCCCTCATTTTTTTATCAAATTTTGCTTATTTAAATCCACCCAATTTCCATCATTTTCCTCTTTATACCATCCACATATGACCTATTTTGACCTTATTATGCATATTAAATTAATTAAATTAATTTTTTCAATTTTTATAATTTTTGTAAAAAATGGGTTTTAAGTGCATTTTTCGACATGACTAAAAATTCCCGTAATGGCTTCATTGAAGTAATACTTGCAGGAAAGTTGGGCACACATTGAGCACATATTTAGAAATCTTGGGAACTAAGGATGGACGTTTACCTATTGGTTCGGTCAAACCAAGCTAAAACAGGCCCAGGCAAAGCTCGTCAAACAAGACCTGCCATTCAGGAAATCCCTAGGAAATAGGCCAAATTTAGTATTTTATGGGATTTTCCATATTTTGAGTGATTGGATGGATGATATCAACCAATATATATGGGATAAGTATTAACATGGTTGTTATATAATTTTTAGTCAAGTTTGTTTCACATTTTTCTATTTAAGCCAAGAACATTGAAGGCATGAATATGTAGAATTTGTATGATTTCACTTTGCGATTTATGAATATTGTGAGTCAATTAAATAAAACAGTTCTATACTCTTTCTATTGTTCAATTTGGTGAATGATTCATTGAGTTATAGTAGCTAAGAAGTACTTTCAGTGTGCAAATCAAGGGTGGACGGCCCCCACACCGAGCTAAGTGCTCTTTCTAGTTAATTTAGTTGAAATTTCTTAAACTAGTTTTGCTTCATGTTTAAATCAATTAATTATATGTATGATGATATATTATGTTTTCTGATGAATCTTAATCTAAATTCTAAAATGAATATGAAGAGTCAAACTAGTTTTTAAGTTGAACTCTCCTTTTATCTGATCAAAGAATAGAAACTAGAATTCATCTTCCTTTCTTTTGTTTAAGTTATTTTATGAATTTCCAGTTTTCACTCAATGGTATTAATGACGAATAAATTATAAAGAAGGACAATATGGACCTCCTTAGTTACTATCCTCTTCTCTTATTATTTTATGCATCTTAAGCTATTTCTCATGAGTGATTTTGATTTATGTTCATGAAGTAGTATTGTAGAGAAGGTCACCCTGGTTCTCCCAAGTTAAGAGCCCCTTCTTCTACTTATTACATATTGAATTAGAAATTATTTAGTTAAATTTTATATTTGTAATATGCATTTCCTTCAAGTTCTATAATGTATCTTCTAAAATTGAATGTAGTTTAAATCCATATATTTTGGACATGCTTCCAAGTTTTACAAGCCCAGATTGATAACTAAATACTTGTGTTAGTTTACCTAGTAAATTGACCCAACATTTTTGGCACCGTTTAAGGGGAAGAATAATTCAACATAGTCAATTAGGAAAAAAGAAAAAAAAACTTAGTATTTCTTTTAGTTATGTTTCTTTATGCCTTGAGATAGATATTAAAAGGGTAGATTCATTAAACAACCCCCCACCCAAAAAAAAAAAAACTAAATAACTACAAAGTCCATTTTCCCAACAAGATCTATAAAATATCATGTTAAATAAGCCATTTAGAGGAGGAGGGTATGCCACCAGAACGATCTTCTTAAATCATTGTCCACAATTTAGAGTGATCACTAGGGATGAATATTCATTTCAAAATTTAGAAGAGGAACAAAGCATCCGTGAATAGGATCCATAAGAAGAAAACTTAGAATATTCTTCTAGTTATCTTTATAAGGAGGTGAATGTGTCATGGATCACATGCGATGAGGATCAAACATTTGAACCCGAAATTGAATAATTTCTAGCACGTATATCACAAGATCCCTTGTGCATTCAAGATTTTGAACAAGTGCTACATGAAGAACTTTGTGATATGAAAAATAAAGAGGGCCAAGCAAAAAAAATATCATCTTAAAACTTGGTTTCAACTAATCATTAGGTCACAAAACCACTCCACTTTTCAATATTCCTTAGCATCAAATATTTATGATGAGATAGTTTTTCGTGTCCAAGCATTCATTAAAATATATTTTTCAAACTTTGATATGAGTTTACTTATGATCTTGCTACGCAAATGGATGCATTGGAAATTCTCTTATACTTGAGAGAATGACTTATTTTTATACAATAGGTTAGTATAGAATAGAATAAAATAAATAAATTGGTGGAATTAGTTCACAATAAGACTTTTTCTCATAAATAATTCTTCACATCATTGTTCAATACTCATTTGAAAGGATTTCATAACAAAATGCACTAAGGACAATCCTATTTGAGGGGAACCATATGGGATAATTTTTAAACAACATGTTTTTAAACAAGGTATCTCTTGAAATATATTTTTTAAATCTATTTTGAAAATTTCAATTTGGATCACAAATAAAAAAAAAATGATCAAAATAAACACTAGATTTCAAGAAAAAGTTTAAAGAAAAAGTTAGTAGAGAATTGATTTGAGGGTTCTAATGGAAACTTGCTTACATGATATTCATAGGGAATATATCACTTGGAATATAGTTTCCAAATCAATGTGAATCAGCTCAATCCGGCATCATATGAAAAATCTATGCTCAAAATGATAACTTCTTGTCGAAAACTTAGCATGGTAACAATTCTAGGTCTTCACCATTCATTTGTATATTTCACATACTAAATCATATTATTTTTAAAACTTGTTTCAAAGGAAGATATATATTGAATTATAGTTCATGAAACAATTTGAATCATTTCATTCTAAGGCCAGGTGAAAACTTTATTCTACATTTAGTGACTACATGTCTTAAAATCAACGTAGTCAAACTCCTCCTCCTAGGTCTGTTCATCACCAATATTTTGATATCAAACCTACTGATTTTAAGAACTTCTTTCTAATGGATACAAAAAAAATTAATCTAATTCAATCTCCAAGTAGAATCACATCGATCTGATCTTTAACGAAAAATTTATACTCCAAATAATGATTGTTGGTCTAGTCAAAAATTCATAAGAAGCTCTATTAAACATGGTACTTCTCATCATTTTTAGCATATAATTTTAAACCATTTTAAAACAATTTTTATATTGGATATATGCATATTAATTTACTTCAACTTGGATTTTGAATCACTCTAATTTGACATAAAAAAAATAATTTGTGAACAAAATACCGCTAGGAGGTCTAGGTTGGACACCATTCCTCAAGGGGTAAACAAATGTGTTTTATTTGTATATCATATTTGGACATGTTTTCAATAATTTATTATAATTATTTTAAATATTTCTTGGAATAATAGAGACTATACACCTCTCTTCCTCCATCATCTAATATTGTATTGCAGGAAAATGCTATGTTTTTGCAGGTCATAAGAAGATTTAATAGGAGAACTCCATGAACAAAGGAATTTTCAAAGTAAATTTTTCATATTACAGAATATGAATAAAAATGTTCAATTCAAAGAAGAGTGGAATTCACAAGATATTGAGTTCATCTAATGGAACTCAAACTCGTGAAGCTTTCTTTCAGTTGCTGACCAACAACACTAACCACCCTACAAGATGATCGAGATTGAGGAACAAAGACATGAAGCTAATAATAATAAGAAGAAGTTAATTTTTGTACCATGTCAAATCACATCAGTTGCCAAAGAAGCCTTTCATAAGCCATATTTTTCATGATGTAATCCATCTACCATATTGTATATTAAGTTCCACAATCATGCATGTTGAAGCCCAGACCTATTTTATATCTATTTGTCCATCTATTCTTAGATGATGAATTCAACCTATCTCACTTTCATAAGAATTACACACTTTCCAACTCCATTATACTTGACCTCCATTAGAAGAAAGGATAAACAAACAAAAAAAATTATATAAAAAAAAAAAGATAAAAAACAATAAAGGAGTTTGGTTGTGAAAATACAGGAAACTGGCACAATACAAACTTGAATTCATATTGGAAAACCATCTTGTTTGGTTATTATGAATTCTGTGTTTTTTTGTTTTTCCTTCAGTGTGATTTTGTAGAATTAATCCTCTAAGACATGCAAGACTTGAGGACAAGTCTTAACATCAGCAAGGGGGAAGTTCGAAAATAGTATGAGCAACTGTATTGCAAAAGGGACCTGATACATCATTAAAAATATTATGCAGAAGGGACCTAAATTACATGATAGCAGCAACCTGAAACATTGTTGAAAATTGCATGTCAGAAGGGACCTGAAACATTATTTATAATATCACTACAGAAGGGACCTGAAAAACATCAACATTCAAGATTGAAGTACATGTCAGAAGGGACCTGAAACATCAATTACAAGTTGCGGAAGGGACTTGAACAAAATTAACATTCAAAGATCCTAAATCAATATCAAATTCGAAGAACATGAAAGCAAAAATAAAAATCTATATTTCAATTTACCTTGGAATAACCATCATGAGGACATCATTTAATAATATTGACATCAATTTATTTACGGGAGTACAAGTACAGTAAGTGATTTTTTTTTTCTCTTAAAATCTCGATTTTTTTTAAAACAAATTCTAGAAATTGTTAAGACTAATTTAGTTTGATATGCCTTCCATTATATTTTACGTATATCCTACCTACATTTCAAAACAAGTGCTTCCTTCATTATCCTACCCATTATAATCATATTCATTATAATCATATCCATATTCATTACCCCTTTCTTACATTTACCCTCATACATTAACCATCATTCCGTATACCATCACATTAATTACAATCATATTTTAAAAACCATCACATTAATCCTAATCATTTTTTTAAGCATTTGGATCAAAGATTAAAGGCTCAAAATTTTTGCCCATAAGGAATTTTTTTTGCCTGCCTACAAAACCAACAAGAGTTAGTGTTATTATAAGAAAAAAATGATTTTTAAATGACTTATGCATATGGTCATTTCAAAAACAAATTAATGATGAGCATATAAAATGACAAACATAAGGCAATATATATAATGCAATATACAATATGCAAACATGACGAATGAAAAGACAGATTTATGATTGCAAATACAAAACAATAGTGGGCATACAAAGAAATGATTAAAGCCATGAACATAACATAAGTGGGTAATGCAAAAATAATGGTGACAAAATAGGCAGATTTCTCAGCATTCAAACTAGAGTTCCATCCAAACAAGAAAATCATTGCAAATTTCTAAAGGCCATGCCATGGGAAATGTAAATAGTGAATTTAAATGAGAAGAAAAAAGTGGGAATATAGAGGACCGATGAAACATTGTCTATGCATTACATCCATTACCTCACTCAAAACGTAGCACTAAATCATCATATCCATTAGCTCAGACTACATTTGTGAAAACCATGTTTGATGTGCAAAGGATTGTAAAAAAAAAAGGAAAAAGAGCCTCTAGAGATAGCACGAGAGAAATACTGAGTATCTATAGCTAAATAACGCAAACAAAGGAGAATTACATGGTTCAAGTAGGAAAGGAAGACATATAAACAAATCATTTTCAGAATCCAAGTATTTTTCATGTAATCCAGATTTTTAGGCATAAAAACAATTCTGACGTTATTTAAACTCTGAAGGTTGAAGTCAGAGTGTTAAAAATTTTCTCGGAAAATCTCCAAAGATCACAAATTGCATCAGTGTTAACTATGGGTTAATTACCTCTCAGACCCCAAAATTAGTTTGCACAAGGTAGAAATCTTCAGTCGTATCACCTGTTGTTGATTTGATGTGAAGTTAGAGTTCCAATTGTCGATTTGCATTAAATTTCCGGTTTGAAACATTACACTAAAAATCGGTTTGCTATGTGTAAAACATTACATTCATATCTTTCAAAATTGATTTGCAGTGATAACCAAATCTTTGCGAATTAAATTGCAATTGTAGAGGGTTAGTTTGTTCCAGGAATCAGGGTTTTAGCTTCAATGATGTCAACAGAAACCAATTTCCAATCATTAGTTATTGAAATCAAACCCCAATGTATAATATTTACAGAACATCGATAACTCATAAATGATTTCTCCATCACTATGAAGGTTTTTTTTAAATGAACACAGTGAGCACTACATGGTGAGTTCGAAGCCGGTGTTAAGGTTGTAGCTGCATGAGCGCTGGAGCTAAACTATAAGTGGAAAAATCATAATTTCCAGAGAAGAATGTGATATGAAGACTGTATATTGCATAAAAGAAGTCAGTTTCTAAGAAAGCAGAGAAGGTAAATTTAAAAAATTGTTCAGATTTAAAATATCAATCTCCAACATTCAATTTTTGGAAAGGTAGAGAAGGTGAATTTGGAAAAAATTGTTCAGAATTGTGAAAATTGCTCATTTCAATAATTTGATTTCAATTTCAGATAGATTTTATCATTCCCATAATTTATTTTTAATTTATGAAAAGGGAAAGTAGAAATCGATTTCTATTTCTGAAAGAGGAGAGTGTTTTTCCAAGATTCGATTTCAGATTCTCACCATTTAATTGTTGGAGATAGAGACAGAGGGTTTAATTTATTTTGTTGCATCTCAAGTATCATTAAAGAAAAAAAAACATTTCCTCATTGATCTAAAAAATAAAATGCAATTTTCTAGAATCTCATGTAAGTGAAAATTGATTAATTTGAAGCATTTGAAATTCCTAGAAATTTCTAAAATCATTCAATTTTTAGTTCAATTTGGGAATTGAAGGGAAAACACCTGGCAATAAAATTTTTGTAAAAGGATGGATGAGCTCATATAATTTGAAATAAAATTAGAGGAGAAGCATGATAACAATTTTTCTAAAATCAAACCAGATATCGATAACAGTTGGTTTCAATAACATGATGAGAAAGGTTTTGAAAATAGTGGCATGATGATAAAGGTTCAGAAAAATACTGTTGATAACAGTAACATGATCAAGAAGTCGATCTCAAAATTCCAGAAAGTGACTGGTATGTAAGGGCTACAATGGATACAGGGGAAATGATTATTTCAATTCAAATTCTATGGATTTAGATCATTATTTCTTTAAATTGTTTGAAGTATTCTTACAATGTTTTACACTAACAGGGTTCATATAAAGGAAATTAATACCCTATTCCAACATAAAAGAAGGTTTTTAGGCACACCTCCAAAAGGATGGTAATATACATGATTCACATGGAAAATATTTTAGTTAATCCGTGGATGTTCTCAAATTAAATATCCTTAGAGTATGCAAATAAAGGGAAGCCCCAATTGAATTGATAGAGGAGGAAATGGATAGGATGGCTATATTTCTTTGAGCAGCACAAGCCAAGGCCACAACATATACAGGTACAGGTATAATCACTTGTACATCATTATGGCAGTCATCATACAAAATCAGAAGGTCAAGGGGACAGAGGCAAGCATGAGGACATGCTTGAGAGTAAGCAAAGGGGAGACGTTGGCCATCGCTTTTTATCAAAATTTGCTTATTAAAATCCACCCAATTTCTACAATTTTCCACTTTATACCATCAAAATATGACCTATTTTTTCCTTATTATGCATATTCAAGTAATTAAATTAAGGTTTTCAATTTTTAGAATTTTTTCTAAAATTTGGGTTTTAAGTGCATAACTTTGACAAGACTAAAAATTCCCGTAATGGCTTCATTGAAGTAATACTTGCAGGACACCTGGGCATGATATAAGCACATATTTATAAACCTTAGGAACTAAGGATGTACGTGTACCTATTGGTTCAATCAAACCGATCTAAAAAAATCTCGTTCAAAGCTGGTCAAACAGGACCTATCATTTACGAAATCCCTAGGAAATAGGCCAAATTTAGTATTTGATGGGATTTTCAAGATTTTGAGTGATTGGATGGATGCGCCTGACCAAGAGATATGGTATAAGGATAGACATGGCTGTTAGAGACATTTTAGTCAAGTTTTTTTCAAATTTTTCTATTTAAGCCAAGAACATTGAAGGCATGAATATGCAGAATTTATATGATTTCACTTTGAGATTTATGAATATTGTGAGTTAATTGAAGAAAACAGTTTTATATTATTTCTGGTGTTCAATGTGGTGAATTATTTATGGATTTCCAGTAGCTGAGAAGTACTTTCAGTGTGCGAGGCAAGGGTGGAGGGCCCCCACACCGAGCTAAGTGCACTTTCTAGTTAATTTAGTTGAAATTTCTTAAACTAGTTTTTCTTCATGTTTAAATCATTTAATTAGATGTCTGATGATATATTATGTTTTCTGATGAATCTTTTTCTAAATTCTAATCTGCATATGAAGGGTCAAACCAATGTTTAAGTTAAACTCTCCTTCTATCTGTTCAAAGAATAAAAACTAGAATTCATCTTCCTTTCTTTTGTTTAAGTTATTTTCTGAATTTCGAGTTTTCATGCGATGATATTAATGATGAATAAACTTATAAATAAGGAAAAAATGGAACTCCTTTGTTAGGAGCCTCTTCTATTATTATTTTATCCATATTAATCTATTGTTCATCAGTGATTTTGATTGTTGTTCATGAAGTAGTATTGTAGAGAAGGTCACCCTGGTTCTCCTAAGTTAGGAGCCTCTTCTTCCACTTATTACATATTGAATTACAAATTATTTAGTTAAATTTTATATTTTTAATATGCATTTCCTTCAAGTTCTATAATTTATATTCTAAAATTGATTGTACTTGAAATCCATATATTTTGGACATGTTTCCAAGTTTTACAAACCCGAATTGATAATTAAATACTTGTGTTAGTTTACCTACTAAATTGACTCAATAGTCACTATGAAAATATTAAGCTTCAAATGGGGGATAATCACCTCAAATTCCACATGTTTTCCATTGAAATAGGCAGTTGTGACATTGTCCTGGGTGTTGAATGGCTCCACACACTCGGCCCTATAATAATGCAATTCCACCAGTTATATATGAGCTTTAAGTAGAATTACCACACATACACTGTAGGGAATCCTATTAGGTGCCAATACTATTATCAGGTCGCATCAAATGGAGAATATTTCAAAATAGGTCCATCATTATATAGTAGATAAATTTAATTGCATTCATGCCATTGAATCCACTCATCCTCCCATTCATCTCAATATGCAATAGGTATTAAATTGCCACCAACAGGTCTTAAACAAACCCTAGGAGCTCCCTCCCTCTATGGATGAACATGATCATAACATATTTTTACTCATGGGTACCTATTTTCTAAATGTCCACCCCTAATACCTATTGATATACTTTTGACGAAAAGAATGAAATTGAAAAAATCATCAAGGAAATCCTCGAAGCTAGTGTTATTCATCCCAGCACCAACCATTATTTATCTCCAGTGTTCGTGGTTCTAAATAAATATGGTGAATGGAGGATGTGTTGAGACTTTAGAACCCATAACAAGCTCACTATCAAGAACAAATTTCCTATCCCAATAGTTCATGATCTCCTTGATGAAATCCATGGTGCCAAATTTTTTACCAAGTTGGACCTTTGCTCAGGCTATCACTAAATACAGATGATGGAATTTGACATTCTGAAGACAACCTTTTGACCTCATGAAGGTCATTGAACTCATCAAGGTAATTGTGAATTCCCATTCATGCAATTTGGTATCTCTAACTACCCATCCACTTTTTAGAGCCTCATAAACCACTTATGAAACCATATCTTAGAAAAATATTATTGGTATATTTTGATGGCATTCTCAGCTACAACATAACATGGGACAACCATCTTCAACATATTTACTAGGTAATGCAACTTGTCGAAGATCATAAAATATTTGTCAAATTATCCAAGCGTTCCTTTTACATAGAAGAAGTAGAGAATTTGGGACACATTTTTAGTCATGAAGGAGTGAGGGTTGATCTGCAAAAGATTAAAACAATGCAAGAGTGGCCCAAAAAAAAAACCATGAAAAGTTTAAGTGGATTTTTCGGTCTCACAGGCTACTATCAAAAAAAATTCTCCACTTATGGATGCATTTCAAGACCCCTTAATAATAATTCGAAGAAAATTTAATTTCCTTGGACTAACATAGCTCAACAAGAATTTTTGTCTCTCAAACATGCCATGCACTCCACTCTAGTATTGGCCCTGCTAGAATTTGAAAAAACTTTTGTGATTGAATGTGATTCTCTAGTTTTAGGCATTAATTTAGTATTAATGCAGGCACGCAAACCATTAGCTTTCACGAGACAACAACTCAACGGAAATCGTCTCGGTCAGCTTACATGTGAGAAAGACATGATCGCCATATTACATGTAGTAGACACCTGGTGACCATACTTATTGGGTCATAACTTCTAAATCAGCACTAACCATCATAGCCTAAAATATTTCCTCAAGTAGCAGCTACCATCGCCACAACAAAATAAATGGCTTGAAAAAATGTTACGATATGATTATGAGATAATTTACAAGAAGGGAAATAGAACTATATTGATTGATTCCTTATCGTGCCAATTTGAGGATGAGGGAACTATTTTATCCCTCTCTCTACCCGTACTAGATTGGATTGAAGAAGCCCGTCATGAATGGTTCTCCCACCCTTCTCTGTCCCAACTCATTAATAGATTAAGAGAAGATCCTAGTTCCTCATGGGAATACTCTTGTAAGGATGAGGTTCTCTGCTACAAGTATCAAGTAATGTTATATCTGACCTCCACCGTAAAAACCTGCATCTTGGGAGAGTTGTAATCCTCTCTGATAAAAATACATTGAGGCTTTTAGAAAATCTATGCAAGAGCAGACTACTCTTTATTTTGGATGAGCAGTAAGAATGATATTCTTACTTTTGTACTTGAATATGATGTATGGAAGTGTTACAAAGGGGAGACAATTAAGCTGTCAAGAACCTTACAACCATTTCCACTCCCTACTTTCATCAAGATAAATATTTCCATGGGTTTCATTACAGGTCTCCAAAAGTCAGGAAACAAATCATTCATCATGGTGGTTGTTGATAGAATTTCCAAATATGCTCATTTTTTCACTCTACCACACCCATTTACCACAACATTGGTGGCTCAAGTTTTCCTGGACCAAATATTGAAAATGCATGGCATGTTGACTTCTATTATGTCTGATCGAGACACCACTTTGACCAAAATTTTTGGAAGGAAATAACCAAGCTACAGGTAACAAAAATACAACTAAGTAAAACTTATCATTCCTAATTTGATGGTGAGACAGAAGAAATCAACCGATTTTTGGAGACCCATCTGTGGTGCTTCGGTTAAGAAAAGCAACATCAATGGGTACAATGGATGCCTTTATATGAATGGTTTTATAATACTAAGTATCATTAAGTCACCAAGATGATGTCATATGAGGTAGTGTATGGACAACTCCCACCTTCACCAACTTCTTATATCCCTGAATGATTCAAAGTATACGAAGTTGATCAGCTCTTGTAGAACCGTGTCGCCATGATGTCTCATCTCAAAGTTAATCTACATCAAGCTTTGAATAAAATGAATCAATGGGACGAAAAACATCATTCCGAGTGTGGATTCCAAGTAGGTGACTAGGTTTTCCAATGACTCCAACCTTATAAGAAAACCTCTCTCAAAGAAAAGGGTTGTTATAAACTAGCACCAAAATTCTATGGGCCTTATCATGTACTTCAGTGTATAAGAGCAGTCGCTTACAAACTAGCCCTACTAAATATTTCAAAAATCAACCCAGTATTTCATGTATCTTTCCTCAAGAAAAATTTGGGGAACAATTGTAGCGTTCAAACAAGTCTGCCAGAAGCAGATGAGGAACGCTCACTCCGGCTCTGGCCCAAATATGTCCTCGATACTTGTGCAAGAAATCTCTGCATCTGTACGATCAAGGAAGTCCTCATAAAGTGGAAAGACACCTCTCCAGAATATGTGACATGGAAACCAACCACTATTCTTCAACGGTTTTCGTCGCTTCAGGCTTGAGGACAAGGCTACTTTTGATGGGGGAGGGAATGTTAAGTTCCAACCCTAACCCTTTTAATTTTATAATAATCCGAAGGGGTTTAGTCACAGCGATAGTTAGTTAGTTGAGTGAATAAATATCATAAGCGATTATCCACAATAATAATAATTGTTAGTGGTTGACCCGCATTATAAAAAAGGGACTAAAATTAGTTATAAATGGGCCATAGTTAACAAATAATGTGGTTAACTCGTATTATGCAAGGGAAAACTAGTATTTAGGGTTTTTGATGTCATAAATATATAAATAGTCTTAAATAAAAAGGGATGATTTATGAGTGTGTGTGTGTGTGTGTGTCTATTTTTGTTTCATCTATGAAATTACTCATCTCCTTCATTTTTAGAAATATGCCAATATAATGTTCTAGCAATACATAATTCTTCATTAGATTGTAATTTATAATTCTTTAAATTGTGTTTTTGAATGTATAAAATAGATTAAAGTACTTGAAAATCCACCTGAGTACTAGTATTGCGTAAACTCTCTAGCTTAAACTTACAATTCTAACATATAATTTCACAAAATTGGCCAAAAAATATATTGGGAAAAGGGCCTAATATTTGAATAGTTGGACTACTCTAAATATTTTAATTTTATTGTTTTATGTTATAATTTCAATCTTTTATGATATGTATACATAGTTCACACTGAAATATCTATTGGAGTATTTTATTATGGTCGGCATTTTCCACATTAAAAATAAATAAATTACATATTTCCTTCATATTGGGTTGTAATTTGCAATATTAATCAATTGACCAAGGGAGCCAAGTGACATTGAGAGTATTAATATTTTATAACAATTTTAATTAAAATTGTGTTTATGTACGTGTGTGTGGTTTTAATTATAGTGAATATTATTATTTTTATATATTTAGTATTGTATTTTAATCTTAAAGGGGACATGCATCAATTTTAGATTGAGCACGGGAAAAGTACACAAACATTACATTTGGGCTATAAATGTACCTATCTAGATAATTATTGCATTATATGAAGCTAAGAATTCGGAATTGTGAATCCGTAGAATCAAATTTTACACTAATATCTCTATCGTTTGTTAAGAAACTCCCGAGTAACTGAAAGTTCCTTTCTTTTATTTTTCCTTTTAATTTTCTATAATGGTAAGGTGTTAGGGTCCAACCCTAACCCATTTATTTATGTAATAATACAAATGGGCCTAGTAAGAGTCATAATTAGTTAGTTGAGCCAATAAATCATCTAAGTGATTAACCACATTAATATTAATTGTAAGTGGTTCACTCACATAGAAAGGGGACCATAATTAGTTATAAATGGGACATAGTTAATAAATAAAGTGGTTAAATCATTTTATGCAAGGGACCACTACCAGTTAGGGTTTTGGATGTCATAAAGATACAAATAGTCTTATATAGAAATGGAAGAATCATCGAGTTTTATTGAAATTTATCTCTTCTCTATTGGAGGTTTCCCCCTCGAAGAGGAAAGTGAACATTGTAAGATTATTTTGAATAATAAAATATCTTTGCTTCTTTTCTCAATTCAAGAGATATTTCTTTGTTTCCAAAAATATTCTTTCATATTTTTGACATACTATTATTCTCGCACGTCAAGTGCATAACAAGTGGCATTAGAGAAATTTCTAGGGTTAGTTGTACCTCAAATTTTCGTAGGTTTGTTTCTTAGGCTAGATACATGTTATGGCATCTTTAAACCTCAACATTCTTCATTGAGCACATAAACCTATGGATTTGGGGAGGCATGCAAACTAGAACTACAAGAGGTTGTCATGCTTGTTGGAGTCCCTTGTAACTCCTGTTGGTGCCCCTTTGAGTACTAGCACATTAGATAAAAGCATGAACTAACTACACTTCTAGATAACCTTCAGTATAATATCAAAAGCTCCCCTAGGGTAACGTAAAACCTAACCTTAGATAATTTTTTGATAGTATTGCTTCTACAGTACACTGGGAACATCACTCGGGGAGATTAATCGAAAGTACAATAGGTTAGTTAGGTAATACAACTAAGGGTACAATTTTTCCTCATTAGTTAAAGCTTTGAAAGATTTGGCCGAGTACT
Organism: Pinus albicaulis; assembly: GCA_034641835.2. Taxonomy (NCBI): domain Eukaryota; kingdom Viridiplantae; phylum Streptophyta; class Pinopsida; order Pinales; family Pinaceae; genus Pinus; species Pinus albicaulis. The sequence goes on along the minus strand of JAXQQM020091075.1, from coordinate 101,332 downwards.
AATATTGGACCCCTGTGTATATTGAAATCTATAACACGTGACACTCCTTTGTGACCCTAGTTCCCTCAACTATCATAAGATCGCCCTGCACTTTTTCGTCTAGATCAAATTGAGTTGTTGGGGCTCGATCACCACTATCGATATGATATCTAAAAATTGTGCTTATACGACCATAGTATATATCAGAGTCAACAATTGGGGTTTTCACAACATATATCCGACTCTTTTTGCAGTGAGGTCTTTGGCAGCCATAGTAAAAATCAGATTTTCGCAGCACATCTAGCAGTGCCAAGACTTTGGGGTTTCGGTTACTACAGTCCATGCCATATTTTTGCATGATATTTTGTAGTATCAAGAATTCTTGATCTTCATCATCGTAGTATTGACCATCTAGGAGTAAAATTCCTTTTAGAGTTTAAGAAAAAAGTCTTAGGCCATGACATGATTCTTGCAAGAGACCTAGCCCATAAGATTCAGGACAATAAGTTTATCTCAGTGGTACCATTCACCTGTAAGCACCCAAATTCCATGTGGTCCCAATTTTTTCGCAACATGCTTTCAAGTGATCCACATAGCTAGACTCTTGACCTTGCCTTCTTTCCAGCCATACTACTCTTAACTAAGCTCAAAATTTTACTAGGGTTAGTTTATGTATGGTACTAGGTCTCAATTTGTCATTTCATAGAAGGTAGTGAAGAGAGTCAAAGCTCTCGAAAATTTTTTTGATGGCTTCTAGTCATCTATTGGTGAATTCATAGAAGCATTGATTGTTAGGTCCCTATAATACTAGTGCATTGCCCTTATTATTATTCTCAGTGTGCCCCCTATTATTATTGGTATGCCCATGTATCCCCCATGTTGTAATTGTTGTGCCCAATAGAAGCCCACTATTGTTATTGTTGCACCCTTAAATTATTATTTTTATGTAGGCTATTATTATATTTTGATGCCATAAACTTTTATATATACCAAGGAGGTCTTATCATTTGTATCATCCAATAATTGTTCATTTATGTAATGTAACGGAGGTTTCCCCCTCGAAGAGGAAACAATTTAAGTCGTTTATCTATATTTTATTATATTCTTTGAGCTTGTTGCATAAAATTTGGTATCAAAGCTTTGGATTGTTTATCAATATTGTTATAGCTTTGGATTATACAAGATATAACAATATTTACAATGCAATCCCTGCCAATCTTACACCTCCTCCAGACTCTGCACTAATCAAATTCCCTTATGGATGTGATACAGATATGGCATACCAACTAAGAGATAGGAATTCTAAAACCTTAGAGAAAATGCAAAGTAATGCTGTAAGTGTAGAGGCAAACTTGTTAGAAAATGAAGCTAGATGAAGAAATGAAAGGAGAGTGACAATAAAAGAGGAAACGTCAACTTCAGATTTGAAAATAGATAACTTAGAAAAAAAAATAGAGAGAATGATGGATAGGTTACATAATATGGAAAGGAATCCACAGTGGGATAACCAACAACAAGGACCTCAAATTAGAAATCCCAATTTTCAGAAAAACACCAACACTAGAAAATCTAGAGAACCAACACCAGACCAAACAATACGACCACCTTTCCAAGAGAACTATGCTGAAAGTTCTCACCAAAACAAAAATGATGAAGACACTCAAATCAGTCTAATGGGAATTAATGATGATAACACCATTTCTCTTACACAAGAAGAAAAAGAGTTATATGAATTAAAACAACTACAATTAGATTCTAGTGAGCCTTTTGATTACAAGCAAGGTTATGAGTTTGCAATTAATGAAGTTCATAAGCAATATAACCTTAGGAGCAAGAAAAATGTACAAAATTTTATTAAGAAATCTGCCCAAACTCAAACAAAAAAAACAGTATAGGCTCCCACCATTAAAGTTTTGCAAATCCTCCCTAAGGAAACCCATCAGAATTCAAGTTCTAAACAGAAAATTTCAAGTCCCAAAATTTCACCTAGTCCTAAAATTGTTGACATAATGGATATTGTTGTTCAAACATCATTGGATCCTCAAAAATATGGTGCTTCCAAGACAACAAATTCTGTTAAAACAACAATTTCAGATCCAAAAACATCTACGGCTGGTCCAAAATCAGTTGATTCTAAAATAGCCACTGCCAAAACAACTGTTGAAAACACAAAATCTGCCGAAACTTGCACTCCATCTCAAAGTATCCTTGAAAAAAAAATTAAAAGCAGTAAAACAGTGGAAATACAGGAAAAAAATGAAAAAACAACTATAGAAAAAGAAGATAAACCCACCCAAACTACAGTTACAAAAGAAGAAATAATTTAGTTAAGAAAATCACAAGCACTGTTTAACATCCAAGCTAAAATTTCCAAACTGAAGATACCAATTCCTTTGACATAATTGGTAAAACATGACCGATAGAAATCACATATCATTGAGACTTTAAATATGAATGATGGAGAAGATTCAGTTAATTTGAGTGATGATCAACTAGAACTAATATTTGGTCCTGAAGTTAATGGAAAACACCAAGAAGGAGGAGTTCCTCTTTTCTATATTAGCTTAATTGTTCATGATTACATTTTACATAATGCAATGCTAGATTCAGGGGCTCCACCCGATTTTATGCCAAAAGAAATAATGGAAACCTTGAATTTAGACATCAATAGACCTTATAAAGCTCTCTTCTCATTTGATTCCAATAAAGTGAAATGTTTAGGCTTGATAAAATATTTATGTGCTACTTTAGTTAAATACCCTGGAAAAAGAATATTCATGGATATTGTAGTAGCTGATATACCTCATAAGTATGGAATGTTGTATGTCGCTCATGGGGAGCTAAACTACAGGGATCTCTACAACTAGATATGTATTATGCAACAATATTAGTTTTTGGCCAACCCAAGAAACTCTATAGAGAGACATTAATGAAGTACATGGTTAGTAGTGTAGAAAGACCTTGAAAATATCTTATTTATTCTACACCTATTGATATGGACTCCTTCATTTTATGTAATTCTGAAACTAGCATTGAGAACAACACTGAGCTAAAACAGAAAAGGAAAGCACCAAACAGTGACAACATTTTTCATGAACCAATGTGGAACCCAGATTTTTATGGATCAGTTAACAAATTAGGAGCAGGAGCAGGAGTAGGAGTTTGGATACATAACATGGAAAAAAATCACACAGAAGGTCATGCCTTTAGATTAAATTTCAAATTTTCAAACAACATGGCTGAATATAAAGCTCTGATTTTAGGATTGCAGATTGTTAGAAATTTAAGAGCCAAAAGAGTGTCAATCATGGGAGACTCTGAGTTAATTATGAAACAGATTAGAGGAGAATATTATTTATATAATCCAAGATGAAGCCAATATAGAGAAATTGTTTTAAATCTGATTAGTGAATTTCTTGAATGTGACTTTGCTGCAATTCCTAGAAAAAACAGAACATACAGGCACATAGTTTAGCAAATTTTACTAGCACCTGCAATATGCCTTTTCAACCCAATCAAAAATATAAAGTAGAGGTTAAACATAGGCCTACAATAATAGATAATCTAAAATATTGGCAGATATTTTCACAGGATGAACAGATTTATCATTTCATGAACGCTGAAGGAGAATTTCAGAATTGTAACATAGACACAGATTGTACAGTAGATCAAACCATAGATAGTGAGATTGATATAATGTTGTAGATGTAAATAATTTATATTTTACTAAACCTACTAAATTTACTCAAGTATAAATAGATAATTTAGAAAAGGTAGATATTTAAGAATTAGCAGATAATGATTCTGACATTTTAAACCTTAAGAACAACTTTTTACCTAAAGGACTAGCCCCTTTAGAAGATATTTTTTATTCAAATGATTTTTGAAGAAAAACAAAGATGAAACCATTAAGATCGGATATATAAGAGTCCAATATAGGAATACAATTAAAGCCTAAGATGATAAAATTTTCAAAAGTTTTACATCAAGAAGAAAAATTCAAATACATAGCTTTGTTTAGGAAATTTCAAGATGTATTTGCATGGAGTTATGAGGACTTAAAATATTATGACACTAGCATAATACAACACAAAATACCCATAAAAGAAGATAAAAAAACTTTTAAATAGAGGCTTAGAAGAATCAATCCAGTTTTAATGCCTTTAATTAAAAAAGAGGTTAAGAGAATGTATGAAGCCCAGATAATTGCACCAATCAGATATTCTGATTGGGTTTCAAACCTAGTTTCCACTAGGAAGAAAACAGGGGAGATCAGACTGTGTGTTGATTTCCGGAATTTAAATAAAGTGTCCTTAGAAGATAATTACCCTCTCACCGAGATGGATCGCATTTTACATAGGGTGGTTGGTTCTTCTAGGATTTCATTTCTTGATGGATTATCTAAATATAACAAAATTTTAGTTCAACCAGAAGACCAATCTAAGACTGATTTTACCACTCCTTTGGGTTCGTTCATGTATGTGAAAATGCCTTTTGGACTAATGAATGCAGGAGCCACTTTTCAAAGGGCTATGGATATAGCTTTTTCTAAAGAAATTCATGATTTTATTGTGATCTATCTAGATTATATTACTATATTTTCAAAGACTGACAATGAACATTTAGATCATCTTAGACAAGTGTTTATCAAATGCAGGAAATTTGGTATATCTTTAAATCATAAAAAAACTCTATTTGGAATGGAAGAAGGTAAATTGTTAGTACATATCATATCTAAAGAGGGAATTAGGATATACCCAGCTAGAATAGAGGCTATTCTAAACATTATTCATCCTTGGAATATTAAAGAATGGCAAGCTTTCTTACGAAAAATCAATTTTCTCAGAAGATTCATGTTTCAAACTTACCAGAAATAATTGGAGAACTCAATAACATGTTGAAAAAATATTCATTACTTCAATGGACTTTAGAGGCCAAACAATAATTTGAATCAATCAAACAAGCCTTGACAAAAGCACTAGTCCTAATAAGTCCTGATTTCAAAAAATATTTCATTACTTTTTCCTTTGCTTCAAAACATACCATTGTTGCAGTGTTACTGTAGAAAAATGATCAGGTCTATGAGAAACCCATTTCTTTTTTCAGCAAATCACTTAGGTATGCCACTTTAAAGTATAACATAATGGAAAAGGAGGTAGTAGCTTTAGTGAAAGCCATCAAAGACTTTAGAGTGCACATATTATATTCACATATCATTCCTTATGTTCCAAATTCACTTGTGAAGGACATTCTGACTCAGAATGGGCCTGATGGTAAGAGAGGCAAATGTATGGCCACCATTTTGGAATATGGTAGAGAAATTAAGCCCACCAAACTCATTAAAGGTCAAGGTTTAGCCAAAATCATGGCTGAATCAAATTGTCATGCTTTAGATATTAATTTTATTGCCCAATTACATGATCAGGAAGATATGGCGACTCCAGAGATTAGTGAATCCTTTTCAAACTCACCATGGTATGCAGATATTATATTTGTATTACTAAATTTACAAGCTACTCCTCAATTATCAAGAACCAAAGCTATAATTTTAAAGCTAAAGGCAATGAAATTTTGTATCATAGACAATGCACTGTTTTGGAAAGATCATGGTGGCATTTTATTGAATTGTTTTCTTAAAGAAGAAGCTGATAAAGTTATGGAAGAGTTTCATGAAGGTGACTTTGGAGGACACCTTTGTTGGAACACAACTACAGATAAAATCTTGAGAGCTAGTTTTTACAAGCTTACACTATTTGCAGATGTGAAAAAATATGTGACCTCCTATCACAAATGAAAAATAGTTGAAGGAAAGAAAAAGTTTCTACCTTTACCCCTTAAACCCATCTCCACAGAAATTCCATTTCAGCAATGGGGTCTTGACTTCATTGGTGAAATTCACCGTCCATCCTTAGCCCAACACAAGTGGATTCTGACAACCACAGACTATTTCACTAAGTGGATAGAAGCCATACCTTCTAGGAAAGCCACTAACACTGTCATAATCTCATTTTTAGAAAATAACATACTGTCTAGATTTGGCTGCCCCCAAAATGTCATTACTGATAATTCAGCTGCATTCCAGTCCAAAAATATGATTGACTTGTGTAATAAATACCACATTACCCTTGACCATTTCACTGATTATTACCCTGAAGGTAATGGTCTTGTTGAATCCTCTAATAAAATACTTGTGAATATCATTAAGAAACTACTAGAAGACAATAGGAAAACTTGGAATAAAAGGTTAGTGAATGCCTTATGGGCAGATAGAATTACCACAAAGAAATATATTGGTACATCCCCTTATCAACTTGTTTATGGGATGGATATTATTTTTCCATCTTCTTTAGTAGTACCAATAATGAAGATAATCCAAAAACTGCGGGTTGAGACCAATGATATTCAAAGAAGGATAAACCAAACCATACACTTGCAACAAACTAGGTAAGATGTCTATCTCAAGTCCAAGTTGTTCAATAAAATATTAAAAAGATATTTGACAAGAAGACTAAGGAAGATGATTTTTATATAGGTGACAAAGTTCTTAAGTGGGATTCCATGAGAGAAGAGAGAGGTAAACATGGGAAATTTTATTTCTTATGGAAAGGCCCTTATGTCATTTATGGTTACAGAGGTAACAATGCATTATTTTTGAAGGAGTTGGATGGATCAGATCTGCTAGGTGGACCTATCAATGGTAGAATGATGAAGCATTACTATTCCCCAGAATAACAGTATTTCACTTTGTTTACTTTACTCATTGTACATAACATTCAAGATTCTATATTGGATTGGATGTTTTTCTAACAAAGTTGAAGCCCAGAGAGAAGGCCCTAAGCTTTGAAGGAAAAAATATCATAAGTATGAATAATGCAGAGCTCAAAAAATAGTTCCAAGGTTAGCAACAATCAAATTCAAAGGCTACTAGTCTCAAAGTTCTTGACATTTCACTAGGAAATTCCATCCCCATGTGGAGACACTCTTAGGGTCCTATATTTTTGAAATACTGAGAGGGGGGGTGAATCAGTATTCCTTTCAATTAGAGAATTAATTAATCTTCAACTATTATTAGTGTTTGTACAATGATAGCAGCAAACAAAAGGAACACAAATGCATATAGTTTCTTAGGTGGAAACCCACTCCGGGACAAAAACCACCTAATGCTTTTCTAATAATTCTTTAATATTCAACTCCAATTGAAAATAAAGATCCAACTTCCTAGAATCTAGAAAAGAAATCTTCTTCAGATCCCATTGGATGGACACTCCAATGCCCAAGATTCTTCAGTAGTCACCTGAACGGATGCCCCAACACCCAATGAGCTACAACTCACCCTAGCACCACCCTACCACCCTGTAGAAGAATGGACTCCTGTACCAGGGAAAATGGTCCATTTTACAGTGATATAGAATGATGTAGAAGATGAAGAAACATTATACCATAACCCCAACTATGACACAACCACCTAATGATGATCCTAGATATCCTGAAACTACCTCTTCAACTCCTGGCAGATAGACACTAGTACAATTTTTACAATAATGTATTTACAATGACTTAATACAATGATACCTTTATAGTGACTGCATGCAGTGCTGCCCACTTGAAGACTTCATGTGATGAAATTCTTGCTGCTGATCTGCACCTTTGTTGTTGCTCTTGTAATGCTACCCTCTGTTGCACCTTTCTTTGCTTTTCTGCACTATAAAGTCTAATCTTTTGCAGCCCTTGACAACACATGATATAGATTTTTCTTTCCTTCTATGATCTCGATATTGAATCTGGTGTATCTCTTTTATTTCAGATCCCCAATATGTTATTTTTTTTCCTATAGTATTCTTGTGAGTCTTATTTCTAATGCTATAGGTCTGACCCAATTTGGATTCTTCAAGAGAGATTTATGCCCAATCTCTCACAATGCCCTAATTATGAACTATTTTAGTGCAGCGAACTTGTATGACATTCCACATGTCACTGTTTCTTCATTCAAATCTGAAATTGATAAGGAAAACACTAGAGTCCGTGCACTATCTGCCACTTTTTACAGAATTCCAATCCGATACTCAGAGAGATATTTATGACGATTTTCCGAAGGTCACTTCTTTGAGATGAATTTCAAGAGCCTACAAAGACACTGAATTCCACAGATCATATCTCTGAAAATATTGCATACCTTGATCTGAAATTTTCACACGAGCTTCCTTAGGATTTCAACTTCGCCTCATAGAAATTTCCACTTCTGAACCTTTGTAGAAAAAAATTTAGAGCGAAAATTCCATGATGACCTGCTTCAGATGGCGAAATCCCTTGCATAAGGAGAATTAGAGGATCACAATTTAAATAAATTCTTAGGTTGAGAGGGGCTTCAATGAGTGAACATGGGAGGTATTTTAGGAGCTTAAAAATATTAATTATTACTTTTCAATGACCCATGCCATAACCCCATGACGTTTTAACCCACTAACTGATGTTACAAACTTCAAACATGAATATCTCTCAAACGGTGAAGAATTACATGGTGTGCCATATATCAACGGAAACATCTCAACAAGAAGAAACCATCAAAAACATTCTTAACCCATAATATAGTAATTTGGTAGGAAAAATTCCCATAAAATATTGGGGTAGCCCCTGGTGCTGCTTGGGTTGACATCAATGACAATTGTTGATCAACAATCTCGCCCTTTGGCATTGATGGCAACACAAGTACTCCCCCTATGATCATAACACCTCTTCCTACAACATTCTCTCCCCCTTTGACATCAATGGAAAAGGGTAACTCCCCTTGAAACACAACCATGCTGCAGACTTGTACACACTTCCACTCCCCCTTTATATTATGAATAGGAAAATCTAATGAGAACTTGGGAGAATACCAAGCTTTTGACGAAGATATTCAAATTCTTCATGAGATAAAGCTTTAGTGAAGATATCAGTCATTTGTTCTTTTGTACCAACATACTCAAGTTTGATATTATTTTCAGCGACTTGTTCTCCAACAAAATGATATTTGATTGGAATGTGTTTTGTTTTTGAATGCATGACAGGATTCTTGGAGATGCTGATGGCACTAGTGTTGTCACAGAATATGGGAATAGGCTCACTGAATTGTTCTTGAGGATCTTGCAAAGTTTTTTTCATCCAAAGGACTTGAGTACAACATGATGCAGTTGTAATGTATTCTGCTTCTGCTGTAGATAATGAGATTGATGTCTGTTTTTTCCAAAACCATGATACGAGACAACCACATAGATAGAACACTGCTCCACAAGTACTCTTATGATCATCAACGCTTCCTGCCCAGTCTGCATCTATAAAGTCTTGAATAATAAGATTGTTACCCTTGGGATACCACAAGCCATATTATTTTGTGCCCTTTAGATATGAAAGAATTATTTTGACGGAAATAATATGTGATTCTTTTGGTGCTGCTTGGAATCTTGCTATTTGTCCAACTGCTTGCATAACATCTTTCCTGGAGGTTGTTACATATAGAATAATACCAATCATAGATTTGTACAACCTTTGATCCACATCCTTAGATGATTCGTCTATGCTCAATTTGCAACCTATTACCATTGGAGTAAGGACGGGTTTGCAATCTTCCATTTTGAATTTCTTGAGCATTTCCTTGATGTACTTGGCTTGACATATAAATATTCCTTTCTCTTTTTGAGATATTTGAAGCCCTAAGAAGTATGTCAGCTCACCAAGTAAAGACATCTTGAACTCACTTTGCATCTTTGTAGAAAATTTCTTACTTATTCGATCATCATTGCTACCAAATATTATGTCATCCACATATACCGCAACGATTGTTAAATTATCTTTATCTATTTGTACATAAATATTGCTATCAACAATACCTTTCTTGAACCCTTGTTGATGTAGATATCCATAAAGATAGGCATACCATGCTCTCGGAGCATGCTTGAGACCATATAGAGCCTTCTTTAACTTGCAAACATAGTCTTCTTTTTTTGATAGTAGAAAACCTTCAAGTTGTTCGATGTAAACTTATTCTTCTAATTCTCCATTCAGAAATGTTGAATTAACATCCATTTGGTAGACTTTCATTTTTCTTGAACATGCATAGATGATAAACATTTGGATTGCTTCCATTCTAGCAACTGGTGAAAATTTTTCATCGAAATCATTTCCTTCCACTTGTGCATAGCCTTTGCAAACCAATCTTTCTTTGTTTCTGGTAACCTGTCCATCTTCATTAAATTTGTTCCTGAACACCCATTTAGTCCCAATGACATTTTTATCTTTTGCTCGTGGAACTAATTCCCAGGTGTTATTATTCTCAGTTTGATCCAATTATTCATTCATAGCTGCTACCCAATGTTCACTTTGGCTGGCTTCCTCAAAACTACTAGGCTCAAAGTTTGCTAGAAAAGAAAATTGAGGTTATTGTGATGAACGAAGCTGTCAACCTTCATTTATGTCACCAATGATTTGATTTGATGGATGGTTCTTCTGAATCCATTATTTTTTTCTCCTTGGAGGAGCTTCTTGTTGTTGTTCTGGTATATATTGATGATCATTATTTACGTCTTCCCGGTTGATAGTTGCTTCTTGTTCTAGAATTTTATATGTGTCTTCTTCAGCCTCTATCTCAAGTTTCAAAGTTCCTAAGCCTCATCATTATTCTCTAGAACACCATCTTTGTCAAATGTAAAATTTATGCTCTCCACTATATGTTTTCATCTTAGATTATAACATTTATAGGCCTTTATTTTGCGTGAGTAACCAAAAAAGATACCTTCATCAACATGTGATTCAAACTTACCCAAATTTTGATCTTCTCTTTTGATATAACATTTTCTTTCGAAGATTCTGAAATATTTTACATTAGCTGGTTTTCCTTTCCATAATTCATATGGGGCCTTGTTGCAATTATTTCTTAGAAGAATTCGATTGATAATGAAGATTGTTGTATCAATTGCTTGAACCCATAATTTTTCGTCCAATTTTGAGTCCTTCAACATTGTTCTACCCATTTCCTCTACGGTTTTGTTCTTTCTTTTAGCAACTCCATTTTGTTGAGGTGTTCGTGTTGTTGAAAATTGTCTTTTTATTCCATTTTTGTCACAGTATTTCTGAAATAATTTGGAAGTGAATTCTCTGCCATTATCTAATCTTAGACACTTTATTTTCAAATAAGTTTCATTTTTGACCAACTACTTGTAGATCTTAAAGCACTCAAATGCTTCAGATTTTTTCTTTAGGAAACTGATGGCTGTCATCCTGGTATAGTCATCTATCATTAAAATGAAATATAATTCTCCATCTAAGCCTTTTGTTCTCACAAGACCACATAGATCAGTATGTATCAATTCCAATGGATGTGATGCAAATTGTTCTTTTGTTTTAAATTGGACTTTTGTCTGCTTTCCGTGCCGATAGGCCTCACATAGTGTGTTGGCAGGTTTTGAGATTTTCGGCATTTCTTGTATTGCTTCCTTTTTGCTTATCCTGACAAGGTTATCAAAGTTTATGTGACCCATTCGTTTGTGCCATAACCAGCTTTCATCTTCTTTAGCTAGTAGACATGCTTTAGTTTCTTCATCTAGAACATATATGTCGTTTGGAGCTCGACTTGTTGTAGCCACAATTTAAAATACTCGCCTTACTTGATTTCACATTTTTTGGAGTTGAATAGCATTGTGTGTCCTTGATCACGCATTTTTCCAACACTGAGCAAATTGTGATTCATGTTTTCAACCAATACAACATTCTTGGCTATAACATCTTTGCTTCCGAGAGTGACGGTACCTGATCCTATAACATTTGAAGATCCATCATTTCCAAAGGATGCCGTTCCATCCTTCTTCTCTTTCAAAGATGAAAATTTCCTTCTATCTCCAGTCATACGCGTTGAGCAACCACTGTCAACATACCACACATCTTTGTTGTTTTGAGCCTTGAGAGCGAGAGCACAATTATCAGTCTTCTTCTCCTTCCATGTTCGTTCATTCTGTCGCTTCGAAGATTTTTCTAGTGTATTTTCAGGTCTGCAGTCTCTGGCTATGTGTCCAAATTTTTGACATTTGTAACATTCCATATTATTTCTTAAATTTTCAAATCTATTGATGTTTCTTTGAGCCCTGGGAGGTTCATATTTGCAGGATCTCCTAGAATTGTATTGGTTCCTAGGGTACGTGCGACATTCTACACCTTTGTGACCAAATTTTCCACATGAATGACAATAGCCATAAAAAATGTGTTGGTACCTCGATGGAAATCTTCATCGAGGAATCGTCTTCCATGGATGTTCTTGCAAATCTTGTCCAATGATGTCTACATGCATGTCAGATCTCATAGGTTCACTGTATTTTTTTGTAGAAGGTCTTGCTTCTTCTTTTTTGTAACCGAGGCTAGTTATGTCGTTATAAGATCATTTATTGTTGATGATTTCTGCCAATGCCTTCGAGCTGTTGGCATAGTTTTGGACAATTTTTCCCTTCTTCACTTCCTTACGCAGCGAGACTACTTCGGCTTCTAATGCTTCCCTTTGTTGGTTTCTTTCTTCCAACTTATTTTGAAGTGACTGTTCAATACATTTGTGTTCTTCAACTTCAATTTTGAGACCTTGAACTTGTTCTTCAAGAGTATTGGAATGGATTTTCTCAGCCTTGAGCTCTTTTATAAGTCTGATTGCCTCCTTAGAAAATTATTCTATGGTCAACCCTTCTTCTTCATTGTTTGATACCTCTTATTTATTATGCTTGGCCATAAACAATACTCGCATTGTCTTCTTCTTCACTATTACTGTCTTCATCGGATGATGAGCTATATTATTTAGAGAGAAATTTCCTTTTAGATCCTTTCCTTTTTTTTTGCTTGCTGAATTTCTTAAAGCCTTTCTTTCCTTTTGAGTTTCCATCACTTCTATTCAGACATTTTGCTGTGAAATGCCCACCCTCACCACAGTCGAAACATTTCAATGGAATTTTCCCTTACCAATTTTTAGTTTTCTCGTAAAGTATGCATATTCTTCATCTGAAAGACCTTCTCCATCATCTTCCTTTTCTTCACACTTGTAGGTGCGTGTATTTTCAATTGAAGGTTGTTTGTCCTTATTGGGTTTCTTAGATGCAAAAAACGCAACTTCTAGATGCGAAGTACCCTCTTCTTCATCAAGTCTCATTTCATATGCTATGAGAACTCCATGTAATTCCTCTTTGCTAAGTTTGTCCATATTTTCATTGTATTCTAAGACCAATACCTTTGGGTTGAATCTCCTTGGTAACGTTCTAAGTATATTTCGTATAATAGTCTTCTCGTCAACTGGCTCCCCCAATCCTTCCAGAGTATTGGTTATTTCATCAACATATTGGAAATATGCAGCAATGTAGCAATCTTCTTTCATTCTGAGTTGCTCAAATTTTGCTCTATAGATTTGAAGCTTTGCTTCTTTGACATTTGAGTCACCTGCATATATATTCTCAAGCTTGTCCCATACATTTTTGGCGGTTTTACAACCCAACACCTTATGATAAGCAGATTCAATAAGCCCACTGATAATAATATTCTTTTCTTTTGCATCATTTACCAGATTCTTCTTACCTTGTTCATCCACGGTTGATGTAAATCCATTTTGAACAGTGTGCCATACTTCATAACCTTGCGCCAAGAGATAGACCTCCATTCTTCCTTTCTAGAGTGCATAATTATTTTCATTGAATAGAGGTACACCATTCTTGATATGCTCCATGATCTCCTTCCACTTGTTGAACTGCTATTGAAGGAACCAAGCTCTGATAACAAATGTTGGAAATATTGAGAGGGGGGGTGAATCAGTATTCCTTTCAATCAGAGCATTAGTTAATCTTTAATTATTATCAGAGTTTGTACAATGATAGCAGCAAAAAAGAGGAACACAAATGCACACAATTTTTAAGGTGAAAACCCACTCCAGGACAAAAACCACCTAATTCTTTTCTAATAATTATTTAATATTCAACTCCAATTGAAAATAAAGCTCCAACTTCCTAGAATATAGAAAAGAATTCTTCTCTAGCTCCCACTGATGAACGCTCCAACACCTGAGATTCTTCAGTAGCCAACTGAACAGATGCCCCAACACCCAATGAGCTACAACTCACCCTACCATGACCCTGTAGAATAATAAAAGAAGAATGGACTCCCGTGCCAGGGAAAATGGTCCACTTTACAATGATACAGAATGATATAGAAGAAGAAGACACACTAGACCATAACCCAAACTATGACGCAACCACCTGATGATGATCCTATACCTCTCGACTCTACCTCTTCAACTCCTAGCAGATAGACACTAGTACAATTTTTACAATAATGTATTTATAATGACTTAGTACAATAATACCTTTACAGTGATTGTATGAAGTGCTGCCTACTTGAAGACTTCATGTGATGAAATTCTTGCTACTAATTTGCACCTTGGTTGCTGCTCTTTTCATGATACCCTCTGATGCACCTTGCTTTGCTTTTCTACCCTAGAGAGTCTGATCCTTTGCAGCCCTTGACAACACATGGTATAGCTTTTCCTTGCCTTCTAGGATATCGATATTGAATCTGGTTTATCTTTGTTATTTCAGATCTCCAATATGTGATTTTCGGTCCTATAGTAGTCCTATGAGGCTTCTTTCTAATGCCATAGGTCTAACCCAATTTTGATGCTTAAAGGGAGAGTTATGCCCAATCTCTCACAATTCCCTAATTATGGATTGTTTCAGTAGAGCGAAATTTTATGCATTTAACATATCATTGTTTCTTCATTCAAATCTGAAATTGATAGGGAAAAAACTAGAGTCTGTGCACTATCTGGTACTTTTTACATAATTCCAATCCGATATGCAGAGAGAGAGTTATGAAGATTTTCCCAAGGTCACTTATTTGAGATGAATTTTAGGAGCCTGCAAAAACACTGAATTCCAAAAATCATATCTCCTAAAATTTTACACACCTTGATCTGAACATTTCATAGGAGCTTCCTCAGGATTTCGGCTTTTCCTCATAAAAATTTCAGCTTTGGAACCTTTGTAGAAAACAAGTTAGAGCAAAAATTCCACGATGACCTGTTTCAGATGGTGAAATCCCTTGCATGAGGATATGAGGATCACAATTTATATAAATGCTTAGGTTGAGAGAGGCTTCAACAAGCGAATGTGGAAGGGATTTTAGGAGCTTCAAAAATACTAATTATTACTTTTCAATGACCCATGCCACAACCCCATGGGGTTTTAGCCCACTAACTGTGGTTACAAACTTCAAACATGAATATATCTCAAACCGTGAAGAATTACGTGGCATGCCATATATCAACGGAAACATCTCGACAAGAAGAAACCATCAAAATAATTCTTGACCCAGAACATAGTAATTTGGCAGGTCAAAATTCCCATGCAATATTGGGGTAGCCCCTGGTGCTTCTTGGGTTGAGATCAATGACAACTGTTGATAAACACTATAATAATAGGATTCATAATTTTTATTTTACTTTGATTAGTCTTTTAATATTTACATAATCTAATTTTTATGTGTTTTTTTTTTTTAAATTGGACCGGTGTCTACCATCCAGTTTCACAGATCAAAAGGAGCTCTATTTTGGCTCAGTCCTTTTGTTTCCTCCTGTTTCGGGTGTTACCCTTTGAAAGGGAACCTGGGCAGAAACATGGACACTGAGTACACACTCATTTATATATTAGCAGTGAACTATTTTCACTTGCAATGAATTCATCTCCTTACTGAAAAGGAAGGAAATGCGGTTCTTTGAATGCATCATGCATATACTATGTAACTCTCTATGATTTTAATATATAATTCGATTTTTTCTTTGGAAATAATATGTATGTACTTTTCCTTTTGCAAAATTGTTTTCCCATATTAGAAAAAAAAATGTATAGAGGGTAAAAGTCCTAAAAGAAAAATCAAAGGACTTGAAAGAAAAAATATCAAAAAGAATATGAAAATGGACCCCAAACAAAAAGAGATAAAAATAAAACATGAAAGTGATGCAAATGCAAATTCCACTGCTATTTACATTTTACTGCAAAAAATAAAGATTGTGTGCAACTTGTGAAAATTCCACAATCCATGAAGGTTAAATGACTTAATCTTAACTTCTCATGCTTTAAATTTCATGTTGTTAGATAGAGAATAAAGATTTAGCCAAACAGTCTAAGCTTGGAAGATCAGTAGTTAGGTAGAGAATAATAAGGAGCTCAAAAGTTTAATCTGAGCCCTTGGAAGAAATAAGGATAGAATTAGTTAGTTTGATTTTTAAAAGAAAAATGAATAAGGGTTTGCAATCTCAAATGCACCCATGTAAATGAAGAAAAAATGTTAGGGTAGCAGATAGGTAGGTAGAAACAATCTTTCACAATCATGGTTAAGCCGAAAATTGGTCATTTCATTTACTAACTTCCTTCAAAAAATCGCCCCCTTGTAAAAATACTTCATCCCCTCCATTTTCATTCTTTCCCCTTATTTTAATATTTCCCCCCTTTAAAAAAGCCCCTTTTCCTAAGTTAAAAACACATTTTACTTAAGAAAAGTGAAAGCCCTTTACTAACTCCCCTTTTATTCAAAAAATACCCAAAAAAACCCAAAAAATACTTTTATCCTAAGTATAAATGCCTAAGGGATATTTCGGGTCATATAGTGAAGAAATTCACTCCTGAAATAAGTTTTACACTATACTTAACATATTTTACATCCCGCAATGTCCCACATTACATTTCATTACTAACACACTAATGTAATGTATTAATTTTTGTATAAACCTTTTAACCCCATACTAAATTAATTCCTTTATGTATTATATCCCAACCCATATATTTTATTTAAACATATAGTTTAAATCCCCACATATTATATAACCATGGTCCTGCTATATATTATCCCCTCTGGTTATAACTTTGCACATACCCGTATCCCATTCATTATATTATAAAACTCCAACCATCTCACAAATTAACCAATAATATAAAGTCCTGATTATATTTACTAAACCTTGGTTTTAATACATATTTACCTCCCACGTCATTTAAACACCGTACCCCACATCATTTGATCCCATGACTCCATCGCACCATCCTTGCTGTTTGATCTTCATCCGCTAGATCCTACCGCCAGTATTGCTTATCGCGTGTTTCATTGTCTGATAGTTAGCACACCCCAAACCTTGCGAAAAGCGCAGTTTTCAGGCTCTCCCTCCCCTCTACGTGGCCGATTTTCATTGGATCACACTATTCAAAACAATACAACTCACCACCTTTACTCATTGTGAAAAATTCTTGGTTTTTTTCTCCCACGCGCCTAAACTGCCCTGTCAATTCAAAATTGACTGCCCATTAAATGCATTCACTGCTGATAAAAATGCATAAAACTTCCCACTTGCACCCTTTTTTCACCTTTCTATTATTTGTTTCACTAAAGAAACATTGATGACCTCATTTTAAGCCCAATTCACCATAATTCGAAGATATTTGACGAAACAGAACATTTCAGAACCAAATCAAGGCTTATGAAGATTAGCTAAAGCTTCAGAAAGCTTTCTTCCACCTTAGAGACCCTCCTGCACATAAAATATCCATTTTCTAGATGTTCTTCAAAATAAAATACCTATTACTGGATATAAAGAAGTAATACAACTAAATTGAATCATTTAGGAACCTTTTGCAATCCTAAAAGCCCCGTTACTTCCTGAAAACCCTTTTTTCTGTAAACCCTGGGCATATTTTCATATATTCTGAAGCCTTAGACTATTAAAGATCACAGATTAAATAAACTAAATAAGTTTAAAGCCTTTGTATACGTGAAAAATACTTCTTTGCCTTTCAATTCATTTTCTACAGATTTTAGATGTGTTTTACCAAATTCCAAGGTATTGAGATTGCCTTTTTTTACAGAGATTACATTTTAAGTTAAGTGAGAAAATTTATACCTTTGCAGAAAAAAAGATAGAGCCCATGTTCTATCGGAAATTCTTCTGCAAACTGTTATAAGTTTCAAAGGTGATCCTATAAGACTAAATCAGTATTTCTAAAGTCAAAAGAGTAATATAATCGATAAATCAAGCAAAGAAATGGCTTCCAAAGACATTGTATCTATAAATACTTTACAACCTCCTATTGTATATATAGAGGACATTCCATTAGCTAACACAGACTTCAAGAATACTGATACAGTGACAAAATTCAACCTTCTTGAGCTCTACTACTGGAGCCAAGAAAAATACATAGATCAGGCTGATGAAGTGTTCATCTGGGAATCAAATTTACCAAAATATGTTGTTCCTTAGACCTTCCATTTCCCATAAGTGATTAGACTCTATCAATCATGCTATTTTCCTGATCAGAGAGCCATCATAAAACTTGAAAAAGAATTCTTGTTTACCATTATTGCTGATTCAGTTAATATAATGCTCCAAATGCAGCCTAGGCCTGATGAAATTCTTTTATCCAGTGAGGATCTCACTCAGTTATACCCCAAACTGGAATTCCCCAAGAGGTTCCATATATTTCAAACCTTCATGCCCTCTTCTATAGAAATTCCCAAGATAAATCCTCCATACCCTTCTGAAAAATTCTCTGAAAGGACTAAACATATCATATCCATGTTCTCATTCATTCTTGGCTACTTTACAGATGAACATGTTGATGTTTCAGTGCTAGGTTTTCTGTCTACATTTACATTTGGTCAGCCTCCTGCTACCATTTTTAATTTTTCCCAATACCTTGCTGATAGTATCCATGAGAAATTGGTTAAAATGCCTTTTGAATGTGCTTTTAAGTATTTATCATTCCTATTCCACATTTTCTTATACTTTCAGTTTGAGAAATTCAATATAAACCTTTAGAAACTTGATGTGGAAGGAAATCCACAATCAATCATCTTTTGGACTTCCTTAATAACGAAAGACTCCAATGAGTTATCTTATACAGATTTTACATATTCTTTCATTCATCCCATGGTAAATTTTTTGAATAGTAGCAGGCAGCCCAGAACTAGTGAAGAGATTAAAAAGGTCTTGCAGATGTCAAAGCATAATAGGATAGGTGATTGGTACTTATATCAAAATCACACTGAAATAAGAGTATATGGATCAATTCTTGTTCCATATAAACTTCCTTAATACCTCCCTATGAGGGTATTTTCCCTGGAATACATAAGGCAAATTCCAATTTAGATGCAATTAATTTCTTGGCAGCAAAGAAAAAGACATAGTTCAAGTTGAAGAACCCAGTTGGCCCTTTTATCTGTAACAATAGAGATGCAGGTCCAGCGGCTGAAAAACATTTAGAGGAGTTCAACTTCAATCCCATTTTCCTATGGTATTATGATCCCCTTGGAGTTATTAGTAAAATGAGAGTTAAATTCAAAATGACTCCATATGTACATGAAAAGAAGCCAAAGATAGGGAAATTCTCTAATCAATCTGAATGGATGGAGAATACCTTGGTAGAGGCAGAGAAGCAAAGTGATACTAGTCAAAATTTTCAAACTCCAGCCCAAGAAGACAGAAATGTAAAGTGAAACAGAGAGGAAGGATCATGTATTGTAGAGACTACAATAGAGGCCAAGTTTAAATTGAGATACAGTAAAAAGCCAAAGTTAAATCCCGCTAATAAAGAAGTAGAAATAATAGAGGTCATTGATACATAAATTGCAGCAAAAGACAATGCACCTCCTACAATAATTGAAGAATAAAAACAACCTACTACTTCAAAGACTCATCTAATTCAGAAGCAGCACAATACAGAAGTTTCTTCATCTAAAAAACTAGCAGAAAAGGACATGGATATCCAAGAAAGATACAAAGAAATCAAAACCAGAAATGAAGAAATTAAGACAAAAATATATTCTCAGTATCTAAAACAAAGTCCTAGCATGTAGAATAGGCTACTTTCAGCCTTTGACTATAAGAATAAAAAGATACAGATGACATTTCTTCAACCTACAGTTCAGACTCCTAAGTCATCTTCTGATTACAAAAATATATATTTTGAAGTCCTAATTTAGGATATCATCCTCTAGACCAAATTAAGTTTCATAGAAAAGTAGGGGAGACGATTTATTCTACAATGACCACCAAGGCCATGAGTGCACAAAAGCTACAAAACACTCTTGAAAATATCAGATATAAACTCAAATTGGAAAAATCTTCTTCACAGGAAAAAGGCACTAGAATTAAATCCTTGGAAGAGCCAGTGATTGAAGTAGGATATGATCCTAAAAATGTTAAAGTTGCAAAAGAACTGATCAAGAAGAAAAATCCAGACATTGCTGCATTAAAGAAGCAACTAAAGTTTCCCCCCTACAAAACATCCTCAAGCCAAGGAAGTCTTACAGTATACCAATAAAAATGATGAGATGATGAGTCTCATTTTATAGTTAACTTCTCAGATAAAGGAAATGGAGAATGAAATGGACAAGTTGGTCTAAGAGAAAAAGGATAAAGAAAAAGAAATTCCACTCATAGTGATTCCTATAGTTACTACTATTGTACCTTCTACACTTGTTGTTAGGTCCCTATATTACTATTTTAATCCCTTATTGTTATTAGTGTAGCCCCCTTATTGTTATTGTTGTACCCTTGTAACCCCAATATTGTTATTATTGTGCCCTTACATTATTATTGTTAGGTCAGCTAGGATTATATTGTGGCCCCATCGACTCTTATATATAGAAGTAGTTTTTTGTCATTTTTATCATCGAAGAATAGTTCACTTATGCAATGTATTAGAGGTTCCACCCTTGAAGTGGCTTATTTCTAAGGCATTGATCTCTCTTTTCTTCTATTTTTGGAGCCAGTTTCATAACATTTGGTATCAGAGCTTTGGATTCCAAGGTTTCGCTTCTCCAAAAAAGTCATTGTGGAATTTTTGGTATAACATGTTTTCTACAAAGGTTCAAAAGCTGAAATTTTTATAGAGCGAAGTAGAAATCCTAATGAACATCGTGGAAAAATTTTAGATCTTGGTTCGCAATATTTTCAGAGATATGGTCTGTGCAAGTTATGCATTTTTGCAGGCTCCTAAATTTAACCTAAATAGGTCATCGTGGCATTTTCGCTCTAACTTTTTTCTACGAGGGTTCAAAAGCTAAAACGTTTATAGAGAGAATCTAGGATCCTGAGGAACGTTATGGAAACATTTCAGAGCTTCATTCGAAAAAAATTTGGAGATAGGGTCTAAGGAAGTTAGGGATTTTTTAAGCTCCCGAATTTCATCTCGAAGAGGTGACCATGGGAAAATCATCATAACTCTCGCTTTAAGCGTCGGATTGGAATTCTAAGAAAATTAGCAACAAGTACACAGACTGTAGTTTCCTATGTACCAAGTTCAAAGCTTAAGGAGGAAATAGTGACACGTGGCACATCGTACAAGTTCACTCTACTAAACCAATTCGTAATTAGGTCATTGTGGGAGATTGGGTATAATTTTTCCTTGAAGAATCCAAATCGGGTCAGACATATGGCATTCGAAAGAAGATTCAAAGTGGCACTATAGAGACAAATTTAATATATTGAACATCCAAAATCACAGAGATAATTCAATTTCAATATCGAGCTCCTCAAAAGAAAAAAAAGGTGTGTATTTTTTTTCCCAATTACATAAGTCTTGCTTGAAGAATCAATTTGAATTTATTCCAACGCCATATTGTAAAATAGATATCAGTATTGGGTTCTAAAATTCCTCCTAAAAATAATTCAACACCCATTAAGCCTTCAGAAGGCTCTACTATGGCTAATGAAGATGAAGAAATGCAACATGACATATCAAAATTACAAGAGCAAGTGCACCAAATTTCGCTCTCACAAAGAGCAACAAAAAATTCAATGGATGTTTTGAAGAAAAGCATGGAAGCTATGATGGATGGTTTGAAGAATGGTATGGAAGAAAAAATGGATGGTATGGAAGAAAAAATGGAAGGTTTGAAGGAAGACATGGAAGGTTTAAAGGAAGGTTTGTCAAAGTTGATACAAGAAATGATTCCTAATGGCGAAAAGATAGTAGAGGAAACTCATGATGAGAACAAAATAATTGTTAATCGTGATTTCATAAACTTTAATGTTGGATTGAAGAACTACCATATTCCAAATATGGATATGAGGAATTTTGATGGCAAGGATCCCGTAACATGGATACTACAGATGGAGCAATATTTTGATCTCAATAATGTGCAAAACACACAAAAGGTATGCATTACAACTTTACATTTAGAAAAAAATACATTTGTATGGTATTGATGGCTTTTATCCTGTAAAAAAATTGTCACTTGTTCAATTTTTACGGAGGAAATGATAGCACATTATGAGGATACAAAGAGCAACACCTTCTTTAACCAATTGATAAATCTCAAACAAAAGGGTTTAGTGGTGGAGCACATTGAGGACTTCCAAAAATTGAATATAAGGGTAACTGATATTCCATAGGAACACAGGATTTATGTCTTCATAGGGACTATAAAGGATAACATCCAACATGAAGTTCGCATTTGGGAGCTTGATTCATTGGAGAAGGCATTCAGGTTGGCAAGAAAAATTGAATGTAAAATTATGGTGACAAGGAAGCCTACCACTCACATATATAAAGATGGAAGTGTTGCTACTCCTAGAACTCCACAACCTACAAGGTTGACACCACATCAATTGGAAGAAAAAAGAGAAAAATGGCTTTGTTATAGTTGTGATAGTAAATACATTAAAGTTCATAATTCTTCTAAGAAAAAAATATTTTAAATAGATTGTGAAGAGGAAGAATACAATGAAC
Source organism: Pinus albicaulis (assembly GCA_034641835.2). Taxonomy (NCBI): domain Eukaryota; kingdom Viridiplantae; phylum Streptophyta; class Pinopsida; order Pinales; family Pinaceae; genus Pinus; species Pinus albicaulis. The sequence goes on along the minus strand of JAXQQM020091075.1, from coordinate 78,584 downwards.
AAGAATCTTCAAAAGAAGAGAATATACACCAGGAACCAACCCTAGAAGAGGAAGAAATGAGTCTGACCATATCGTGTAATGCATTGATAGGAATTACCACTCCTCAAACTCTCAAGATAGAAGGACATATCAAGAATAAAAATGTAATAGTATTGATTGATTCGGGTATTACCCATAATTTTATTCATTGTAAGGTAGCCAAGGACTTAAATTGTTTCCAATACCCAGCACCAGAATCTCAAGTGATGGTCGCAAATGGAGGAACTATAAATTTCTTTGGAAAATTCCATAATATCAAGCTAACCATGGGGGAATATGTATTGAATAGTACAATGCTTTCCATTCCAATGGGAGGTGTTGATGTTGTACTAGGAGTACAATGGTTACAATCTTTGTGGACGATATCTTTTAATTTTCAAGAACTTTTCTTGAAAATTTGTTCATAAGGAAAGGAATTCAAATTACGGGGTATCGCATGGAAGCCAGGAAAGATAATAAGCTCTAATGTCATGACAAAGCTTCTGAAGAAAGAAAAACGAGGCATAATTCCACAATTATGCTCACTCACTACAAGAAAAAAGCACATTGGTGAGGGTCATGCTTGTGACAGACCTTTAAGGTCCGTCACCAATGTCACATATGGTGACGGTCCTTAAAAAACCATCATTGTAAGTGTATATAGTGATGGTCCTTTATGGTCCATCACCAAAGACATTTTCAATGACACTTTTGGTGAGGGTTGTTAAAGGCCCATCACTAATTCTCTCTTTGGTGACACTTCTAGTGACGAACTTTTAATGACCCTCATCAATGCTATTTTTGTTACTTTTGGTGACGGTCAAAAAATGTCCGTCATCATTGATCATTAAAAAACCATCACTGTAAGTGTATATAGTGATGGTCCTTTATGGTCCGTCACCAAATACTTTTTTCAATGACACTTTTGGTGAGGGTCATTAAAGGCCCGTCACTAATTCTCTCTTTGGTGACACTTCTAGTGACGAACTTTTAATGACCCTCACCAATGCTCTTTTTGTTACTTTTGGTGATGGTAAAAAAATGCCCGCCATCATTGATCATTCCAATGAGTTTTTGATGATGCTATGTTCCTGTTAATATATTTTTTGTCAAAAGTTAACAATTTAATACCATTATTGTGGAGTATTTTTTATAATATGTCCAGGGCCATAGTGGTTAGGGTCAGTCAATTTTTTATAATTAATTAGTGTGTATCATTTCCCTCAAGTAATGACTAGTTGAATAGAGATTTCCTATGAGTCAACACATGATTCATATATATTAAGTTTATTATATAAAAAATTCCCTTTAGATAAAGTTCCATTATTGTGTGTAGGAAATATATTATTTAATACATAATCAAGCTTTGACAATTCTATTAATGAGAAAGACCTAACAATCCTCACCAATCTAGGCACGCCTTAAATTAATGCTTTGGCACGCACTAACATTTCTTAGCACCCCACATGTATTGGAACATCTTTGTACCTATAACATCTTGTGATGACACTGACGCCCAAGCACATGGTGGCATGTGCTAGCACAACATTTAACTCTCCTAGCATGTGTTGGCATGCTGCATATAGTCCCTAGCATGCCCTGGAACACCTTGGTTGAATGCATTGACATACATTAGCACTTGGAACACAATGCCACTTGGCATGTATTGGGACCTATTATTAGTATGCCTAGCATGCCCCTTTTCAAAAAGATAAAGTCCTGACTTATTAACCCTCTTATTGGTTTTTCCTTTTGTTGCCTTAACACATATTGACATACCCTGGCACCCTGCACCACATCCTTAGCACCTAGCATGTATTTGAATATCTTGACACTATTAATTGGCACATGATATAATTAGCACACCTTGGAACTCCCAAGCACACTTTGGGAATTCTTGACATGCCTTGATATTCCCTATAATGCCTTACCAATGCTTAGCATACCTTGTCAGTCCCTCCTTGGCATGACAACTAACACTCATTAACACTAGTCTCTAGCACACATTCCTCATATTCATTAACTTTCATGAATTTTTACCTAGTGCTCCCTTAATTGTTTTTTCTAGTAATCCTTAACACTCATCAACATGCATTATCACACTCTAGCACACCTTAGCACTCTTCAAAGTTTCCTTCCACTTCATAACATGCATAACACTAGTCACTGACACATATTGGCGCTTGGCACATGTTGGCACTTGGAAAGTCTTAGCATGTATGGAATACATTGAGATGCCTTGGTATGATTTGGCATGGTTTAATATTAAATTTATTTGTGATTATCAATTGTTGGAAAGTAGATGAGAAGCAACAAAGGAATACTTGGCACTTAGAATGCACTAAGACTTTGCACTTGGCACCTATTGCTGCCTAGTGTTGGTGTGCCTAGCATGCCCCTCTTGGAAAAGGTATATTGATGACTTATTAACCCTCTTATGTGTTCATTTCCTTGTAGTTTAATTTTTTTCTCCCTTTTGTTGTCTTGACAGTCCCTGACACGCATTGACACACCCTTGCACATCTTGGCATGCCTTATCACTTGGCACATCTTAGCATGTTTGACATGTATTCCCACTATCTGGCACATCAAGGGGGTGAAGAGAGATGTAGTCCTAAAGTAGGTTGAGTACGAGGGAGAGTAAGGGTTGCTAAAGGGAGGTCATGATCATCCTCCAAGACCAAGATCATCATGTGAGGGTTCAGAAGAATGTTGCATACCTTAAGGGTCAGTTTGTGCTAGTAAGTAGGATGGCATATTGTTGGTTCTCTTCCGGCAGATCGAGCTTAAGAGAGGTTTCTCATGAGAATTTGGGCATGTGATTTCAATGGTGTCTTTGTGTGAAGGCCGCGTCAAATTCTGAAATGTTGAAATTTGCGACAAGAAACAGTGAGATTGGAAAATAGAAAGGACAAAAAAAAATGCACCCACACTGGTGAGGAATTTTGATGCACCATGAGTGAGGAATGTCGGGCGTCTAATTTATTTTTCCCTTAAATAAATTGGACAATAAATTGTAATTGCATCTCATAAAAACTTGTGTTAGTTAATTAAGTCATGATGACCGAGTTAACTCAAGAAATTCAAGTACTTGAGGGTCTGAGATGAGGCATCTAGAGGGATTCTAATATTTTTGGGGTCAAGTTGAAGTTGATGCATTAGTGGGGTGCAAGTGTAATTAACTCAATTAAATGCGTTAAAATCAGTTTAACTGGTTCTAACTGAGTGATGAGCTAGTGAGAGGTCCAGTGAATTAAATTAGATTTAATTCACAATGAGTGATAAATCATATAATTAATAATTCGCTATTAATAGTTGCATGCACGTCAGTTTCGAGGAATACCCAGTTGAGACAGAGGTTAAAGGGAACATAACTATCAGTTGTATTCAGAGAAAATTTCCCATGTGAAATTATAAAGTAATTGGGATTCCATGAGCAAGGCAGGCTGAAGTAAGGATGAGAATTGGCTAAGTACTAGACCAATTTTTCCTAGATCAACGGGAGACAATTGACTTAGTGTTCGAGAATCTCATGAGAGATTAAGCATTAATGTATTGTTTCATGATTCCTTGACTTAATACACAATAGAGATAGAGGGGTTTTGAGCAGTTTCTTTCCCCAAATACATCATGTTGTTGTGCGATTGATAATTTATTTCTCTTACTTATATGTGATTGTGCGATCATGTTTTGTTTCCACAAATTGTAGGAAGGATTCAATATCTTGTTTTAGTAGGTTACAAGATTAGATTGAATCTCATTGGTTAGATTTTCTATATGGTATCAGAGCAGGAATTTTTTGGGCAGCAAGTTTGCAGAGAATATTTGAATATTTTGGTGTAAAATTTTCAAAAACAAATAGAATATTTGGATTCCTTGCGAAAATATACCCAAATGGAAAAAAAAAACATCGGTAAAATCGGAGCTCGGATGAGGGAGATATCATCGATTTAAAATCAACTCTTTTTTAGAAAATTTTTGTAACGTCGGGACAATTACACTGTGCGCGAGTCAAGAACCTATATGTAATTGAGGTACCAGATGCATGGAAATATTTGAGGAGAAAGGTGGAAGTTAGAGACTTGGTGGTTTAAAGGGAGAGTAAATTACCTCTCAACATGCATCCTCATGAGAAGAAGTCTCAGAAGGTTTTGGAGTAGGTGCCACAATTGGAGAAGCAGAGAGGAGACTGAGTGGAAGCATCCACTCAAGCAGAGACCTCCATGAGGGGGAACTTTTGAGCTAGATGGGAAGAGGGAGTAACCATACCATGAGGTGTAAGTTGGGGTGATGTGTAGACATAATCCCAAGATAAGAAATTTGGGCAAGGTCCATTGAGATGGTGTGTCTCATGGATGGAACTTGGCTACGAGGAGCCCACAGTACAATAGTAGTAGGAAGGATCAGTTAGATTTATGTAGTCAGATGTCAGCAAGACATAAATCAGAGTGACAGATGTCAAATACTGGATCACAAATCAGAGCTAGCAATAGTTCAAAGGGCATGGATGCAGATGTCAGTAGCAGTGCAAAGAATCCAGTACTAGATAGGTGCATTAGCTAGCAGCAGTCAAAAGACTCTGATGACAGATGCATTATACTGAGTAAGTTGTTTGGAGGCTATTCAGTTTTAGGATTTGCAAGTGCAAACAACACTAGAGAAGTGTAGCATGCAGAACATTCCAAAGGTAACGAATGGGGATAGATTGAATTCCTTTCTTGTTGAGAGGAAGTGTTGAAATTTGCAACAAGAAACAGTGAAATTGGAAACTAGAAAGGACAAAAAAAATGCACCCACACTGGTGAGGAATTTTGATGTACCAGGAGTGAGGAATGTGAGGCATCTAATTTATTTTTCCCTTAAATAAATTGGACAATAAAATGTACTTTTGTCTCATAACAACTTGTGTCAGTTAACTAAGTCATGATGATTGAGTTAGCTCAAGAAATTCGATTTAAGGTGACCGAGGTGGATATTGGTGGCCACCCACCTATTCCACTTGGGCCCTCGCCATTGTCTCTTTCAGTTTTTTAGTTTCCTTAATTATAGCACAATTTACTATTTTTGTCAATTTTTTAGGTCATGAACTTCTGGAGTTGTTTTGAGGCCCCAAACGATGCTTTTTTGGGCATGAAAGGTTTAGAAATTTCATATAAATCGCATTAGTAGTTGTAGTCCTTGGAGAGATCTTTCTAATGAGGTATCATGTGCGTCATACGAAGATCATATGACCAAGTTATGACCCCGGAAAGTTGGATGCCCAAATAACCCCAACGAGGCCCATAAACTCTTGGTGTTACATCTCCTCGGGTTAGGGTTTTATCTTATTTTTAAATAATAAAAAATACCCTTCATCCTTATTGTAACACAGTTCAGAGGAACATAACTATCAGTTGTATTTATAGAAAATTTCCAATGTGCAATTATAAAGTCATTGGGATGCCATGATGGGTTGCACAATGAAGGAAGGTTGATTTTCCTAATTAATATGGAGATAATTCCATAGGAATTGTGTGAGCAAGGCAGGCTGAGAATTGGCTAAGTATTAGACCGATTTTTCTAGATCAGCAGGAGACAATTGGCAGAGTGCTGGAGAATCTCAAGAGAGATTAAGCATTGTATTGTTTCATGATTCCTTGACTTAATACAAAATAGAGATAAAGGGTTTTGAGCAGTTGTCCCCAGATACATCTTGTGTTGTGTGATTGATAACTTGTTTCTCTTACTTATATGTGATTGTACGATCATTTTTTATCCAAAATTCATCCAAATATGTGATTTGTGCCTTAGGAAATGTGAATTAAGGTACCCTCGGTGGAAAAACATGCATAAATATTTTTTGCTAAGTGCCTTAAATGTGATATGTTTCCACTTGTCAATTGTGCCTCTTGTTGATGATGAAACCGAAACCCTAGTTTTGTAAGGATCACTAAGTGTCATTTTGCGTCAACCCAAGGTCGTTTCCATTGTCACCTTAGCAATGAATCCTCTCACTTTAGATTAATTATTGAATCCTATGGGTGTCCAAAAGCGCAAATTTATGGGGGAATCTTTTATGTGACTAGATCACGAGCTAGCATTGAAAACCATCTTTACATTGTATGGTTCAACATCTTGATGATTCTTGTCCTATTGACCACAAATTTTGTATTCATTATTGCTTTCATTGTAACACCTACAATAGATATTGATGGTGTTCATAAGCCTATTTATAGTTGTGATAAGTGGATTAGGGGATTCCTTATCACAACCCATTACCCCTAATGCATTTACTCTATGAGCCAAGGGAGACCAAGGGTGTACTTATAGGGGCATTGAGACCAAATTTTGGGGGGTCATAACATTAGGAAAAGTGGAATGACATAACCAAAAAGTTTTTTGGGGGGGAGGGGGTATCTTATGGTGTCCTGAATGGGCCAAGGGGACACAAGGGTAGCATGTATGTGTAGAGGTCAGAGGTGCAAGCATGGTTTACTAAGATCTATAATCCTAGCATTAGAGAATGAGAAGGGGGCTTGGGACCTAATTTCATAGGGCCTAGGGGACCTAGAGGGAAGGCAGCGAGAGAAATTGATAGGGGAACCAAAAATAGTGGTGATAAGGGGATTATGAGTCAAATTATCACAAAAACATAAGCCCTTAACCCATAACCACTAAATTCCCTATCCCCTGAACCCCCAATCCATATTCCCTTAACCCCTGCACTCATAAATCATAACCCATAAACCCCTTCATTCATTAAATCTTATGACATTAACCCCTAACCTATATTAATCCATGAACCTCCTAAGCCATAAATCCTTATCCTCTTAACCTGTGGCCCTTAACCCCTAAACATCTCAACTACTAACCCCTTAACCACTAAAACCTAAATCTCATAAATATTGAGTCCTTAACCACTAAATCCTCTGACCCTAAATCCCTTTGGCCCTTAACGCTTGACCCTTGAAGCCCTTAACCACTAAGTACCCAAGGCCGAAAACAACACCCCAAACCAGCAAATTGACCTCCTAGGAGAATCCTTCATCTCTAATTGAGCATATTAGAAACATTAATTGATTCTTAGAGAACTAGGTATTGGTTACAAGCATATGTGTTTGTGGGTAATGCCATTATTATCATGTATACCAAATGTAGACAATTGGATAATTTGCAAAGCCTCGATTTGAATTACTCACAATATTTACACTTCATCACGTTGAGATGGAGCTTGTAGTGTTATCTCACGTAAGGAGTTGTAAATGAAAAGGAGCAAGCTCCCATTACAGGGAGGGTTTAAAGAGTTTAAAGAAGTAGTAGGGTTAAGGAGATAAGAGTGGGAGCGCAATCCTGATTACTTAAAACTTTTTTTCCAAAATTTCCTACTATGTTTCTGGCATACTTTTTCCCTGTCCTATTGACCACAACTTTTGTATTCATTATTGCTTTCATCACAACACCTACAATAGATGTTTATGGTGTTCATAAGCCTATTTCTAGTTGTGATAAGTGGATTAGGGGCTCCCTTATCACAACCCATAACCCCTAATACGTTTACTCCCTTAGCCAAGGGGGCCCAAGGGGGTGCTTGTAGGGGCATTGAGACCAAATTTGGGGGGTCATAACATTAGGAAAAGTGGAATGACATAACCAAAAAGTTTTTTGGGGGGGAGGGGGTATCTTATGGTGTCCTGAATGGGCCAAGGGGACACAAGGGTAGCATGTATGTGTAGAAGTCAGAGGTGAAATCATGGTTTACTAAGATCTATAATCCTAGCATTAGAGAATGAGAAGGGGGCTTAGGACCTAATTTCATAGGGCCTAGGGGACCTAGAGGGAAGGAAGCGAGAGAAATTGATAGGGGAACCCCAAATAGTGGTGATAAGAGGATTATGAGTCCAATTATCACAAAACATAAGCCCTTAACCCATAACCACTAAATTCCCTTTCCCCTTAACCCCCAATCCATATTCCCTTAACCCCTGCACTCATAAATCATAACCCATAAACCCCTTCATTCATTAAATATTATGACATTAACCCCTAACCTATATTAATCCATGAACCTCCTAAGCCATAAATCCTTATCCTCTTAACCTGCGACCCTTAACCCCTAAACACATTAACTACTAACCCCTTAACCACTAACACCTAAATCTCCTAAATATTGAGTCCTTAACCGCTAAATCCTCTGACCCTAAATCCCTTTGGCCCTTAACGCTTGACCCTTGAAGCCCTTAACCACTAAGTATCCAAGGCCGAAAACAACACCCCAAACCAGCAAATTGACCTCCTAGGAGAATCCTTGATCTCTAATTGAGCATATTATAAACATTACTTGATTCTTAGAGAACTAGGTATTGGTTACGAGGATATGTGTTTGTGGGTAATGCCATTATTATCATGTATACCAAATGTAGACAGTTGGATAATTTGCAAAGCCTTGATTTGAATTACTCACAATATCTACACTTCATCATGTTGAGATGGAGCTTGTAGTGTTCTCTCACATAAGGAGTTGTAAATGAAAAGAAGAAAGCTCCCATTACAGGGAGGGTTTAAAGAGTTTAAAGAAGAGCAAGGTTAAGGAGATAAGAGCGGAAGTGCAGTCTCGGTTACTTAAACCTTTTTTCCAAAATTTCCTACTATGTTTCTGGCATACTTTTTCCCTGTCCTATTGACCACAAATTTTGTATTCATTATTGCTTTCATCACAACACTTACAATAGATATTGATGGTGTTCATAAGCCTATTTATAGTTGTGATAAGTGGATTAGGGGTTCCCTTATCACAACCCATAACCCCTAATACATATACTCCCTTAGCCAAGGGGGGCCCAAGGGTGTACTTGTAAGGGCATTGAGACCAAATTTGGGGGGTCATAACATTAGGAAAATTGGAATGACATAACCAAAAAGTTTCTTTGGGGGGGTGGGGGGGTATCTTATGGTGCCTTGAACGGGCCAAGGGGACACAAGGGTAGCATGTATGTGTAGAATTCAGAGGTGCAAGCATGGTTTACTAAGATCTATAATCCTAGCATTAGAGAATGAGAAGGGGGCTTAGGACCTAATTTCATAGGGCCTAGGGGACCTAGAGGGAAGGCAGCGAGAGAAATTGATAGGGGAACCCAAAATAATGGTGATAAGGGGATTAGGAGTCAAATTATCACAACACATAAGCCCTTAACCCATAACCGCTAAATTCCCTATCCCCTTAACCCCCAATCCATATTCCATTAACCCCTGCACTCATAAATCATAACCCATAAACCCCTTAATTCATTAAATCTTATGACATTAACCCCTAACCTATATTAATCCATGAACCTCCTAAGCCATAGATCCTTGTCCTCTTAACCTATGACCCTTAACCCCTAACCCTTCACCCCTTAACCACTAAAATTACAACAACCCAAACCAGCAAATTGACCTCCTAAGAGAATCCTTGATCTCTTACTGAGCATATTAGAAAAATTAATTGATTCTTAGATAACTAGGTACTGGCTACAAGCATATGTGTTTGCAGGCAATTCCATTATTATCATGTATACCAAATGTAGACAATTGGATAATTTGCGAAGCCTCATTTTGAATTATTCACAATATCAACACTTCATCATGTTGAGATGGAGCTTGTAGTGTTCTCTCACATAAGGAGTTGTAAATGAAAAGGAGAAAGCTCCCATTAGAGGGCTTCTCTGTGTGGGAGTGTTGGAGGCAAAGTGGTTTCTGGTATTCCATTGAGGTTTTTCACAAATTTTGTCATAGTTGGGCGTGATCGTGGAGTTCCCATTGAAGAAACCAAAGAGACAAAAGCGATTGCAGATTCGTCATGAGGAGGTTGCACATCATTTTGAGGAGCAGCAGGGGGTGGTTCCCTACTGTGATCGAATTCTGGGGGGCCATGGTGGCAGAGGGCCAAGTCAGAATTTCAAACACCAGCCTAGATCAAGCAGCACGCTCGAGCTCCTGTGTAAAAACTGTATTCCCTAATATAGTTTTTATTGATGCTCTAATTAAACGAACATTAAACTAACATTATTACTTTATGGGTCTTCAACATCATTAAATATTAAATATAACTTCTATTTGTTGTGTAACTAGCTCCAAAAAGAGAAGAAAAGAGATATCAACGCCTTAGAAATGAGCCACTTCAAGGGGGAAACCTCCAATACATTACATAAATGAACAATTCTTGGATGATACAATTTACAAAACCTCCTTTCTATATATAGGAGTCCATGTGGCCATAATGTAATCCTAGTGGGCCACAATGTAATCCTAGCCGACCTAACAATAATAATTTAAGGGCACAATAATAACAAAATGGGGGGTTACAAGGGTACAATAATAACAATAAGGGGGTTACACTAACAACAATAAGGGACTATACTAGTAATATAGGGACCTAACATGCCCCTCTCCTTCAAAAAAGTGTTGTCCTCAATGCTTGAGAAGCTCTGGGTGGTTTTGTATAAAATTCTCATCCTCCCATGTAGAATCTTCAGTGGGTAAGTTCTTCCACTTGATGAGATACTCTGAAATTGATCGATTCCATAGTTGTCGAGTTCTTGTTTCCATGACCGCTTCAGGTTCCAATATGATTTTTCCTTCCTCATTAAGTTCTAGCAATATTGTTTGAACTGGAAGATTTTCACCTATAACCTTCTTTAAGCATGAAACATGGAAAACTGGATGCACTCGCGAAGAAGCAGGAAGCTCCAATTTGTATGCCATAGTATCAATCTTTTGCAACACCTTGTAAGGACCATAGTACTTTGGCGATAATTTATTATCCTTCTTAGCTTGCTTGAGGGACGTTTGTTTGTATGGTTGTAGCCGTAAAAATACCCAGTCTCCTACATCAAAACATCTCTCGCTGCAATGTTGATCCGCAGAACTTCTTGTTGATGCTCGATGTGATCTTCCACTGGTTGAACCTTCGAATTTTCTCTTAAATATGACGTGATGGACGGTGGATGATATCCATAAAGTGCCATAAATGGGATCATTTTTGCTGCAGTATGGAAGGAAGTGTTATACCACCATTCAGCGAGAGGTAACCACTTGACCCATTGTGTTTGTTTATCAGATACAAAACAACGAAGATATCCTTCCAAACATTTATTTACTATCTCAGTTTGACCATCAGATTGAGGATGATAAGATGAGCTATGAGCTAATGGAGTACCCAAACAAGAAAATAACTCCGTCCAAAAATTTCCAGTAAAAATGGGATCTCTGTCGCTCACAATAACCCTTGGGCTTCCATGTAGCTTTTGAATTCTGTCCATAAATGTAGTAGCAACTGTACTTGCTTTAAATGGATGAGATAATGCACAAAAGTATGCATACTTGGTAAGTCTATCAACTACCACCATGATGACATTCTTTCCTTCGGACATAGGTAAACCTGTGATAAAATCCATTGAAATCTCCTCCCAACATTGACTTGGAATGGATAAAGGTTGTAGAAGTCCTGGGGTCTTAATTGTCTCCACTTTATTCTGTTGGCAAACCAAACATTCCACCACAAACTTTTGAATATCAGATTTAAGGCCATCCCAAAAAAAATCTTTCTTCACCCTGTGGTAAGTTTTTAAAAATCGTGAGTATCCTCCTAAAGGAGAAGTGTGCAATTCCAGAAGAATCTTTTGTTTTATTTGGGAATTATTACAAAGATATAATCGATCTTTGTACCATAAGGAATCATTTTTCCAACTAAATGTATCAGATCTACTAGGATCTTGCTGAAACTTTTGAATGAGTGTCCATACATCTTTGTCCTTCTTCCATTCATCTCTTGCTTCAGTTATCCAATCTGGTTGGATAATAGAAATGGCACAAAGCAATGCTTCCACCTCTTCATTCTTTCTTGAGAGTGCATCTGCAAAAACATTAAGCTTTCCTTTTTTGTAGATTATTTCAGAGTCAGAACCCAACATCTCTGTGACCCATTTTTGCTTCTCTTCTGAAGATATTCATTGTTCTAAAAAGTGTTTAAGACTATCATGATCATTTTTTACCTTGAAGTGTCTTCCCATTAGGTAAGTTCGCCTTTTCTTTAGTGCATGCAGTATTGCTAACATTTCCTTCTCATAAATAGGTTTCTGTAAATACTTTCCTTTGATTGGACGACTTTCAAAAGCAATGGGTCTTCCTTCCTGCATTAAAACTGCACCAATTCCATTTCCTGAGGCATCACACTCCACAATAAAGGTTTTTGTGAAGTCTGGTGTAGCTAAGACCGGTGCTAGGCACATTGCCTCTTTAAGACGTTCAAAGGCCTTAGTTGCTTCAGGAGTCCATGAAAATGCATCTTTCTTCAATAATGTTATTAGAGGTGCTGCTATTCTCCCATAATTCTTAACAAACTTGTGATAATACCCTGTTAACCCGAGAAATCCTCGCAACTGCTTTATGGTAGTGGGGACTTTCCATTCCTTAATGGCTTTAATTTTGTTAGGGTCTACTTTAACACCCTTGTGAGATATAATATGACCTAGATATTCCACCTCTTGTACTCCAAAGAAACATTTTGATGTATTTGCATATAATTGTTTCTCCTGCAATAGTTTGAGCACCCTATCAACATGTTCAACATGATCCTTCCAAGACCTGCTGTAGATTAGTATATCATCAAAAATACTAGCACAAATTTTCTAAGGAAGGGTTTGAAAATGGAATTCATCAACCCTTGAAATGTAGAAGGTGCATTGGTAAGGCCAAAAGGCATGACCAAAAATTCATAATGACCCTCATGAGTTCGAAATGTTGTTTTTTGAATATCTTCAGTCTTCATTCTAATTTGATGATATCCTGAACGAAGATCCAACTTGGTAAAATAAATTGCTCCATGTAATTCATCCAATAATTCATCAATCATAGGAATGGAAAATTTGTCTTTAATGGTGAGCTTATTGAGCTCCCTATAATCCGGACACATTCGCCATGATCCATCCTTATTGTGTACCAATACTACAGGAGCAAAGAAAGAACTTTGACTAGGTTGAATTATACCCGCCTCTAACATTTCTGCAATCATACGTTCAATTTCGCTCTTTTGGAAGTAAGGATATCTATAAGGCCCGATGTTTGGAGGAACACTTCCTGGAATCAAATGAATAGCATGATCATGATCATGAATAGGTGGGAGTCCTTTGGGAGTTTCAAACACCTTGGAATGATTGTCCAAAACTTGTTGGAGATCTGCAGAAATAGATGATTTTGATGTCGGAACTTCTAGTGAGCATAATTGTGCAATTACGCCTCGTTGTTCTTTCTTTAGAAGCTTTGTCGTGACATTAGAGCTTATTATCCTTCCTGGCTTCCCTTCAATACCCCGTAATTCGACTTCCTTTCCTTCTGAAAAAAATTTCAAGAAAAGTTCCTGAAAATTAAAAGCTACCGTCCCCAAAGATTGTAACCATTGTACTCCTAGTACAACATCAACACCTCCCATAGGAATGGAAAGCATTGGACTAGTCAATACATATTCCCCCATGGTTAGCTTGATATTATGGCATTTTCCAGAGCAATTTATAGTTCCTCCATTTCCAACCATCACTTGACATTCTGGTGCTGGGTATAAGAAACAATTTAATTCCTTGGCTACCTTACAATGAATAAAATTATGGGTGCTACCTGAATCAATCAACACTATTACCTTTTTCTTCTTGATTTTTCCTTTTATCTTGAGAGTTTGAGGAGTGGTAATTCCTACCAGTGCATTACACGATATGGTCGGATTCATTTCTTCCTCTTCTAGGGCTGGTTCCTGGTGTATATCCTCTTCTTGCTCATTTTCTTCTTCCTCTTCACAATCTATGTAAAATAATTTCTTCTCAGCACACTTATGACCTTTAGTGTATTTGCTATCACAACTGTAGCAAAGCCCTTTTTCTCTTTTTTCTTCTAATTGTTGTGGTGTCAACCTTGTAGGTTGTGGAAATCTAGGCGTAGCAACACTTCCTTCTTTATAGAATTGAGTGGTAGGCTTCCTTGTTGCCATTATTTTACATTCAACTTTTCTTGCCAACCTGAATGCCTTCTCCAATGAATCCGGTTCCAAAATGCGAACTTCATGTTGGATGTTATCCTTTAAAGTGCCTATGAAGAGATCAATCCTGTGTTCCTCTGGAATATCAGTTACCCTTATATTCAATTTTTGGAAGTCCTCAATGTGCTCCCCCACTAAACCCTTTTGTTCGAGATTTATCAATTGGCTAAAGAAGGTGTTGCTCTTTGTATCCTCATAATGTGCTATCATTTCCTCCGTAAAAATTGACCAAGTGACAATTTTTTACGGGAGCAAATCCATCGATACCATACAAATGTATTTTGTTCTAAATGTAAAGTTGCAATGCGTACCTTTTGTGTGTTTTGCACGTTATGGAGATCAAAATATTGCTCCATCTGTAGTATCCATGTTACAGGATCATTTCCATCAAACTTCCTCATATCCATTTTTTGAATATGGTGGTTCTTCCCGCCAACATTAGAGTTTATGAAATCACGATTAACATTTATTTTGTTCTCATCATGAGTTTCCTCTACTATCTTTTCACCATTAGGAAACATTTCTTGTATCAACTTTGTCAAACCTTCCATGTCTGCTTTTAGATCATTATTCATGTTTTCCATGTTGTCTTTCATTTTTTCATCGATCTTAGCTTCCATGTCATCCATATTAGATTCCATGCCTTTCTTCAAACCATCCATCTTTGCTTCCATGCCTTTCTTCAAAAACTTCCATTTCATTTTTTGTTGCTCTTTGCGAGAGCAAAATTTGGTGCACTTGCTCTTGTAATTTTGATAGATCATGTTGCAATTCTTCATCTTCATGAGTCATAGTAGAGCCTTCTGAAGGCTTAATGGGTGTTGAATTATTTTTATGGGGCATATTTTAGAACCCAATACTGATATCTATTCTACAATATGCCTTTGGAATCAATTCAAATTGATTCTTCAAACAAGACTTATGCAATTCGGAAAAAAAATACACACCTTTTTCTTGCTTTTGAGGAGCTCGATATTGAAATTGGATTATATTTGTGCTTGTAGCACTTCAATATCTGAAATTCAGCAATGAAATACCCCTCTAAATTATCTTTTGAATGCCATAGGTCTGACCTGATTTGGATTCTCCAAGACAAAGTTGTGTCCAATCTCCCACAATGACCTAATTATGGACCGGTTCAGTAGAGTGAACTTGTACGAATTTCCACGTACCACTGTTTCATCTTTTGTCACTGAAATTGATAGCCAAGAAACTAAAGTCCATGTACTTGCAACCAATTTTTACGGCACTCCAATCTAATGCCCAAAGAGAGAGTTATTGAACTTTTCCCACGATCACCTCTTTGAGATGAAATTCAGATTTCCAAACTTACAGCCTTCCACAGATCATATCTCCAAAAATGTTGCGAACCAAGCTCTGAAATTTTTTTACTATTTTCCTCAGGATTTCATCTTCTCACCATACGAATTTCAGACTCTGAACCTTCGTAAAAAAAAAATTATAGTGCAAATTCCACGATGACCTGTTTAGGAGCCTGAAAAAATACCTAACTTCCACAAAAGATATCTCCGCAAATATTGCGAACCAAGCTCTGAAATTTTTAGAAATGCTTCGTCAGGATTTTGGATTCGCACCCTAGAAATTTCAGCTTCTAAAACTTTGTAGAAAAAAAGTTATAGCGAAAATTCCACGATGACCTGTTTGGAGCAGCGAAACCCTAGAATGCAAAGCTCTGATACCAAATGTTGTGTAACCAGCTCCAAAAATAGAAGAAAAGAGATATTCACGCCTTAGAAATGAGCCACTTCGAGGGAGAAACCTCCAATACATTACATAAATGAACAATTCTTGGATGATACAATTTACAAAACCTCCTTTCTATATATAGGAGTCCATGGGGCCATAATGTAATCCTAGTGGGCCACAATGTAATCCTAGCCGACCTAGCAATAATAATTTAAGGGCACAATAATAGCAAAATGGGGGTTACAAGGGTACAATAATAACAATAAGGGGGTTACACTAACAACAATAAGGGACTATAATAGTCATATAGGGACCTAACACTATTTGAAATGAACTCCTGTTCTTTAAATAAAAATAAAACATAATGAAAACCAAAAATACTAGATGACCTCCTTTTACTCAAATAAAAATAAAACTTAGTGAAAACCAAAGCCACCATAGCAATTTCTTTATAATTTTTTACTACCTATTAAAATCTAATTTGGCCACTAGTCTAAACTCTAAATGGACCTATTAAAATTTATTCCTAGATGTGAAATGACCTCCTTTGCTCAAATAAAAATACTAGATGACCTCTTTTTCCTTAAATAAATTTAGAACTATATGAAAATCAAAACGACTATAGCAATTGCTTTATAAGATTTTGGTACCTCTTAAAATTTAATTTCGAGCGGCTTCTTAAAATTAATTCTGGGCAGCTTCTTAAAATTAATTTCGGGCGGCTATTCTCCCTTGGCCAGGTTTGGGACAGAGCTCAGTGATCTTTAACAATATTTATGATTTCGGTGCAGATTCCATACCCTTCTATTCTTCGCTACACTCTGGATTCGACTATATTTTTAACGTGATTTTATTATATCAGATCTGGTTTAGCTCTTTTTCCAGCTTTAATTGAGATATTCTTCTCCTGATTTGGGGGTTTCCCTGTAATTCGGAGCAAAAAACATGTGGTTCGTTGCCAGCATATGGAGATCAAATTGCAACCTTCGAGAAATCAGAGAGGGAGAGTGTGTGTTGATAAGTTCGAAGGGTATTTTCCTGATATCTATGATTTTTATTGTTAAAATTTCAATAGATTTAAACATGTATACAGAATTATGTAGAAGGCAGCGGTAGGGTTGACAAGATTTTGTAGAATCAATCATATTTTTTTTCCGTGCTTAGCAAGACCAGGCACTCCTTAGAGCTGCTCCCATACGCTGATTGTCCCTTACTTTTGTTGTAGGAATTAGTCCTTACGGCCCCTCCAGCAAGCCTAATACAGACATGTGTTATCCCTGTAATAACTACAGTGCCTGAGACTTTATTAAACAATAAATATGCCACCCCTTTTGGAACCAAAACAACCCTATTATCAACGTATTTACGCAACTACTCCTCGGCCCTATTATATCTTCTAATCAGACCTCAAAACAGTCATTTCAGGGTTCAGTCTTCTCTTCTTCAAGCTGTGGCTTACATCAGAAGGTGTTTTACTCCTAATTTTTTTGCTTGGATGTTAACTTAGCCTCCCTCACCTTCTATTTATACGCAATATAAGGGCTTCATTTGGGTGTCCACATCGGCTTGACAAGTTGTCACATGGCTTATTAACATCAAGCCGGCCTAGACTCTTCTTTAGTTGAACCTTTTTCTCCTTGATCTAGACACCCACAACTCCCTCTGAGTTGCTTCGCTGAGCACACTCTGATTCACTATCCCTTAAAGTAGATTAGATAATCTCTGATACCATGTTGCTTTTCCACGATCTTGGGTCTAGGATAGTGTCTTAAAATCTTTCATGCTACCAAACCAATAATCACAATGATACTACTTTGCACAAAAAAATATAAATAGCAGTAAATCTACCAATGCACAAAATATAGAAAACTTCTTACAATTTTTAACCCAACTTCGTTATATTAATCAACATATGATACAACAGTCTAGGGCTCACGTACCAAGGATAATAGCCTTCATACACCCATTGATACAAGATACAAAATAGGGTTTAGTGTCAGTCCATTGACAACCAATCTGCCCTCAACAAGATACTATGACCATGTCGTTGTCGCATTCTCTCTCATCTCTTCTCGGTCATGCCCTATACCAGCTCGGTCCTTCGGCTCCCGATCTGCAGTTCTTGACTCTATCAATGCTCCAAGTCCATCTAGCCACTAAAGCTTGGCTGCCAATCTGCTCACTAGTTGTGCCTTAGTCCATCAAGGGCACAACACATCGAGACTCCTGTCAAATTGTTCATGACTCCGTTTGTGAACAATTCTCAATATTATCATTGCTGCTCCTCGGTTACTTAAGGACTTCAAACCACTATGGTATTCTTGTGTTGCACCGATGAAGGCCAACATAGGGCATGAAGCGCTGACACCTATCGCTGCAAGATGTCTATATCCCACAGTGAACACGGGCTAGGAGGACTACCCATCATCTGCTGTAGAAGTCCTCCACACACAAGTCTAGGGCTACACAAAACATCTCCTGGTTGATCAGACCCTTGACCTTTAGCAACCACTGAGGTCCATGAAGATGGTGTGCACCGAGCCCCAACATGGGTACTATCACACTTTCCTCCAACATACCATAAATGTACAATCCATGTTCACACTTGGCCCACTCTCACGTTGCCCTGCAGCAGATCACGAGTGACCAATACTTGTTGTAGCATCTACCTCTGGCTAGGGCATCCTCAAACTTAGGAAATCCTACTCGTGGCTGCCAAGAGACTTCTCTAACAGTCCTGTCCTAGGACACCCATTGCTTCATTGCAATATCTGCTCCTAGTTGGAGTTTCTTAACACCCAAGAGAACCCCAACACATGGCTCCCATAGGTTGCATATGAATTTGATCCTATCACCAATCATTACACTGGTTCAACTGTCATGAGCATGAACATTATGCCACAAACTATCCACATAAGAAGAACAATAAGAAGGAATGCTAGTTAATGAATGGTGAGCAAAGAGTTGCACTCAGAAATGCATTGAGCATAGAAGCAACAGAAAAATTAGCTAAGAGTCTTCATATGAATCTAGGGCACTTTAAGGCATGCAAGAGAACCTTCCTTAACATTGTATTTTCATTCATCCATTTTTGTAATTATAACATTAGGTTGTAAGCCTTAAAGAATGAAGGTGCATTGAATTTGGGAAGGAGGTGCGTTGGAACCCAAGTAGATAGATAAATAAATGTTCAATTGGGAGGCAAGGCCTAGAACCATACCATCCCCATCCTCCAAATGATCAATATTGTTAGACAAAAATGACTAAAATTGGTGTATAGGTGACTCAATTTATAACGATAAATTTTATACACGAGGTTGGTAAACATTAAAAAAAAATTGAATCAAGACCGAAAGGGAAAATATATCAAGTGGGCACAAATATTAGGGGCCTATGTCAGCGAAAGTCAAACCAATGGCCAAATTATTTTTCCTTGATACCATCTCTTAAGAAAATGAAACTACATATAAACACATATGTCAAACAGAATACTCCAATACCTACCATAATTAGTTGCATGTTGTTCAAAATATTGAATGAATGACATGCAAACTCTAATTTTGTTTCAAAGTGTCGCACTTTTCGAGGAAAATACACAAATGTTGAAGGTATATCATATGTGCTTCTTTGTATTTGGAAATAAAGCTAATTTATGCGATAATTGTACAAGTTGGGATGTCAAAGATAAAAACTCACACTTGTGAAACCAACCTTTAAGGAGTACGATAATCAATGCATGTAGCCGAGTTTTAGAGAATCACATGGGCTAACGACTAGGCTAGGTACGATACTAGACCTATCTCATTCTAAAAAAGGTATTAAGGATAAGAAAATATGAGTAATCAACCTAGATATGGATTGGAGATAGATAATTTCATGGGATTTAGGCTAAGTTTCTAAAGCTCATCATCATAACTATATCTTCGATAAAAAAGTTTGTATCAGCCCACAACCAATAATCTAAACTTCCTTTAAGAGTTATAATAAACCCCTTAATTATGAGGAAGCATATAATGTATTTTCTAGGGGTTGATTCATGTGTTGGATTCATATGTCCTAGAGGTTCCTACATGATAAATAAGCTATGAATATATAAGAGGCATATAGTAAAGCATGGAATGAGGGAAGTTGTGTGGTAGTCCTAGCATTTAAGCATAAAATTGATATTAAATTGAGTATAAAAGAGGCCTCTAATGAAGTGTGTACTGAAAATTGGTTAATGGAAGGTGTTGGAGTTTCATTCCTAGCCTAGATAGTTCTCAACAATAAAATGATTTTACATTTAATAAAGATTCTAGATTTTTACAACTTGGTTTGAACATCATTTGTAGTTTTCTTACACAGGTGGAATTTTACAACATGAAAAATAAATGTTTCATTCAAAAGATTCCTTGCTACCATAACCATTTCATCCCCCAAAATTAGGGTTTCCTCTCTCGTTTTCCTCAACAAAATACAATCTCAAACCTTCGTTCTAATAAATAAAAACAAATAGTGTGCATAATTGTTAGTCTCCAACTCTCCCTTTCTCTCCATCTCACTCCCTCCCTCCCTCCCTTTCTTTCCTTCTCCCTACCTCCCTCTCCATATCTCCCTCCACTTCTCGCTCTTTGTCCTCAATGGAAAAACTAGAATCCAAACCCCAAGAATTGGATACCCAAATATTTATGGCTTTGCATCCAACTAGTAAACCCTAAAACCTTCCATTAGCATCCAAGGAAATGAAACTCCACCCCTTTAGTATGGATTTTATACAACTGGCAACATAAACACCATCTCCTAACAATTTTCACCAATGACATGGAGGATGTTTTGCAGAGAGGAGTTGCACCATATAGCTTTTCCTCGGTGCCCAAAATCTCCAATCTAGAACCCTTTTCTAAACTAATATGTCCTTGCCTCTTGATGGATAGTCCTACGCAAAAAGTGGAAGCTTATAGTTTTTAGCCAGGTGCCCATACATATGGCCCCGCCTACACCTAAAATGTATTCCTTCATAACCCAATATCTGAATACACTACACCCCAATCCCGATATCCATGCCTTTTAGTGGCCTGTGACCACACACAAAGTGGAGAAGGAGAAAGAAAGGGAAATCCTCACTATCAAAGTGTTTAAAATGAATCTATCTACCTTTTTGTTTAGTTGAAAGAGGAAGGTGTCGTTGATTAAGTGTGATGGTGAAAAAAATCCATACTTCCCTCATTCATTCCATCTACCCCTTCCTACCCTACCTGTCTCGTGCGGGTTCCTTCTCCATTCTCTGTCAACGCCTCTGCATATTTTTTAGGGTTTTGCTCATTGTTTTATACTTGGCCCATTTAAAATCCATCAAGCCACATAGCCTCCTGAGCACTCTCATTAATATAGGAAATTCACATGAATCAGGCTTAAATGGTCTTCTCCATTCTTGAATCACCAAAACCATTATTCTCTTGACCCATTTTCTGTCAGAGGCATTCATATAGTTGTCCATATTTAACCTGTGATCTTAACATGACCTAGGCACTAGTATTTTGCACCTCAAGGCTGTCTCTAGGAGCTACAACACCTTATATGAGCCCTTATATGAGGTCCATATTAACCAAAATATTGGTGTATGTCTTAATCCCCATCTCTAAATATGTAGATTCATGGGCTAGATAAGATCCCAATGAGTTACCTATATCTTTGAAAATTAGGGTGTCTCGATAGTTAGGAGGGAGACTTGTAAGATGAACCTAGATTGGGGCCATATCTAGTCTCTCCTACTTTGCATCGAAGAGGGACATCTAGAAATTGACAAGGATAGGAGATGAATCAATTTTCTAAGCCATTTGTTGTACCTATCGGGTGTCTGCTACATCTTTGAAGAAAAAATGAATCCAACCTTGGGCTAATAGAGACACCTCTGGAGGAAATTTTACAATAGATAAGATTTCCTTGTCCGCCCACACATTTAGGGTTGAGGACCTGAATTTTCAACCCCTTACTTACCCCACCAAGTATTTTTGGGACATTTCCTCAGTCTTTTGAATGGTGACGTTGACTCCCAAAAATAGAGAATGAAGGAATTTGTTCTTCTTCTTTACACTAAAATGGATTTTCCACTTCCTTGATTTCTCATATTCATTTTGAATCATAACTCGTTCTTATTCACAAGGGTGTTTCTCCCTGAAAACCGCAAGACCATTTATGATGTTAGTTTGACCTTCTTCCATTGTCAAGGCAAGGCTCTCCTTCACTAGTTCGCCGAAGGAGGGCGAGGCTGATGAAACTTGAGATGAAGGATATACAAGAAAACTATCCAGAGAGGCTTCTGAGAGTGAAGAACCCCCACTATGTTCAAAAAATTCTGAAAACCCTAAGGAAGCAGTAACACATTGTATGTCTTCCTCCAATATTTAGGACAATAGGGAAACTAAACTTAGAGCCAAACACCCCAAGAAGATTTCTCTAGCCCCTAACAAACGTCCTCAGGCCCTAGGCTAGCTGAAAATAAAGGACCCAAATAGTACATGGTTGTAGTAGGTGTTAGGGCCTTCGAACCGCTAGACAGTTGCCTATTGAATTCTTAACTTTGCTTTTTAAATATCTGGTAGGCCCAGAAACTGTAGTATGGTGACCTTATAAGTTGACTTTGAAATGCGAATGGATAAAATCCTTGGGACTAGACCAAATTTGTTGAAAACCCCCCTCTTCTAGTTCATAATCCACCAACTCCTCCTCCTCCTCCATGTGGGTCCAATAGTAAGCAGTCAAAATCTCATCTAAAAAACATATTTGATGAATAATTGCGTTTTTTCAAAGGGTTTATCATGGCCACCATATTTGTAAAAAATATATATCATGTGGATAAAAAACTCATGGTTACCATTTAATATTATTTTGCATTTTGACAAGGATATCAGAGATCACATTGTGTAGATTCTGTTCACTCTTTGTCAAAACTACGACCCTTTCTCCGCCTGCAATTTTTCCGTGGGCCTCTAGGGTTTCTCCAGTGTTGAATTCTTCTCCTATTGTCAAAACGTTGTAATGTTATCTTTAACAGTTAGAGTCTTTCAAAATAAAATTAAAATTAAAAACATAAAATTAATAATTAACCCAATCTAGATATATTTTAACTCTAGATCTACCAAGGCTGAGAGAGAGGAATTAAATCTCTTGAAATGAAAAACTCCTTAGATTTTATTTTTATAGACATTTGATAGATTGGAATTTGAAATGAATCTAGATTAATCATATACAATTAAAAAAATAAAATAACATAAAAAATATAGAGTGATTTCCAAACCCAACATAGCATCCACCTTTGTTTTGAAAAATATTAAAATATTTACCATATTTGAATAAAGTTTAAGAAACTTAAATATTTATTATATTGGAATAATTTTTTTGTTTTTTTTTTAAGTTTTTACCCTTTCGATTAAAATGCTTTGACTCATCCGAAAATAATTTTCCCACTCCATTTAAATTTCAACAAATTTCAAGAGGGTATTGTCGTGGAGTATTGGAGGGCAAAAAAAATACATAACATTCTGTTACCAACCAAAATAGTAGAGCACAGCTAGAGCTACAGGAGGGCAACCTGAAAACCCTCTCGTCGATATTGAATGCATTGAAGAGTTCAACTTGAGCACGATTATTCAGTTTCAAGAAGAAGATGGCCACCCTCCTCCTCCATCTGTTGAGAGGTCTATGAGAAGGTAAGAGTTTAAACAATTATTGCATGTATAATGTAGCTTCCGTGCCATGAAAATCAGAAATCAGGCCATCATCTGTGCACTCTTGCAAGACAGGGAACACTCCACAAGAAATGTTCGTAAATGTCGACTACTCTTGAATTTGAGCTTGGGAACCCCTATATCAGCAAAGTCTCTGGTTCCGGTTCTTATCACTTCTTCCACATCACCATTTTCTTGAGCTCTTAAACCTTCAATTCCACCTTTGATATCCCTGATTTTCTCACAAAATCAGCAACACCCTCAATAGTGGCTACACCCTGCTGCAAGACTAATTGCAAACATTGTTGCTTAACAATGTTAGTGAACTCCATATCAAAGTTTATCCGTGCACCATGCACCTCCAGTTATATCCTTTGAAGGTGTCAATTCTGCTAGCATATACACCTTCATTTCTTGGTTAGAAACACACTTCACCCCTTTTATTAAGTCACGAGTTTCTAGATTTTTCAATGCTTTGTTAACCTGTGGTTGCTGTAAATTTTTTTTCCATATACCCATATTTCCAACAATTTTTATGACTTGATATATGAGCATATCTTCGGATGATGATTTTGAAGCAGGGAATTGAGTGACCGAGCTCTAACATTGAGATCAACATCTTTAATATTTTCCTCCATGATTTTATCTGTCAATCCATCATAGAAAGTAGTGAAAAGATCCAATATTCTATTGATGCTAGTAGCCATTTGTGAAGCTGATGCTTCCATCTCTAAGATCTTCAAAAATATAATGGGCTTCAAACTCTAGAACAGTATGTGCGTTTGTAGTGTCTGATTATCCCGATAACCCCATTTACAGTATGGGCTTCGAACCCTAGCCACAGTATGTGAAATGCATGCCCTCAAGTAGAAACAAAAAACGTATGTATATATGCTCTGCATTTTGAACATTTGTGTGGGTATTACTATGTTTTGATCACAGAAAACAAAATTATGCACAACTGAATTTTGATAATTTGGATACTAGATGTAGAATTGAATGGTGCCTGAAGCGTTGTCTGGTGGGGGACAATTTCTAACCAGTGGATTCAGTTTCGAACTGCTTTATGAATAGGCCTCACTTATTTTCGTCTCAAGCATATCAATTTCATTTTCCAACATATATTATTAGCATTTACTCATGCAACCTACTGTGCATAGGGTTTCCATGTTTCATTTTCTAGTTGTCACTGTAGAGGCAACCATGCCCTCCTTTTTCCAAGCATATCTAGCTGTAAATTTTTTCCCTATTTGTTACAAAAGGGGCAGGTAGGTGTCATTTATTCGACTTGTTATCATCTCCACTTGCAATTTAATTCAATGATATCCAACATCCCATAGATTTAATGTCTTAGCTTCCTATGATCTATCATAGCCTAGATTCTCATGCTTTGTTTTTAGAGCCAAACATTTTGCAAAGATTCAACTTCTGGTGATCATCATGAAACCTTATTTAGAGATTCTGATGTGCTCTTTTGATTTTGAGTTTGCATTCTTGAATTTGAAGTGTGCTTTGAATTTTTTTTAATTGTTCCTTCACATCAATTGTATTCAATTTCTTATTGTCTGTCCAAACACGAAAGAGCTGTTGAGCCTCAAAATTGTGCTTTCTTTCATCTTACTTTACCTCATTTTCCTTTGTTCATTGCTATCCTAGACCCAATTGATCAATGAATTTATTTAAAATTACTTTTAGAATGGTTAACATGACTGACTTGCTAAAGTTTTGTGATTTTTGCCATTGTAATGCATTTTGACCGGAACTAGCTGCAGAATGCAGACATTCCGTAGCTAACCGGCGATTCTGCAGCTGTCTTCACGTTTGAGTATGTTCCAGGTGGCCTCTCAAGAAAAACCGCATATGGGCATATTCCACGTCATGTCTACATGGTTCGTTGCTCATCATGAAGGAAGAAACGAATTCTGGGTATGGTTTTGGTACGTGGGAACACATTTAGGAAGGCAGACTTCTATTAGGACTGTCTCAGTCCAGATGTCTTTTTCCTCTTTACGCAGCCACTTCAAGAGTCCTAATGTGATTCGATAAGGAAAGACAATGTTCCTGAAATTGTTGCAAGTCTTGTTATTTACATTTGTTATATAAACACTTGGGAAACCGAGAGCTAGGCTAGATTTTGTTCTAGATTTTGCTTAGATTCTGTGCTACATTTCTGAAGACGCAGAGTGCTCTGTTCAAGTTATTTCACTTTTAATGAAGTAGACAGTGTTGTTTTGAAAGCATTGATTTGATTTGGAGTTAGATTCCGTCAGGTGGTAGAGGGCCCCTGCCTCTTGCACGGATTTATTTGCGTAATTTAGATAAGTATTCTAGCTACCTTTACGTTTTTGAATTTGAATTAGTAGTTGTTTTCATTAGCTACTGTGGTTATACTCATTCTAAAAACTCTTCCAAAAGAAGAAGCTCTTCCAAAAAATCCTTATACTGTATTAAGCCTGATTGTGATCTTGAACGTTTTAGTTGTGTGTTTTCACTAAGTACCATAGTTGTTCTTGCTCTTAAACGCTTGTCAAAAATATCATAATGATGGGTAGGAGATGGCTATGATATCTTAGTTTTTCATTGCTTTCAGTCTTTATGTTTGCATTTGCACTCAATTACACAGTCAGGATTGTTCTAAAAACTCTTCCAAAAGAAGGAACTCTTCCAAAATACCAATCATGATGGACAACCAGACTGTATAATTCCATAGAATAATGCATGATAGCTTAGTTAGGATGCTCCGGAGTTTAATTGCACTTAACTCATGCTCAGTTGTTCTGTTTTAAGTTTGATAATGACTTGTAGTTCAGCATTGTTTTAGATTAGTGACATTCTAAGTTCAGTTTTTCATTGCATTTGCACTCCACATTCAGTTGTCATTCACTGCACATTAGATTACTTCAGTTGTTAAGATTAACAAAACAGCCTTCATTATTTACAAACCTCTTCTTGTTCTAAAATCCATAATTGATTCATCACCACATGAACAGAAGACAATATCATTTTAAGGCCTGAAGTACTTCTGCAATTTCCTTATCATCTCACAAACAACATTTCCTCAAAAGACTATTTCAAAAATCCATAACCTTTGAGTGAAGTGTAGTGTCATCAAACCAAGTTGCAGAATAGAGTTAGGAACCATCTTTAGAGTAGAAGATCTTATGATGGTATAAATTTTTTATTCCAAATATGCTTCAACAAATCTCTAATCAAGGATAAAATGTTGCATCATTATAAGTTAGTTGTTTAAACTGTTTAGT
This sequence comes from Pinus albicaulis, assembly GCA_034641835.2. Taxonomy (NCBI): domain Eukaryota; kingdom Viridiplantae; phylum Streptophyta; class Pinopsida; order Pinales; family Pinaceae; genus Pinus; species Pinus albicaulis. The sequence continues at coordinate 51,852 of JAXQQM020091075.1, read as the reverse complement.
TAGGAAGATTTGCATGCTTAGTTGACCATGTTTCAAGCTCTCTCTCAAATGCCTTTGATGAAAGAATTTGACAAGTTTAGTTTTTTGTTTTGAATCATTTGCTTAAAAGTCATTATCAAGCTTTTCTTTTGCTTAGTCATAGTTTAGATTTGATTCTGTTTTTAGTATTGCATTTTCATTTACCATTTGACATCAACCAATTAGGTTTCACTCTGTTTTTAATCATTAGCTTCCTTCCATTAGCTTTCTAGTCATTCTCCTTGTGAACATAAAACCACCAAAAGACCAAAAACATCATAAATCATCACAAAAGACCAAAAACATCACAAAACACTACACACAACACATTAAGAAACAAACACCTAGGTACATACAGTACACTTCACTTCAGCAGTTTACCAACCCTGGTTGACAATTAAATGAGCTCAATTTAGGAGATTAGATTGAGACCAAAGATTTTGGCGCCGTTGCCGGAGAACTGAAAACTAGGTAACCTTTGTTTCTTAGCATCCAAAAACAATTATATGCGTAGGGAGAGAGATTCAAGGGGAAGATTTATAAGCAGCAGAGGCAGAAGTTTGATTTCTATAACACCACTTGTTTCATCTAGATCCAGAGCTAGTACACCTTCAACTCATACCCATATTCCATCCTCTCTTGATCCTAGACTTCTAGAAGATCTAAAATCAGATATCCCATTAGAAAAACCTTCTACTTCATCCACTGAACCTGCCATAGAAGAAGATCTAAAAACTCCTGTTAGGGACACAAACCTTTCCACTTCCACAGGAGAGTCAACCATGGAAGAAGAAGGAGGAGGAGGAGTTTTTAATGGAGAAAACATATTATTTGGAGGTAGAGGTAGAGGTAGAGGAGAAGGAGGTAGAGGTGAAAATGGAGGAAGAGGTAGAATAGGAAGCTCTTTTGGGTTCCCTATAGTTGATGAAGAAACCAATACAACCATGAAAAACATTTCACCCTCTGTCCTTCCAAAATTCTATGGACTTAAAACTGAAGATCCTGAAACTTTCTTATTCGAATTTGAAGTGTTATGTAGAACTTATGACTACTTACAAGATGCTTGAAAACTAAAATTATTTTCTTCAACTTTGAAGGGAGTAGCATTGAAGTGGTTTATGAGTCTAATCAGTAGTTCTATTAGAACATGGGAAGACATGAAACAAGCATTTCTAGAGAGATATTTGGATTATTGTATGTCGGTTAATCATAAGGAAGAAGTGTTCAAGATGTTACAAAAAGAAGATGAAAATTTGGAAGATTTGTTGGAGAGATTTAATTACAACATAAAAGGGGCAAAAATGGAAAACCTAGATCAAGACACCTTAAAAGCTCTTTTGTTGAAAACAATTAGGGATGAATGGTTGGATATCCTTAACATGATGGGAAAAGGGGATATATCACAACTCACATTACCTAAAATATCCGAGTTATGTATCAACCTTTCCAGAGGGAAATCTAAAACTGCCAAAGGTCCAAGAGATCCTGCTCTTGCAAGGGCAAGTAAATCTGCTTCTGGGACAGTAAGTAGATCAGAAATAGGACATATGCTTGATGATTTTAAATCTGACATCTTAGGGAGTCTTAGTGAACAAATAGACACCCTCAAGATACAAAACAAGCAAAAGGTTGAATCTGATGCCTTGGCAATCTTTTGTCCCAAATGTAGAAAGAAACATGCCTTGAGAGAGTGTCCTTTGGATGTAAAAGTTGTAGAAACCCGTGTCATTTGTTCTGAAAAACATGAGACCAAGAATTTTCCTTCTCTTCCTGGTCTCAAAGTTGTATTTCAGGAGGAAACTCCTACAGATTCCACAGAATCTATCAATTTTGTATCTAGAAGGCCTTGGCAGGGACCTCAAACACAAGGATTCCATGATCAAATGTATAATCAACCTCCACCTTGGAATTCTTGGCAACAACCTTGGCCCCAATTTCAAAATCAATCTCAATCTTGGGCACAAGGAACACAAAGTCCCTATGGAAGATACTCTCCATACTATCAGTATCCACCATCCTATCCACCATATCCACATTTTTATCCTCAAAATTCTCAACAACATTTTCCTCAAAATCTTCAACAAAATTTTCAACAAAATCCTCAACAACATCATCAGAACCAACCACATCAAAATCAACCACTTCCATTACCATTCCCTCAAAAATCAAATCAATTTCCGGCTCAACCCATACCAAACCCCAATAATAAGAACCCTTAGAATACATACATGATAGAAGGCCAACAGTTTCCAACTTATTTAATTACTCCTCTAGACCTTAGTGATGTTCAACTTAGGTCTGGAAGGATACTTGAAAAGAGGAAAACTTCTGTGATCATACAAGAACAAGATAATTCTGAGGAAGACTCTCTACGGATGAATAAAAGTCTTGAGGAGGACACATCCTTTCAAGACCCACACATTGAAAAACTAAAACAAAAAGATCCAATAAATCCAACTCCTGTATTAGAGCAACCATCCACATCTACTTCTATACCTCCCTTTCCGGAAAGATTACAAATTGATAGAGGTGTAGAAAAACAAATCATGGTGCCTAATTATGATTTATTAGATGAATTGAGAAATGTTTGCATTAAAATTCCATTATTGCAAGCCATCAAGGAAATCCCAATTTTAGCCAAAACAATAAAGGAGTTGAGTATGAAGACAACAAAGAAAAGAATAAGAGAAACCAAGAAAATTCAACCGGTAGGACAAATAGCAGACATTATGATGGGTAAGACTACTATTCCAAAGTACCTTGACCCAGGAAATCCAGTTGTCAAAATTCACATCAATGGAATTGAAATTCAAAACACACTCATTGACTTAGGAGCAGCAATAAATATCATGAGTAGACAAATCATGGACAAACCGAAACTTCCTAATCTTCTCTTTACACCCACACTATTACAACTAGCAGATAGATCTGTGATCAGACCAGATGGGGTAATAGAAGACATTCCAGTGTCCCTAGACTCTTGGGAGTACCCTGTGGATTTCATGATCCTGACACCCAAGAATAATCTAGGAGGCCATCCTGTTATACTAGGAAGACCTTGGTTGGCTACAGCCGATGCTTTTATTAGTTGTAGGTCCGGTGATATGTATATTTCTGATGGTAGTTCAACAAAGAAATTCACTTTATATCCTCCAGCTAGGACAATTACAGATCTAGATGACACTCAATGGATAGAGGACGAAGAATATTTACAACCACTCTTCACAATTTCAGAAATTAGTGAAGATAATCAAATTCTGAATACTCTAGAAAACTTTGAATCCTCTCCAGAACACAAACATGAATCATTTCAAGAGGGATCCAATATTGAGTTTTTGTCATCTAGGCAGATGTCTCTTCATTCTATGGACAAATTTGGTAGCTTTACAAGTGAAATTTTTCCAGGCAAAACTTTGAACATAAACAAGAACCTAGAAAAATCTCAACAAGAAAAGTTAGTCAAAGTATTACAGAGACATTCTTCTGCATATGCATGGGAATACACTGACATGAAAGGGATAAGCCCCAAGACTTGCACTCATCACATCTATATAGAGGAAAATTGCAAACCAATTAGACAACCTCAAAGACGGATGAATCCAAATCTTAGGGAAATTGTTAAAGAAGAATTGCAAAAATTGTTAAATGTTAATTTCATCTATCCTATTTCAGATAGTCAGTGGGTTTCTCCTTTGGTAATTGTGCCAAAGAAAAATGGAAAATGGAGGGTGTGTGTTGACTACCAAGAATTGAATAAAGCTACTCTTAAAGACCATTTTCCCTTACCTTTCATAGATCAAGTATTAGATACATTAGCAGGCAAAAAGTACTTTTCATTCCTAGATGGGTTTAGTAGTTACAATCAAATCCAAGTAGCACTTGAAGACCAAGATAAAACCACATTTACTTGTCCTTGGGGTACCTATGCCTACCGAGTATTGCCATTTGGATTATGCAATGCACCTGCAACATTCCAAAGGGCAGTATTAGGAATTTTTTCTGATCTAATACATGACTGTGTGGAGGTGTATATGGATGATTTCATAGTTTATGGGGATACATTTGAAGAGGCTTTAGAAAACTTGGAAAAAGTCTTAAAAATATGTCAAGAAGCAAACCTTTCACTTAGTCATGAAAAATGTTTTATGATGTTCACTGAAGGTATTGTTTTAGGGCACCACATTTCAGGGGAAGGGATTAGAGTTGATGAGGAGAAATTTGAAGTCATTTCTAACCTATCCATTCCAAGTTGTCAAAGAGATGTTAGAAGTTTTCTAGGATTTACAGGGTATTATCGGAGATTTATAGAAAACTTCACCAAAATAGCATCTCCTCTCTTCAAATTACTCACCAAATATTTTGAATTTAAGTGGACTTCTGATTGCCAGTTAGCTTTTGAAACCCTGAAAACCAAAATTTTACGGAAGAACACCTATATTAAGGGACCCTAGCGGAAGTACCTTTTCATATCTGAGCAATATGCTTAGATACATCTCTAGGAGCGATATTAGGACAAAAAGATTTGATTCCCTATGCCATCTATTATACCGATAAAATTTGACTCTGTGATTAAGCCTCTTTTGTAATGAAAAATAGTTTTTTGAAGTGTTGTTCATGCCATAAAAAAATTTAGACACTATATAACGAGGCTAGGCACATTCACATATCATTACATGATGAGACTACTTAATGAACAAATCAATCACTAATGGCGAGTTATAAGATGGTTATTGCTCTTCTGAGAATTCAACATTACCATTCTAGATAGGCTGGAAAACAAAACACGATGGTGATTTCCTAGACTCCAAAATATCAAAGATGACACTCCGAGTTGAAGATCAATTTCTGATGAATATCTTTTTGCAATTTCTACTCCAAACTCATGGTTTCATGATATTTGCTAGTGCCCCTTGTTTTAGTTTCGGGAAAATTTCCTTCAATAATGAATCTGAGGATAAAGAAAAATCATTCATGATAGTGCAAAATATTCATGGAGTTTGCTAATGAGTTGTACAAGGCAGGTCGATTTAATCATTAGAAGGAATTGTGTTATTGAAGATGAGATGAGATTCTCAAGCATGTCATGATGAACCTTGTGCGGAACACTTTCTTGATAAGAGGGACGACTATAAGATGTGTTTAGGATATTGTTAGTCATCCTTGTTTACAAATATCTTTCAAAGAGTATGTCAAAAGGTGTGAGGTTGCCAAAGGGTAGGAAAACCTTCTCCTTCGGGTGAGATGCAAATTCTGACCTCGGGTACATATTGAACCTTTTGAAAAATGGGCTTTGGATTTTGCTTAGGACTGTTGATCCTCCATCGAGACAAAAAGAGATATATATTAGTTTGTGATTATGTTACTAAATGGGTAGGAAACGAGCCATTGCACTTGCATTGCTTTAATGAAGCATCGTAGTTACTTTTATTTTGAGGATATTTTTACTCGTTTGGTGTCCCGAAGGAGAATTGTTTACGGATCAGGAGCTCAGTTACATCAAGGCTAATTAGACAGAATGATGGAAGGTACAAAATCGGGCATAGAAAATCTACTCTTATCATCCACGAGCAAATGGTCAAGTGGAATCTACTAATAGAATCATTAGAGAATCTATTCTTTGTTCATTTACATAGAAGAGATTGGGTAGTTAGGCTTCACGAAGCCTTAATGGGCCTATAGAACTACATGAGAAAGCTGTGAGATGCATACTCCTTATGAATTGTTTATGAAAGCAGGTTTTGTTCCTGTAGAGTTCGATTCAAACTTTCAAAATGGCAGTTCATTAGGACTTGATTTGAATGAGAGACGCTGAAGCATAGATTGGAACAGTGTGAATTGGATAGAGGTCGGACAAGATGCGATTCGAGAAAAAAAGTGTAGTCCAACTTTGACAAAGGACTAGATGGCATGATAAGTACATCAAGAGAAGAAATTCAAGAAGGTATTGGGCTCTCTTGTTTGATTCAAAATTCAAGGATTTTCAAGGTAAAATTTCGGATACATTGGCTTGGGCCATACAAATTGTTGAAATTTGATAATGAGGCGATAAAATACGGAAGTATAGATGAAGAAGAGGTCACTTTTCTTGTGAATGGTCATAGATTGAAGTTATATCACAAACCACTCTCAAGAGAAGAATTTGTCTATAAGTTCCATGAAAACATTGATGTGAAGTTAATGAAGAAGAATTTTTCTTCTTCATCAACTTGATTGAATTTTTTGAAGCATTTCTTTTTGAAAAAAATAAATAAATAAATAAATAAAATAATAAATAAATAATAAATAAATAAATAATAAATAAATAAATAAATAAATAAAAAATAAAAGTATAAACATGAAAACCAATCATTGATTGGCATGTTTATCTGAAGAATAGGGTGAAAATCAGTCTCTACGACACTCTAACTTTTCCATTTTGTTTTGCAAGCGATTGTTACAAAATCATAAGTTCAGATCCATTGTACTTATGATCCATCTCATTTCATTTCATTCCATTCACTTATCCATCCATACTCCATTTCATTCATTCATTCACACTCTACTTCATTCCGTATTTCATTCATCTCATTCCATACTCCATCCACTTCATTTCCATGTCAAAATTTAAATTTTAATGTCTTACTGCAAATGAATAACAAATGTCATAGTTGCGGGCGGTTCTTATGTTCTTCCACTCCATTTCATAAGATTTGAATCCATTCCATTTCATCATCCGGTTCATACATGTCATAACTCATCATCCATCTTCATTCATCTTTATATAACATTTCATTTCTATCACAAACCACTCCATTTCATGATTAAAATTCTCTCCCAATTTGCAGTCTGTAAACAGAACGTGCAGTGATCGGAGAATTTCTTTGATAGAACAGTCATTAAATGACTACAAATCTACGAAGGTACTAATCGGCGAGACATTTGAATTGCAACAAGATGATCCGGTATATCACATGAATAAGAAGCATCAAGAAGGATTATGAAGACTCTTCCAAAAGTAGAACAAAGAAGACAAAAACCACAAAAAGCAAATGAAAAGCGAGAGGTAACAAGTTTAGATTATAATGGCATTTCATAAAGTTTAGCACTTAGTTTTAGTTATGAATCATTCAAAAAGTCGTTTTGATTATTTTTGTTGATCATATCAATATACCCTCCACAAAATTTGGACAAAATCTCTCATTTCAAATTCTATATGACATCATTTAAGCGATTAAAAAATTTGAGGAAGTGTTTGAATTCCTCAAAATCCTTTCAACAAATCATTCGTGATGATTTTCTTTTAAATTGTAAAAATCTCGCGTCTTTTCACTCGTTAATTCGTTTCTCCACCTCACTCATTACCTCATTATTAACTACTTCATCACTCCATTTGGCAAGCCTTCATTACGCAAAGCAGGAGATATCCTCATCTATGATGGCTGAGCCAAGGTATATCCAATTTTTGAATATGAGAGCACACTATCACAGAGACGAAGGTATAACGATGTGGAATTTGAAGCCATTTATCAGAAGACGGAGAGGTATAACGATGTTAGATTAAAGCCATTTATCAGAGAGGCAGAGATATCTCATTATAGGTGGCTCATTTGTCCACGTGTCAACGAGGCATATCTAGTCAAGTTTCACATTGTCAACGAGGAGAGAGCATATCAGCTCAAAGTTTGAAGTTGTTGTCCTTTTGTCAACAGAACATATCGATCAGAAGTTTAAATCCATTATCATCAAGAACCGGTATATCAATTTGAAGGTGGAAGTTATTGTTTCGAAGTGGGCGGAAGGAGTATTAATGCGAACATTAAAAAAGAAATTATGGGCCTTATTGTAGAGGTGAACCAATGGAGTTAAAATACACGGAAGGCTACCCTCGATATGAGAAATGTTGCAACAAGTAGGATGGCTCTGATTTCTTGAGAAATTTAATGGCTTCACAAAGAAGTCACTAAGAAGCTTATTTGCAAGATCATTTCAAGGAGTTGAAGTTGGAAGTGGGAGACGTTAAATTCAACATCAACAAAGGAGTTTTCATTGCGAAGCTACGGGATTTCTTAGAAATGGAGAGAGATGGTTCAAAAACAAAGAATTCCATAATGAATCCTGAAACGAATTCTAAAATCACCGGTATGGATTTCTTGTGTTTTGAAAAGGAATTACGATTCTGTGAAAAATAAATGGAGAAACATGCTCTACTTTTCTGCAAAAATTTATTACATGTGAGGGTAGATATGGCACATTTATATTTACCACATTAGATTGATAATGCATTTTTACGGAAAGTTAAACCTACCCTATTTCTTGCTTCAAAGTTTGAAAAAGATGGCTTCTTGTGTTTAAAGAAGAGTCCAATTCTTAGAGACAACTCTATACCATCATGGCTTCGTTAAGATTTTAATTGAACACCATTTAGCCAAAACCAATGATACTTGGGATAATTTCTTAATAATAAATCATTTTGAAGAGCCAAGCCCTCACAAACGATAGCCTCTGAGGAGAAAGCGAGAAAATGGAAGCACTAAAAGCTGAAATTGACAAAACAATCCGGGGAAAGTAGTGAGGAAATAATTTCGGAGAAGTTGACTCAAATCAAAGACAACAAGAAAAGAAAGGGTAATCAAGAAATGTTTACAAGGAAAAGGAGAGGATCTTCGACCAAAGAAGAAGCCATAGACTAAAGGAAACTAAGGAAAACTCGAGATCAAACAAACGGGGTGATAAATATAGAATATGAGGAAACATCTATTGAAGAAGATGTTGAAGAGGATTTTAATGAAGGGAACCCCTTTGAGATTGACTCTGCTCAGCGAAAGTTTATGACTATGTTGAAACTTTAAAAGGCTTGAGAGATTAGGAGAAACCTAGTCCTACAGCATGCGAAATAGATGTGTTAAGAGGATAGGTATAGAGTGAAATACTTAATAGACACATCAAAAATGAGAATGATATTATTTGAAGGTGAATCAAACTCAAAACTGCGATATGAACTCAACCTTATCTCTACATATGGACAAAGTGGAAAAGGCTAATGAAAAGTTGAAAAAAAGAGGAGGAACAAGAAGCTAATCAGGCACTTGCAACTTAAGTTTCAAACTTTTCATCGAGAAAACCACGGAAGATCTTTAGCTTCTGAGCGAAGGAGAAAGAGAGGATTAGATGTTCTTCTGAAGCCTGCGAGTTTATGGAATAAGTTGCATGAGGACAAACGAAGTCGGCGGTGGGGGTATGTTGGGCCTCCAAGAATGTGCTTTCTTTCATCTTACGTTACCTCATTTTCCTTGTCCATTTCTATCCCGGACCCAATTGATCATGAATTTGGTTCAAATTACTTTTTAGAATGATTAACATAGTGACTTGCTAAGTTTGTGATTTTTGTCATTGTAATGCATTTTGGCGGAACTAGGCTGAGAATGCGAGACATTAAAATGTTAATAAACAGTCTGCCGGTGACTTCCGTTCGAGGCATGTTCCGGTGTCTCTGAAAAAAACCGCATATGGGTATATTTCCACGTCATGTCTACATTTGTTGGATTTCTCACCATGAAGGAAAAAGCTGAATTATGGATATGGTTTTGGTACGTGGGAACACATTTAGGAAAGCAGGAATTCTAATAGGACTATCTTAGTCAGGATGTCCTTTTCCTTTTTACATTTGCCCTTCAAGAGTCCTAATATGGCTTAGGTAAGGAAAGGCAATGATCTGGAATTGTTTCAAGTCTTGTTATGTACATTTGGTATACTAAACACTTGGGAAGCGAAAATTTAGGCTAGATTTTTTGCTCTAGATTTTGCTTAGATTTTGTGCTACATTTAGTACGAGATTGCTCTGTTCAAGTTATTTCTCCTTTAATGAAGAAGACAGTATTGTTTTGAAAGCGTTGATTTGATTTGGAGTTAGATTCCATCTGGTGGTAGAGGCCTTGCCTCCTGCCTTAGATTTATTCTTGTCAATTTAAGATAAGTATCTTAGTTGCATTTACGTTTTTGAAGTTTGAATTCGTAGTTGTTTTCATTAGCCACTATAGTTATACTCGTTAAAACTCTTCCAAAAGAAGCGCTCTTCAAAGATCATGATATTAAAGATGGGAAATGGCTATAGTTTTGTAGGATTTAATTGTAATTTATTTTTATTTCTTTTACTATCATGATTATACTTGTTCTAAACACTCTTCAAAAGAAGAAACTCTTCCAAAAAATCCTTATGATGTGTAAAACATGTACGTGATAATGAATGCTTCGGTTGTGTGTTTGCACTAAGTACCATAAATTTATTCTTGCTCTTCGAACGCTCTTCAAGTATGTAATGATGGGTAGGAGATAGCTATGATATCTTAGTTTTTAATTGCTTTAGTCTTTATTTTTGGATTTACCTTTGATTATACGAGTTAGGATTGTTCTAAGAAACTCATCTTCGAAGCTACCAATCATGATGATGGACAAATAGTACAATATAGATTCCTGAATAATGCATGATAACTTAGTTAGAGGATACTCATTAATTGCATTCAACTCATGCTGTTATTTTGTTTTGAGTTTGATAATGACTTGTGATTCATTATTTGTTTTAGACTAGTGGCATCTTAAGTTTATTTTTAGCTTAACTCATTGCATTTGCACTCCACATTTAGTTGTCATTCACTTTGTATATTAGATTACTTGAGTTGTTAAACTTAACAGGAAGCAACCTTCATTATTTACAAACCTCTTCTTGTTTCCAAATTCTATAATTGATTCATAACTATATGAACAGAAGATAGTATCATTTCAAGGCCTTAAGTACTTCTGCATTTTCCTTATCATCTCACAAACAAACATTTCCTCAAAAGACTATTCTAAAAATCTATAACCTTTGAGTGAAGTGTAGTGGTATCAAACTAAGTTGCAGAATAGAGTTAGGAACTAGTCTTAAAGTAGAGATCTTATGATGGTATCAAAGTTTTACTCCAAATATGCTTTAACAAATCTCTAATCATGGATAGAATGTTGCATCATTATAAGTTAGTTGTTTAACTGTTTAGTTAGGATAATTTGCATACTTAGCTGACTATGTCTCAAGCTCTCTCTCAAAATACATTTGATGAAAGAATTTGACAAGTTGAGTTTATGTTTTGAATCATATGCTTAAAAGTCATTATCAAGCTTTGTTTTTGCTTAGTCATAGTTTAGATTTGATTCTATTTCAATATTTTCAATTACATCTGTCATTTGTCATCAACCAATTAGGCTTCACTCTTTTTTTAATCATTATCTTCTTTCCACTAGCTTTCTAGTCATTTTCCTTGTGAACATAAAACTACCAAAAGACTAAAAACATCATAAATCATCACAAAAGACCAAAAATATCATAAAACACTAAACACAACGCATTAAGAGACAAACACCTAGGCACATACGGTGCACTTCACTTCAGCAGTTTACCAACCCTGGTTGACAATTAAATGAACTCAATTTAGGAGACTAGATTGAGACCAAAAAGTATGCTTGACTCTTTGCCTCAGTTCTCTGAGGACCTTCTTTGTGGTAGCATAATTCTCTTTGATATTTTGTATTGTGGTCTCCAGTGCCTCCGCTTGATTATATAACTGGGTTATGCCGATGGGATCAATGACCTCCTCTATTTCTTGTGAAATATGTTGTAGTTGTGTCGAGATTGGTTGGGCCTTCATAGTTAACGAGTTATAAAACTCGTGTAAATGCTTCAGGAGGTTGTAATATTATTTTACCTTTGTCCCCAGGATTTTCTACATTACGGTTTCTTGTTTCTGCTTCTTCGTAAACTTCTCGGCATATATGACAATAGGATCTGGCAACATCAGTCTAGTCGCGAGCGCATCCTTTAGCTCTTGATTTTCCTTGTTGAGATTTGTGGCACAATTTATCTTCACTCAGATAGACCATTCGACTATGGTGCAAGCTGATATGTCTCCCGGTGTCTTGTCATCCTGAGCCATTACTGTTGGCCAGAGATCCTTGAAAATATCCGTTACCTTCTCTAGTTGTTCCTGCAGACTTTCCTTCTCTCCCTTTAACTTGTTGCTCTCTTCAGTAGGTGCATTGATCTGCAGTTGTTGCTGTTCGAACCTCTGTTGGAGGTCATTGTGCAGTCCTTATGCATGTTGTGCCACACGCTAGATGAAGTTGTAAAGTTATTTTGTGCCCCAAGTCTACATACTCTCAGCACCAAACATATCGTTGTTTGGCAGTCTCTCTCTGAGTGGTTGACCGCTAGCTATCGATCTGATTGAGTGCTCATGTGGTGATGTGGGTTGGTTCTATTGCAGCAGCTGACTCCCTAGGTCGTTCATGCTTGTGGTTGGCTGAATTTGCTGTAGTATCAAATTTTCCTACTAAAAAGGGTTTAGCTCCTTGGGCAAGGGCGTTGTTTCTACGGTAAAAGATCCCCCGCGAACTAATAGGTCCAGGAAAGTGCCATGTCCCACTAGAGGTTGGTTAACCTTGGGTACCATAGTCGTACTCAAGTTAACTTCTACCTCATTGTCTCCATTCATCTTTCTTTTTGTCTTGATTAGGTCTGAAATGGTTGCTGATGTGGATGGAGTGCGGGTGGAATGGTATTTGGAAGTGAATTACGTGTGAGGCAAGGAATGGTGAGTGCGAGGTGAATAGGTATGAGTGTGGGGTGGAGATGAAGTTTGAACATTCAAAACTGAGAACAGATTGAACACAGGTAGCTCGAAGGTGACCTGGGTGGCCACCTCTGGCTCCTCTTGAATTGGTGCTCCCATATCCATAGGTTGCGTTAGATCTTCCTCACTGAGATCAATTATTTTCCTAGGCACCATGACTCTTGATTTCTTGGCCATAGGGGTAGCTACGGGTGGTTTAGGTTCCTTACTCTTCGGATTGGAACTCCTTTGGTTGTTGGGGGTGAATTAAACAAAGTGGATGGTAGGGCAGTGATTATGGGTGCAACCATGGAAGGTGATGCAGAACTTGAGGACTGAAACTCTGAAAAAGTAGGAAACACAGGAGAAGCACTTGTGAGAGTTTGAATTACCTGATTGAAGCCCTTCACCCTCGTATCTAGCTCTGCTAGAATGGGTGTTAGCTGTAACCGAGACACTCTACTCAGTGTCTCATCCAGTGTCTCCCCTGGTAGTGCTCTTGGCAGCATGCCCTCGAACGAGTAGTGATGGATTATGCTTTTGATCTCCATTCCCACCAATGGCCAGGAACAGACTTCGGTGTGGAATGACTTTTCATCAACCTGAAACTTTAACGGTCTCATTTTAAATGAATTTTCATCCATGCAAGTGGGCCTGATGTATGTCTACTTGTGAGTGACCCTGAACCATACCTAAGAATAATATTTGTCCAGTAGACTCCTTGGAACCCTTTATTGCCTTGCCTCTATATCCATAATCTACCAATACCAGAATGTGAACACCTCTTCACTTACCTCCTTTGTGCTAGGGTCTTCTGAGATTTTCCAAGACATAAACTTCATTGCCATCAGTTGATCACTTGTGATTTCCATGAGTTGTCTCACCCCCAGGTGCGTCCATTTCCACATTGCAAATTCCATGATGAGGTAGCCGTAAATAAACCCAATGGCCCTTTTGTAGTTATCTTGGCAAGCTTCAAACAGTTCGTTTAGCAGAAACATACACCAATTCAGCTAGGTTCCCTGGAGGCAGTGTTCCGCAACTCAAATGGTGTCGAGGGTACATTCACCCTTCGTGTAGTGCCTCATGGTCTTGCCTGCAATTAGGTAACATGAAATTTTAACTGCTGGGTTGTTTATGATGTCTATCTTCACTCCCTTCCCTCCTCTTTTAGTGTCATATTTCCTATAGTAATCACAATCTCCCACCTTCTTTGCTCTCTTGGAGACATTCTGGAACGTCGTGGAGACATCCCTTCCTTCTGTTGGTAATCTCGTTAGCCTGTGAATATCTTCTGCATGTATCGGTATCTCCCTCCTTATCCATAGTGACCCGTTCTAGAGTCTACTCAGCAGGAATTTCATACACTGCATTGCTGCTCCTGTGGTTCTGAACACTGCGAGGTTCCTAAGATTCAGTATTGTCAACCTCGAGATACCTTTGAACTCTGGATTCAGTCTTGTTGCTTCCTCTCCTCCTTATATAGCGTAATTCTCTATGTAGACCTGCCTCTTCATAGCTGGAAACTAGTATGAATCTGTGAAATCTGTGTCGACCTACAACACATTGTCAAACATTCCCACTAGCGATTCCATTTTCTAAATTCTCTCTTTGAGCTCTGGCTCGACGACTACTAGTGCTACCTTGGTCATATTTGATCTTCTTTTGTACACTTGAAGTGCTACCCCTGATCTTTCTCTATAAATTCCTGCTATTGGATTCTCTCTTTGGACTTCTTCTGATGAGATTTCACTTAATGTTGTTGTTGTTTCTTGTTCTAACTCAGAATTCTCTGGCATTCTCGTGCTTTCTTCTTTCATGTGGGTTAAGTAATGTAACCGGCACGAATGATGTTGATAAGACCCCATAACTAATTAACTTTTCTACCTCCCCCGTGGCTATAATCCTATGATTAGTTACCACGATGAGGTGTTTTCTAACATGGCTAAACGTGACTTCGGGATTTGGGTAGACGTGATGGGTAATGATTATGGCTTGAAATGGAAAGTTTATTAGGGTATGGATGTTACTAGTTATGGCAGTCAATTCTCAAATTCGGGTAATCCTACAAACTGACATCGGTATGATGGGTTATTATGACGGAATGATGTTTGACACGTTTAGCTTTTTGACATGGATGACACATTGGACACTACCCTCCCCCCCGACCACAATCAGTTGTGATGTGGTCTCTGCATCACAACAGTGAGTTTCCTCTTGTTATTGCAGTTTGTGCTTTATTGTGATTCCTATCTATTCTCTTCTCGAGTGTGAGAGAGCTATTGATTCAATCTATCTCTATTCTACCCTACTGACTCCTCTTGATTACGAGAGTTATTTGAAAAGGAAATAATGAAACTTACTCATGATAAGGCTTCAGGCGTGCGCCATTCACCCATCTTGGTAACACTTGGTCATCTAGTTGTGCTAACCGAACTGCTCTTAAATCTCGAATTTCAATTACATGGTATGGTCCCATCCAATGCATTCTCAGCTTACCTGGGAACTTTTGGAACTTGTTGTCATACAGTAAAACTTGTCTTCCAACTGTGAACGTTTTACGTTTGATATGACGGTCATGCCAAGCTTTCGATCTGTCCTTTTGCATTATATGATGGAATTCCGCCAGAAATCTGTCCTCTTCAAGTTCTTGTAGCTCATGTAGGCACTCCTTGATTGAGTCTTCCTCTGTTAAATGTATTGTTGAAGTGATTAACAGACTCGGTATGATAAATTCAGCAGGTATCGCCACCTCCCTCCCGTACACTAGCTAGAAAGGAGTCTGGTTGTGTGGTATTTTCATAGTTTTCCTGTACGCCCATAATGTTGCTTTTATGCGCTCATCCCAGTCATCTCAATTACCATTTCAAATCTTTGTTAGTCCCTTTTCTAGAATCTTATTAAATGCTTCAACTGTTCCATTTTCCTGAGGATGGTAGAGACTGCTCTTATGATGTTGTACCATAAAATTTTCTAATAGAGATTTGATTGTTGCATTGATGAAGTGTGTACCTTGATCGCTGGTTAGACTTCTGGGACAGCTAAATCTGCTAATGATATTTTCAAAAATGAATCAGGTTGTTGTTTCTGTCATGCAATCCTTCACGGGTACCGCTTATGCCCATCTGGTAAGAAACTCTATTGCGATAATTATGTGTAATGTTCCTAATTTAGCTTCAGCTAATAAGAACATTAATTTTTCTCTTAAAACTTAGATTGATGAATAAATGGGCAAGGAGGCTCATAATTTTCTCAAATATGAATAGAAATCCTTCCTAATGTGAAATGGGATCATGTAATAACTAGTTCAAACATCCACATGTGTGAACAAGGTCTAAAATATGTGGGCAAGGTCAAGTTTGACAAATTCAACATAAATTACTCTCAAAGAAGTGGATTCTAAATAAAGCCAGCTCAATATGAATAGGGATCAAATCCAGCTAGATAAAATGAAGGCACCTTGAGTGTGAAAAGGGGCAAGGCATGAAGAATCATTCAAGGTTTACCAAGTCAACAAAACTGTCTAGATGCATTGAACCATCTTGTTGGACAGCACATTTTTGTGGAGGAGCCTTTGCATGGAAGCAACCTCATAGTGGGTGGGACCCTTGGTGAGGAAGCTCATAGTTACATAATGAAGGAGATGGAAAGCATAGGGACATATTGGAGATTATATTTTCATGAGGTCTACTTAGACTTCTTGCATACTTAGCTATTTAGCTAAGTTGCTGCACTGTTTAGTGCAAGGGTTTGCCCGGGTGGGGATTCCCTACACTTCCTTGGAGATCTTGTTCAAGAAATCTAAGAGGAGGTTTTTGATCTGAATTTTCCACTACCTAGTGTTGGGCCAAGCATCTACCTTCAAAAAAAACACATTCCCTTTAGAAAACTGTGTTATTTCTTAAGGTGTGCAGTGGAAGGGGTTGAAACCCCATTTTGAGGTGCTAGTTTCCCAAGAGGAGGATCAACCTTTCTTTGGGAAAGATGGGGGGGGAATCTACACCCATTTATTTGCATGTTCAGCCATATATTGTAGAGCTTCAGCCATACAGTTTTATTCAGCCACATATTTTGTAGTAACTTCTCTTGTATATCTTTTCTGTCAAGAAATCCTTGCTGGGTCTCTTGGATTTGTGTAAAAGAGATTAGATCTCTGATTTTGTACATCATTGAGTATTATAATAACATTATCAGTCATATTTCTCTATTTTCTGAGTTTACGTCTCTTTTTACTGTGCAGTCACTAGTGCAACTGCTCCGACATTTTGTAGTCTTGGGGTTTTGCCCATTTTTAGCAGTTGTGAGAATTGGGGGCATGTTTAACTTGGCTAATTGCATTTGTTTCTGAAAATATTTTGAATTCATGTCATATATTGCCTATTATAAGGGACGCAACCATTATTTTCCATTGTTTTAGCTCAATACTCAGAAAATAGCGTTTGTAAGGCAAAAATAGCTTCTTTTCCCCACTTGGTGAACTGTATAAGTGCATAGTTTGTTGCTATGATTGTTGTTATGATAGATATGTGTTCAAACACATTACATGAGCTGATTACTTGCTATTCTCCAACTTTTTAATACCTTAAGGTATTCTCATTGTTGTAGAGATTCCAGATTTGGAACATTACACTATGTACCTCACATGTGAATGTCTTGCGACAGGTGTGATTTGTCCTATAAAATCAATGGCCCACTTATCAAATGGCTGAAATTCTCATTATGGTTGAAGTGGTATCTCATCTCTGTGTGATGGACGTCCTGTTCTTTGGCAAACGCCACATTTCTTTACAAATGTTTTACTTTCCTTATGTACTGAGGGCCACCATAACCCTGCTTGTAATATATTTCTTGTGGTGGGTTTTGCACCGACGTGACCCCCCGTAACTCCAAAATAACACTCCCACAGTATATCCTCCCTTTCATGGTCCATGACACATCTTCGCAAGACTTGGTCTAATCCCATCTTATACAGTTTTCCTGTTATTAATTGATATTCGACTGCCTTTATGACAAGATGCCTTTTTTGAGTCACTGTATATTCAGTCGGGCACTGTCCTGTTGCCAGATAGATTGTTGTCTAGTATAAATAGTCTGGGATGGCTTCTACTCTAAGGATATGAGCGTCTGGCAGCTGATCATCCAGGGACTCTCCATTCTCTCCACTTTCCAGCCTTGATAAATGGTCGAGACCCACATTCAGTCTTCCTGGTTTCAATATCACTTCAAAGGTGCACTTCTGTAATAGTAGGAGCCATCTACAGATCCTTCCTTTAAGGACCGGCTTGTTAACTAGGTATTGCAATGCTGAATGGTCTATGAAGAATTTGAACGTACCTCCTAATAGGTAACGATGAAACTTCTGAAGGGAATACACCGTTGCTAAAGCTTCTCATTCTATTGTTGTGTAGTTCCTTTCAGCCATTGATAACTTCCTACTCGCAAATTAGACTAGGTGATCGACTGAAGTTTCCCATGGCTGAGCTAGAACTACTCCTAATGCAATGCTAGAGGCATCAATATGGACGTGGAATTGCTTGTCCCAATTAGGATGAACTAATATGGGCGCACCTGCTAATTTTTTTTTCAGTGTATTGAGGGTAGTGTTACACCATTTTTTGGTCATCTAACCTATTATCATTAAATGGACCCAAGTACACCATGTAAGACCAATTTTACCCTAAGTAAAATTTCTTTCACTATGTAAAATAACTTAATAAAACACATTTATTAGGTTGTTTATGGTCTAAATAGGAAACCCCAAAGGGAAATATTAAACAAATCTATATTTGTTTGATTTTCCTCATGGAATAATTAATTAAACAATATTTTAATTATTATTCCTGGTCATATTTAACCCAAAACAAGGAAATTAATTAGATAAATCCATATTTATCTTATTATTTTCTAGGAATAATTATTTAAATCTTATTTAAATAATATTTATTGTTAAATATGACTAAATCATTTGTAAATAATTAAATAAATCATTATTTATTTAATTATCATTCAACCACTTCCTTAAAATAATAAATAAATCATTTATTTATTTATTTATTATTTAAAAATAAAGGGATTTGACCCAAGTCAAATGCCTTTTCCCTCCAACAAATATAATAAAATATTCCATAAAAGGTGGATCTAGATTTGGTTAATATTATTTTAATCATGCACCAAGATCTAGAATGACCTAATATTTTGTTATAAATAGAAGGGTTTTCCCATTCATTTTTCACCTTTTGTTGCCTACTAGATCACTCTGGATCTATACTCTTGGTCTGACTTTGAACCATTATCATTGTCAAATTTTCCATTATTTCACTTTGTGAGCTCACTTTGAGTTCTACGTTTTCTCGGTTTTCTACACCAACAAGAGAGAGAAATTATAGATCTGAAGTGCTGAGGACTTTCAAGAACCCATCCCATTGAGGAGAATTGGAAACACCTTTCTTGATTTCCTCCCAGGTGCCCTTAATATAAAATTCTTTCAAAAATATTGTTCTTGTCTTGTCTATTGGATGTATGGGGCAAAACCTTATTTTTACTGTTTAATGTCTTTTTATGCATAGATCTAGAGTTTTGCAGCTTTTGTCTTGATCAAATAACTGCAGATCTGAAGATATTGACAGCCATATTTGATGTTAGGGCTATAAGTTATGCATAGCTAAAGTGGTATTTTTTCGTACACTTCGACAAAAGATTCATACTAACAATTGGTGACTCCTTCAGCTTTTTGTTTTCTCTATTTTTATGTTGTTTTTCACCTATAAAACCCTCAAACATTAAAATTTCTAGCTTCCGTGTGTTTCTGCCCCTATTGCGCAGGTAACAGACATTAGCCGCAACTGAGACAACAATTTTTTCTGAAATCTACCGCCGACACACCCAGAGCTGCAGGTCGTAATTTTTGGCCCAAAACCTGTGACCTGGACTACAAGACGTACTTTTCAGCCTAGAATCTGCGACCTGGACAGAAAACAGGTCAGAACCTGCGACCTGCACTTTTTTCTGCAATTTTTCTGGGTTTGTATGAAGCTTTTGTCAGGGTTTTGCAGCCTCTGTCTCTGCCCGTGTAGACCTATTTCTGATCTGTTTTACTCATCTAAGTGGGAATCTAGCCCCCTAGGGCTTTAGTACCCTCCACTTTTTGTGGAAGAGTTTTAGTTGTTTCGGGCGTCTGTATTTTCAGAGTTTCAGCCTTTTTCTTTTCAGATATGATACCTCACCTTCAGATCCCTTTTATATCAGCTCTTCTCCCTTTCAAATCACCTCATATAGTTTTGTTTGGGTTTGCCTCTAGGGTCACCTCCTTGTCCCTTCTGCCTTTAGCTGATTTCCTCCTTTTTTGCAGCAACCTTGCCTCTGCCTCTTTACTGTTCTTTGCACCTCTCTCTAGCATATTTATCCTTTAGATCCCTGCCCCTCCCAACCTTAGATCTATTGGCCCCTTTCTAGTGTTTTTTGACTAGATTTTTTCCATCTTTTAGACTAGTTTTGAGAGACCCACCTTCTTGGGTTAGATTGATGCATTGTTAGTTGTTAATTTTTTGTTATTTCAATTTTATATATTGTTATCTACAAATTTATTTTCAGTTACGCAGCACACTTTTTTCTTTTACTCTCAAAACGTCTGGGTTTAAAAATTAAAATTAACACACACCACACACTGGCCCTAAGCGAAGAAGAGCCTGGTTAACACCACCAGGCAAAGACTTTAAAATCAACTGACATTGCACCTCTCTGCCCTTGTTTCGACATTGTAATCACTTGATTTTGCACCTCCCTACCCTTTTTGGTCATTCTTCTTCCCTTTGTGATGTCATCATTGCGCCCCCAAGGCGTATATCCCGGAGACTTCTTGGCCTTCACACTTAGTTTTCGGTTGGTCGACTTGCTCCTTCCTGCCGTCGTCCAGTTAGTCCTCCCCCGAGTCCGCACTCTGACTCCTCTTCTGATTCTTTGGGTTCTCCCCCTACTTATGGTTCTCCCCCTGTTACCTTCACCATGTCTAGTCCAAGGCCTAATGCTAGCGGCAACCTCGGCCCTAATGCTAGGAATGTTACTAGCGGAACCGCCATGGGAACTACCTCGGCTGTCCCTTTGCTCCCCTATATGGCAGGTCTCAATCTCCTCGATTTCAATCAGTTGATCAATGATCCTATCTTCCACGATGTTGGTTGGCCTGCTATGCCCACCAAGCTCCCCTCCAACATTCCTAAGTTTGAAGGTCTTGCTAGAGAAGATCCCTCTAACCATGTCCGATCTTTTCACATGTGGTGTTCATCCAATTCCATTACCGATGATTCCATCTATCTTCAGTTGTTCCAATGCACACTTACAGGCAAAGCTTCTAAGTGGTTTGTTTACCAGACTGCCTCTTCCCATACCACCTTTTCGACTCTTGCCCGCGCCTTCTTATCTTACTTCCAGCTCCCTTTACGATACAACACTGGTACCAAGCTGTTGACTTCTTTCTGTCAATCATCCGCGACCCACCTATCCGATCACGTTCAGGAATGGTGGAGATGAAAGAGCCTATGTCGAGCTCCTACCTTCGAAGATTGTGTCTATATGGACTAGTTTCTTAGATCTCTCCTACCCACCATTGGCAAAGATGTCGCCTCTCAATTTCCTCAAACTGAAGAAGCCGCCCTCCAAATAGCCTTGAAATATGACTTGATCTACGCTCAATCTGGTTATGTTTATACCATCCTTCCTAACCTCCCCAGACCCGGTGGCGCTAATGCCCCGGGGGTATCTCATTCTGCAGACAATATTGTTGGAGCCCTCTCTCATCAATATGCTCAACCTCCCATGGGCTATGGTCTCCCTTCAGGAGGGGCCAACACCTCTAGCACTTTTTCCCCTCCATGTAGCATGTATCCAGGATACGGCATGCCTCATCCTTTTGCCCAACCTCCTGCTTACCTCAATGTTACCCAACCTTAACCTTATCCTTATCCACAGCATGGTTCCCCCGCTCCTTTGGCATTTGCACCTCCACCTCCCTTGCCTTCTCAACCCCAGCAACAGCAACTACCACTCCCCCCGAGGCAAGTATTTGCACAGCAAGGTGCGGCTAATCCTCCTTCCTCTCAAAGGAAGAGGAAAGGCAATCAAAATCAAT
Organism: Pinus albicaulis; assembly: GCA_034641835.2. Lineage (NCBI taxonomy): Eukaryota > Viridiplantae > Streptophyta > Pinopsida > Pinales > Pinaceae > Pinus > Pinus albicaulis. The sequence continues at coordinate 30,093 of JAXQQM020091075.1, read as the reverse complement.
CTGCCCTTGGTACTCGTGGACCCAATCCTCAAGGTATCGACTCTAACACTGCTTACCAGCAACAGGGCACTCAATGCAAGCCAAACAGGCCCATTCGTAAAACTAAGCCTTGTTCGTGTTGTGGTGTTTACGGTCATTACACTCACGATTGTCGCCTCTTACCACAGATGTGGTAGATGTGGGAGTCTCAAGCCACATTGCGAGGACAACATGCCTCCTCTTCTACTCCCCCCAATGTGGCCACTACTCAACCGGTTGTGTTTACCAATCATTTCCCCCAGCAAGGATTCATGGCTACCCAACCACCTAAAGGGCAAGGGGCCACTCAACCTTCACCTTCTGGTTCCTTTGATTACCAGATCCTCATGATGAAATCTAATACACCTTTACCTGTCGACCTTAACCTTGAAACTCGGTCTCATCAATACCCCAAGCCTCCCACTCCGCCTGTCCACGAGTCATCTTCTTTAGGTTCTACCGAGCCTCTTTTGACATCCAATGGTCCCTTGCATATCCCTCAGCCCAAAGTTGAGGTTCATACCAAGATTCCTAAGGGACCATTACACCAAAATGCTGCTTCTGGTCGAGCTTCTCATTCGTATAGCATTGTAGATGATTTGGCACAGTCTCCTGCTGCCATTTCAACACTGGAACTCCTCCAGTCATGTCCTTCTCAAAATAAGGCTCTACTATACTCCATGGGCGTTGTAGATCTTGTTTAGGTTCCTATGTTTTGGCAGATTTGGCAATACCAAAAGATAATACAACATCAAACCACTTTTGGGCCCTAGGATCTATCCCTCCTAGACCTGGACAGGGATCTCTCCATAAAACAAAGAATGATATATATCTTTGAAGCTCAAAATGAGATATTAGGCTAGTTATGAAGCACAAAAGGGGGTTTAAAATAATTTGGTTGGTTGGTTGCTGGGTTGAGTCATGAGATCATAGACTGAGAAAGTAATGGGAGGAAAGGAGCAAAATAGCAGGATGTTTCAGAAAAGAGGATAGGTTAAGAAGGTGCCATCCATTGGGCTATGGAGTCATGAAAGGTAATTACATGCAACAACTAGCCAAGGCTTCCAAAGGGCAAGTCATCTACACTAAAGGATCTTTTTAGATAGATGATGGAATGGAACATTAAAGGAAGAAGGTGAAAGAAGGAAAGAAACCCAATTTTTGTCTATAGATCAGGTCAGAGGTCATTTAACTCCAGACCTGCTTGGGCATACTCAAAGGCAACTTTCAATGGAGGGACAAAGGGGCAGCTTATAGATCGGACCAGAGGTCATTTAACTCCAGGTCAGCTTTAGCATGCTCCAAGGAAAAACAGAGATAAGTTTAACAAGAGATCTTAGAAAGGTTAGCTGGTCGCACAAGGATCCTAGTGGACAGGGCTAACTCTAATCCCCAATGTTCCCAAATCTTCCAGCTAAATCCTAAAAAGAACATCTAAGAACCGTTTCATTCAATTCATACATCAGAGAACAGGCAATAACATCCACTACACTGGTTAAATTGACTGAAATCAACCCTCAGATAACACATTTAGTAGAAAACATTGAAGGTAAGGAGAGCAGAAACATAGGGAAACTAACAAGGGTGAATCCTATGCCAATATTCTGATGCAAGCCTAGAAGAAGATGAAACAATATGACAATGTAATAAACAAAGTTAGAAAAACATCACCAATAGTAATAGACTAGGATCCTGTGAAATGTGCTTTGATTAATTGATGCAAAACCAGTCACATACACTGAGCTCAATGGCTGTTATAGTCCAGACTTTCTCCTCCCAGCCTAATACATACAAACTACTCTGTTACTCCCTCCCAAGACTATTCTAACAGTCAAAATGAATCCCTCTAACAGCAACGGCAGCAGCTGAACAACCACTAACAACCAACAATATGTTCTCGGGGATTCTTATAGGGGAAGAGAAAGACAGAAAGTAGATGAACATTAAATGGATCTCATTAAGACAGAGTGGTAGAGGAGGCCAAGCCCATTCTGCTTAATGGCGCTGTGTTGTACCCTGTAGACTGTTTGGAAGCGTTTGTCAGGTCAAGATTGACCTCTGATATGTTCTTTAAATCCTTACGGTGGTCTGGAACTTTGCGTTTCCATTATGAAATAAATGAACTAGGTGGAAGATCTGCAAGGTTTCTCCATTCCTCGTAACTGCCACCTGACTATCTTAAATGAGCTTCAGTCAGTGTAATTAATCATTTCAGGGCTCGAAGAGGCATGGATATTTCTTGTGGGAAGGTGTCCTGTCTGGAGAAGAGTACTTTGCTAATGATAAACACAGATAAGACTTTGACAGTGTGCTTAAGTCTTCAAACTGTGCCCTTTTCTTCGAATGTGGGGTTAAACATAAATTACATCAATAATAAGCATTAATCCCCTTGAATCCTTCTGCTGATCCGCCGGTACGTGCTGAAATGGCCTCTCTGTACTTTCTGCGTAATAACATGAACCTGTTACAAACCCAGGCAGTGGGTGGTGGAGGAATGCTGCAAAGGCCCGGAGGAACGGTGGCGGAACGGTTGAGAGCGACGAAAGTAATGAAAGGTGGTGGAAGAAACAGTTGTTAGTGCGAAATTCCACGATCAACACTTGTGCGAACTTACAAAAGAAAACAGGGAAGAACGATGAAGTGGAGCCATGGATGTGGGGCCCGATGGTATGGTGGCCATGGAATAAACTGCACGCAGCTTCGTGGATTGCCAGCCGTCAGATTAACTGCCCCAGATCGGACAGTGCTCGTGCATTTCGCTGCGCATCTTCAGTTGAACAATAACGCGCGATGAGAAGGCGGTTTTCGGGCCGTACTGATGCCTCGCGTCGGGAGCTGTATGGAATTACTGGGCAACGGGGAAAAACCACCATCCACCAAAAGGCGGTGCGATAGAAACCGGGTGGTTTATGTGAAAACAGTGAAAAATGCAGTGATATGGCGTAAAATAGGGTTAGGTGGGAGAAACATCGAGGACCGTTGGATCGTGGAGTGGGGGCGCAGATCAACGGTGGAGATGTAGCGGCGGGATGGGATGGAAGAACCTTTATAAACAATGAAATATGACATTTTCCAATTTATAAAAGGGAAAGGCCTATTTTATATGAATGGTGGAAGGTATAGTATGGTGGGCCCCAAGGGTATGGATCGAAATCGCAAATTGGAGCGGGGGAAGTGCGATGCGAGAACTTGCGACGGAGGGAAATGCGATCGGCGGAAATTTGATGGGGGACATGCGATGGGAGGAAGAATGCAATGGAGGGAAAATGTGATCTAGCGATCGCATCGCAACTATTTGCGATGGATCAATCAGACATAAACAATGAAAATGTGATTATGTGATTGCAATATAAGTGGCAGGTTTTATAATATATAAACTTTATAATAAATTTTATTACTAAAATGCATGGCAGGGTATGGAAAAGGGGAAGTGGTTAGAAGGGCGGGGTAGGAAGGAGAAAAAAAAGGCTTAGGGAAAGGAAATAAGGGGGAAAAGGAAAGCCTTTGGGAATTTCTTCATGATCAGAGAGGCTTCATAATGGAAATCAGTAGAGGGAACTTCATCAAAGGACCAGGGCATAAGGGGAGGCTTCAAGGATGATGTGTTTTCAGGGGAAATGCATTCCTTGAAGGCTCAAAACATTTTAGCTCCCTATTTGCCTGTCAAAAAATTTATGGGGGGGCTAACAGATCTTGTTGATGACCAATTGATTATTTTCGACGCCCATCAATCCGAACATCCTCCTCTTCCTGCTTCTATAGCTTCCCAAATCCTAGTCAAAATCCGGAACACTAACGTTTCTCGGTGTATCATTGATGAGGGGGCATCCGCCTGTGTGATGTCCGCTTCGGTTTGGAAACAACTCGGCTCTCCTGAGTTGGCCCCTTCCATGATCACCCTTCAAGCGTGGGATGGCCATGCCTCCCAGCCCATTGGCCTATTCTTTAATTGTCCTATATTCCGTAATTGTCCTATCACTCTTGTGGGCAAGACAGTTTGCATTGACGTTGAAGTCATCGATGCCCATCTCGATTATAACATTCTTTTGGGGTGAAGCTACACCTATGCCATGTCTACTGTCCCATCCGTGGTCCACCGCAAGATGTTTTTCCCTCATAATGGAAAGATAGTCACCATTGACCAGTTGACGTATCATGAGCCAAAATCTCAGACCTCCCCTGAGTTGACCATCTCTTCTATAGACAATAATCAAACCATCAATTCTTTGACCAGTGTCTCTCCCAGCGTCTAAAAAGACTCATCTTTGCTTGGAACCTTCCCTGGTCTTCCCCCCCCCTGTCTCTGATCCCAGCTTATCAAATGTTTGCATGATGCAATCATCTCAGGCTGCCCTTAAGCAGCCCACTTCGGCTAGTCAGCAACCTCAACCTTAACCTCGCCCGCTGCAACCTACTCCTATCCCTTTGTCTCAGCCAGCCGGACCTCCTCCTTCTGGCCCTTCTCCTACAGCTGGTACCCATGAGCCCCTCTATCCTCCTGGGTCGGTTCCACCAGGCCTCAACCATCTTGGAGCCATCCCTCCTGTTCATTACCCCGCTGGTCAGATACCTTTCCTTGCTCCCCCTCCCTAATTCTATTCAGTCCCCATCATGGCTACCCTCTCTCTCCCTAATTTGACCTTGGGTATGCCCTTCTGGTACCTTGACCCTCCAGCTGCTACCCCGCCTGGTCACCCCAAACCTTACCTTGCTTTAACACCGGTTCAACTGGTTTCCCTAGCTTCTTCCGTTGCTACAGTGCCCTCAGCACCTCAATTGGACCCCTCTCCTATTGGGCCAGCTCCGGGAAAGAAAGGAAAATCTCGCAAGGGGGCATCCAAAGACAAGGCCACCCCGACTGACCCTGCCCCTCCTTCGCCCTCAAAACCTTGTGCCTTGTGTGATGTCATTGGTCATGCCACCCATACTTGTCCCAAATTGCCCCGTATTAAACCCATGGTTAAAGTCACGTTCCCTGAGTCTATGGCCCCTGAAACCTCTGTTTCTTCCTCAACTGTAGCCAAGAACCCAAAGAATATTCTCACCACCAAGCCTTGTGCTCTGTGTGGTGTCCATGGCCATTATTCCCACCCTTTTTCCCACCTGACACATTACCGCGCCTCTTTAGAGGTACTTCGAGAGTGCGAGATTGAACAAAATCAATCTGCCTCTCCCATACTTGTGAAGTATGCTTCAGGTCAGCTTGAGGATTTACCTGCTCCCATTGACATTCCCCCTCCCGATGTCGAGATGATGGAGCCTGCTGCCACCATTTTCTACCTATCATCATCCATAAGACCCTCGGTGGAAGTCCCCTTGGAGACTTCCCTGATGTTTCGCTTGACCTCCCTTCAGCGATCACCCTGGGCTCAACATCGGTAGATCCTTCATCTGCTTACTCTTCCGTCACCCCTTGTGATGATGCGCATGTGACCCTCTCTTCTCATGATGATGAATCAGGTAGCTTCGTCACGTCAGGTGGCCTTTCCTCCACCAGTCACCCCATCTTCTATCACGATGACGACATTATGGAAGGAATCACCACCCTTGACTTTATCTATTCCCCCTTACATTGAACCCATGTGTTCGAACCACATACACCTTATGGACATTACATTGAAACCCAATGTTTGGGTAAGGGGCCACCCATATTTGAGAGACCAGGAGAAGCAGTTCTCCACAACTCTCCTAGTGTATCTAGTCATGTCGACTTTAGTACCATTATTCTTCCACATTTAGAAGACCCTCTAGAGTCCCATATCACTTCAGATCACTCTCGGGATGATACCCCTTATCGTTCCTTCATCTTACATCAACAACCCAGTCTCTTATACATCGTTTTTGACCAACCTATGGGTTTTCTAGGAGAGCACCAATTCATTATCTCCAAATCCTCTCTTTGGGATAGTGACACCAGGTATGCCAACCTGGAAACTTAAAGTCCATTTGATTCATATATGCAGTACTAAAATAGATTAGTAATCCTCCATTTCCTTTCTCATATTGCATAACCGTAACAAATGGTGCACCACATCATTACAATGTGTTTATATTCCCCTTTTTCTAAATACATTTTGGCATGACCACAACATGCTTGGGGGCACCTATGCCCCTCAACCCTAACCCTCCTCAAATCAAATTTCCTCACTTACAACACTTGTACTTGGGGCACCACTTTGCCTCCTTACTTGTCCTTGTTCGTGTTGATTTTCATCATGAGATACCCTCTTGTACTCATGTTTTTATGGTCCCCCATTGGACCTTTACTGTGTGGCAGCACCATCGAGTCACCCTTGTTTAGAGCATCTGAGTTCAGTCATCATCACATTCATGGAGTCTATCCTAAGTCCCTTTGTCTCCCGCTATAGTCCTCCATCCTTCATTACTTGGTCCCTCTCTCGTGTCGTACATTATGGCCTTCAATCCCACTGTCCCCTATCCCTCATGATATGGTGTCAGTTGCTTCCAAGTCATCCATGCCCTTTATGCTCTCACAAGGGAAGTCGTCCATTCGCTACTCAGTATCCCCCATTTCATCATCATCATTGGTATTATTCTATCAGTCACTCTACTATTTTCTCTCATGCCTTAGTTGAGGATCCCTTCTTGCCTCACCTATGGCAGACCTCCTTCTGTCGACATCATCTCATTCATTCCAGAAGCTAGGTCTAGAGGGCAGTGTACCTTGGTTCCATCTTCCACTCTTGTTCGGTGCCCCGGATCAGGAAAAGGGACTCTTTATTTCCCTTTGAATTGGTTGTTTCTCAGCTCTAAATCCTTTCCGCATGATCGAGATTCGTATACTTGGTGGTTCAGTGATACAGCAGCAGATATCGGTGATTCCCGGGTGTGTGTGAGATGTCTCAACCCTCATGAGGGGGTGGCCCTACAAGTAGCCCCCCACATGCCCGAATGACCTCTTCATCACAGCCTTCAATGTGGCTCCATATATTTGATGTGTCGGCCTTGCCGCTTGCAGCACCTCTTTGATTTGCATGTATCAGTTAGATTTTGCGAGCCCTTCCCTGTTCCTAGGGGCATTTGGGTTGTATTTGTATCTCATGTACTCAGATATTATTGTATAAGTCCTAGTTGTTATCCCAGGCACAGCATGTATGTGGGATTCATCATTATATCTTTTATCTGGCTCATGTTTATGCCAGCATGTACTTTACAGTTCAGTCCCTTGTTTACTGGACGCACTATTCTTTTGTACTTTGTCTCGGCGGGCATAGGTATGCCTCCCCCGCTGCCTCTAGCATAGGTAACCACTCATAAAAAGAGACTTGTTGCACCTGTAAGTCTCGTCTCCTCAAGGTCTAGTTCTTCAGCACATTAGGCTACCTTACATTTCTCTCTCTGACTTCCCTTTTGATGTCTGGTGATTGAGTTCTTACAACATACTTCAGTCATACGATTTGCTCCTAACACTCACACGCGGGGGGGCAATCTGTTACACCATTTTTTGATCATCTAACCTATTATCATTAAATGGACCCAAGTACACCATGTAAGACCAATTTTTCCCTAAGTAAAATTGCTTTCACTATGTAAAATAACTTAATAAAACACATTTATTAGGTTGTTTATGGTCTAAACAGGAAACCCAAAGGGAAATATTAAACAAATCTATATTTGTTTGATTTTCTTCATGGAATAATTAATTAAACAATAATTTAATTATTTTTTTTGGTAATATTTAACCCAAAACAAGGAAATTAATTAGATAAATCCATATTTATCTTATAATTTTCTAGGAATAATTATTTAAATCTTATTTAAATAATATTCCTTGTTAAATATGACTAAATCATTTGTAAATAATTAAATAAATCATTATTTATTTAATTATTATTCAACCACTTCCTTAAAATAATAAATAAATCATTTATTTATTTATTATTTACAAATAAAGGGATTTGACCCAAGTCAAATGCCTTTTCCCTCCAACAAATATAATAAAAAATTCCATAAAAGGTGGATCTAGATTTGGTTAATATTATTTTAATCATGCACCAAGATCTAGAATGACCTAATATTTTGTTATAAATAGAAGGGTTTTCCCATTCATTTGTCACCTTTTGTTGCCTACTAGATCACTCTAGATCTATACTCTTGGTCTGACTTTGAGCCATTATCATTGTCAAATTTTCCATTATTTCACTTTGTGAGCTCCCTTTTAGTTCTACGTTGTCTGGGTTTTCTACACCAACAAGAGAGAGAAATTCTAGATCTGAAGTGCTGAGGACTTTCAAGAACCCATCCCATTGAGGAGAATTGGAAACACCTTTCTTGTTTTCCTCCCAGGTGCCCTTAATATAAAATTCTTTCAAAAATATTGTTCTTTTCTTGTCTCTTGGATGTATGGAGCAAAACCTTATTTTTACTGCTTAATGTATTTTTATGCATAGATCTAGATTTTTGCAGCATTTGTCTTGATCAACTAACTGCAGATCTAAAGATATTGGCAGCCATATTTGATGTTAGGGCTATAAGCTATGCATAGCTAAAGTGGTCTTTTTTCATACACTTCGACAAAAGATTCATACTAACAGGCAGTAGTACACTCGTTTGTCCAAATGAATTGCTCTGATTTCCACAACAGCTTTTCCAATGGGGTTTTTATCTTTGCATAGTTGCAGATGAATCTTCTATAGTACCCAGTATGGCCTAGCAGTGATCTCAACTATTTCACGGTTTCTGGTGCCTCTATGATAATTATAACTGCCACTTTTGGTGGATCCACGTAGACACCTTGTTTAAAAACAACATATCCTAGCAATGTCCCAAAAGGTACTATGAATATGCACTTCTTAAGATTGAGTAAAACCTAGAGTTTCCTGCATCTGTCGAACATTATCCTTAATAAGGTTGCATGATTCTTCAAAAGACTGTAAACTGTCCAGCCATCCATATAAACCTAAAGGAATTTGTGGATATATTCCCGAAATGCTGCTATCACGATCTGTGAAAACACTGTCGATGCATTTTTCAGCCCAAAGGGCATTACATGATATGAAAATGAGCCCCATTTAGTTGTGAAAGTTTTTTTCTTCTTGTCTTTTCCAGCTATCCTCACTTTATGGTATCCTGAAAATCCATCTGTAAATGAATAAGCTTCATTCCCTGCCACATTGTCGAGCACCTCATCACTGAATGGAAAAGGGAATGGATCATGTATGCATGTGTTGTTGAGGTTCCTATAGTCAACACATACTCGAATCTCAGACTTTTCCTCTTTACTTTGTATGACTATAGGACTTACCCACTTTGCTTCTTCCACCAGAAAAATCAACCCTGCTTTCAGCATTTTATCTATCTCTGCCTTGACTTTCTCTTTTACTCTTGGATTCAGATAGTAAGGTCTATGTTTTACTGGACTTGCATCGGGCTTCAAGATTATATGCATTTCCCCCATGAATCCTTTTATTCCTTTTAGCTCCGCTACTGAGGATGGGAATAAGTCTTCATATTCCTATAGAAGATTAAATATATCCTTAGTCATTTCTACATCCTAGTAGTCACCAATAGATGCAATTTTGGGTTTTTCTAGAGTACCGATGTTCAACTTCTTGGTCTTTAATGGTATTAGATGGATTCCCCCTTTTGTAGGTTCTTCTTGTATATCCCGCTCCCCTTCTTTTTCTTCAAAATATAAGTGTCTAAGATTTTCTAGATCTTCATCATCCATTTCACTGTCTATCTTTTTGCGTGCTACTGATTGTTTGATACTCTGTTTTGAGACCGGTTGTTCCTCATCTTTTTGAATCTCTGGAAAAAATAGTACTCTTTTGATGGCCTGTAGTGCTTGTGTAACTGGTTTTGTTTCTCCCTCAAAAGAAAAACATTGTGTAAACTTATTTGAAACTAATTTCCAGGTGTTGGTTCCTCTTTTCTTCTCTTCAGTTAAGTACCAAGCTTGTGGAACCGTATCTAGTGAATGTATAAAATTGTGCATCCACAGATATTCCGGGTGCCCTGCTTTCTTCTAGTGGCACTCACAATTTATTAAATGTTTAATGGGATTAGAATCCCCTTGGTACTTTTCATTGAATTGTGGTCCTTCATATTCTTTGAATTTGGCTCTTGACATTGCCACAACATCCTCCCATCGCAACAGTGAGTTGCGATGATTGTTCTACCATCTTGCTTATGTGGATTGTAGAGCCACATCCATGAGCGAGACTCTATGTTACATTGGTACTTTATCCTCTATTCTTGCAATAAATGTTTTCACGGCATTCATATTTGATAAAATCAGATATCCTCTTACCTTAGTTCCAATACAATTGACTCTTCGGACATTAGCACATCTTCTTGTATTGGTCTCGTATCCTCCCTACTCCCAATCATCCCAGCCTATTTCTGAGCCCAAGTCTGAGCTTTGAACACTTCTCCAACTTATAGTTCCTCCTGTTGTTGGGTTGATGTAGTCTTCTCTTTTCCCTGCCATCATCTGATAAAGATGATCGAGAAGTTGAGCATCCTCTCTGTTTTCAACAGTTTCTGTATATCGGGGTCCTTGATATGGGTCAAGTGGTTGAGTGACCCTGAATTCCTTGTCTTCAAATATCATCAGTTCCTTTTTCAAGTCGATTACTGCATGGTTCTCAAAATCCCAATCTATCCCCAATAATGCCGGATAGGGATCCTTATCCCCCATGATGTCTATCACCTCAAATTCTGTGTATGTCTTAACCCTTGCAACATTGACTTCGACTTCTACCAGCCTGCCTATGGGCACAATGCAGTACTGATTTTCCATGCGGAGCTGGATTGGTGAGTATGTCAAATTTGGTCTCCCCAATGCTTCCCATTTCTTTCTTGGTAGAATGTTGACATCTGACCCTAGATCAAGCATGGTGTCTTTAATTTGGAATCCCGCGACTTGAGTATTTACAAGGAATTCCTTTCCTGTTCTTCTCTTATTTATTTTGATTCTCCGTATATATTTTTGGGTTGATTCGTTTGACTCCTCTGGTTCTGTGTTTTCCTGCACGACCATCTCCAGATTTTGTTTCAGTTGTTCCAGCATTGGTGCATTGGTTACAATTTTCAAAAATAGTCGGAACCATTCTTCAATCATTGTACTTGTATTGGTTTGATTATCTTTTTCTACAATCTGCTATGGTAGCTCGATTCCTTTTCTCCCCCCAAGTTGGGAAAATGTCTCCACTTCCTCTTTAAAATATTGCTTCTGTCTATCTGGCCTATAAATTGGCTTTGGAGATGATGGCTTTATCAGCTTTATTGGGTCTATATTCTGTGCATCCTCCCCTGTTCTCTGTCCTCCCCGTGTTACTATGGCTACATTTTTCATGGCCTGAGTCTCTACTATTCTTGGTTCTATGTTCACCAAATTTTCTCCTCTCTGTCTAGCTCTTTCTTCCCATATCATAATTAACTCTGGGCAGTCTTTAGTTGCATGTGTATTGACTCTGCACTGAGAGCACCATGGTCTTCTAGGAAGTGAACATTCCCTGGCTACGTGACCTTCTTGGTCACAATTGTAACATCTTACAGGTCCCCTTCCTCCGGCTCTGCCTCCTCTTATTCCTCCTCCTTCTCCCCTTGGAGCCTCATTCACTCGGTAAGATGGCATGTCCAGCCATTCTACCAGTGCATCTAGGGCTCTACATTGCTCTGTATTATGGGTTGTGGAAGTATAGAACTCACAATATATATTTTTTGGAACGTTGGAGTATTTCTGCAAAATTGGGCATAGGGGTGGTGGATGATTGATGCTTTTGCATATTTCATAGTATTCAGTTGTGGCCTAAATCTATTGCGTAGGGAACCTTGGGAAGTGGGGTTGCTACGGGTACAGCCCTTGAGTGTTTATCTATGCAACCCCCCCTATTGGTGGAGTCCCTTGTGTTCCTGTTGTTGAAGCCCCCATATTCTGTCACCACAACCTTGGGCATTTGGTGACCACGTGTCCCTCCATTAGACAATGTGTACACCACACATTAGGTCTTGCAAGTCTTATTGGCTGAATGTCTTTCAACTTCTCCATTAGACTGGTTATTTGATGTTGTAACCCCGATATGAAAGGGTCTTGAGCTATTTCTCCTCCTTTGAATTCCTGCGGATACCCCGCCATAGCCTCTATCTTCATAGCTTGCTCCAATGCATCTTGTAATGTATCAATATTATGTTGTGTTAGGGGAGTTCTTATAAACGGAAGAAGGGCCTTGATAAACCAATCTCTCTGATGATTTGTGTTAGCCCCCTATAAATTTTTGACAAGCAAACAGGGGGCTAAAATGTTTTTGAGCATTCAAGGAATGAATTTCCTCTAAAAACACATCATCCTTCAAGTCTCCTTGTGCCTTTGTTCTTTGATAAATTCCCTCTGCTCATTCCCATTATTAAGCCTCTCTTATTACAAAAATTTTGCTCCAAAAGGCTTTAATTTGCCCCTTGAATCCCTGCAAAATGTCCCATTTCAACCCCTTTTCCCTTTGTCCAAATTCCCCTTTTTTGCCCCCAAATCCCCCCTTAGTCCTCCTAAACCATCCTAAATCCCCTTTAAACCTTCCGAATACACTTTATTTGGTTTAAATCCCCTTTTTCCATTTACTGTTACCCTTTTCCTGGCCTCAAATTGCATTGAAAAGATTGACAAACCCTCATTTTAACATATATGGGGCCTAGCCCCTTTTCGGCCAGCCCCCTTAGCCTTTTTCCACCATGTGACCCGGGCGCCAAGACCAGGTGCCAAGGCGGAAGGCACTTATCGCAGAATCCATATCGGGCGCGTTTTAAATCGTTGATCTATATAGATCGGACGAGCGTCGCGTCCCCACAACGTCCACCATTCACCCCTTTTCGCCACCCGATCGCATCTCAACCATCCTTTCAGCCCGCAGATCAACGGTCAGCCTTTCACCCGCCAGGTGGTCCCCACAAACGCACCACAGTCACAGTTCATAAACCACCAGTTTCCATCGTACCACATTTGGAGGATGGGCGGTAATATTATTTTCAGAGCGATTCCACTCACTGCCCAACACGTGGCTCTGTCACTGTTTGAAAACCGCCCCCCATCGCGCGTTAACGTTCGGCATTTGACCCAGCGCGATATGCATATCAACCATCCGATCTGGAGCTACCCATCCAACGATGATCGCTCCATGAAGTTGCGCGGGGGATAACCCAAGGCAACTGTACCCCTAGCCCACCATCCATCACTCTTCGATGCATTTTCAGCCATCGATCTCCACCTGAGATCAGACGGTCCAAATTCGATTGCATGTCCCACCATTGTTTGGTCCTGCCACATCACCCGTTCCACGTGTTTCATCATATTTCTCACCCTTCCATGTACATATATGCGTTCAAAGGTCAGGTTTTAATATTTTACGTTAAAATGCTATGCCACCATTTTGCAAGCCTCCCACTGCATTTTCGTCGTCACCTTGCGCTCTTCTGCCATTCTACCAGTCTCCATGACCATCATCATCGTCTCGCTACATTCACCCACCCCGTGCATGAATTCTTGACAGGTTTTGTGTTTTTTACAGGGTTTCGGGCAGCAATAAACCACCATAATTCACAGTCCCTGTCACAGTGACAGAAACACAGGAAAGGACCATTCTCAGGAGCTGGAATTATGGAGAAAGGTCAGGGAAGGTATGCCGACATGACTTTCGTCAAAGGAAAGAGTCCAAACTCTGCAAAAACCTCTCCGATGCCATTAAAGCATAGATTCCGCAGTCAGAGGCAAACGTGGAAGTGGCAAAGAGTATCAGTGGGAAAGCAGAGCGTTTAGGGACTGTAGTTGCAGATTTTGAGCCTTAATCCGATGATTTGAAGGCAAAGGTACCAGAATCGAAGACCCTGTGGATCGCTCAGACGGTCCAATGCACAGAAAACCATATTAGCAGGGTTTGACATCAGCAGAACGTTCTTCCATAAAGGACACAGTATCCATATTGCTTTTATTCTATGCCACGTTCCTGAGAAAATTTCTGCCCTGACAACAGTCCTATGCTACCAATGCATTAGTTATGCAGTATGGAAGACCTCACAGTTTTCCATACACCTCAGTTTATTCACCGAAATTCTACAGCAAGTACATCAGAGACATACCTAGAAATAAATTGCAGCCTGACGAAGACCATCCTTCTCATCCAAAGAGTACCAGAGATAAATGCCCAGAATTTAAAAGGGATGGAGCCTCGGCCCTCCTGCTGCTTCTGAATTTTAATGCTACATTTAGTTCTTCACCTACCTTCTCTGCTCCACTCGAGCTATAAGAATCCCCAAAGAACATATTGTAAAGGTTGTTGTTCGGTTGTTGCTGTTGTAGTTAGAGGGATTCATTTTTTACTGTTAGAATAGTCTTGGGAGAGAGTAGCAGAGTAGTTGTTATGTAGTAGGCTGGGAGGAGAAGTTTGGATTGTATTCAGCCATTGAGCTCAGTGTATGTGACTGGTTTTGCATCAATTAATTAAGAAAATTTCACAAGATCCTGGTCTATTACTATTGGTGATGTTTTATCTAACACTGTTTATTACATTTTCATACTGTTCATTTCTTCTGGCTTGCATCAGAATATTGGCATAGGATTTACCCTTGTTAGGTACCCTATGTTTCTGCTCTCCTTGCCTTTAATTTTTTCTGCTGATAGTGAATCTAAGAGTAAATTCATGTGGTTTAACCAGTGTAGCAGATGTTATTGCCTGCTAGCTGATGTATAAATTCAGGGTTTGCTACTTAGATGTTTCTCGCTGGTGTCAAAGCATTGAAGGTTCAAAGTCATTCTCTGATCTACAGACCCTGGCTCTGTTCAAACTTATCTCTGTTTTTCCTTGGAGCATGCTAAAGTTGACCTGGAGTTAAATGACCTATGGTCTGATCTATAAGCTGCCCCTTTGTCCCTCCATTGAAAGCTACCTTTGAGTATGTCCAAGAAAGTTTGGAGTTAAATGACCTCTGACCTGAACTATAGACAGAAATTGGGAGTCTTTCCTTCTTTCACCTTCTTTCCTTAATGTTCCATTCCATCATCTATCTAAAATTATCCTTTAGTATAGATTACTTGCCCTCTAAAAGCCTTGGCTAGTTGTGTGCATGTAATTACCTTTCATGACTCCATAGCCTAATGGATGGCACTTTCTTGATCTATCCCCTTTGCTGAAACATCTTGCTATTTTGCTCCTTTCCTTCCATTACTTTCTCATCCTATGATCTCATGACTCAACCCAGCAACCAGCCAACCAAATCATTTTAAACCCCCCTTCCGTGCTTCATAACTAGCCTAATATCTCATCTTGAGCTTCAAAGATATGCCATTCTTGGCTTTATTGGAGAGATCCCTCTTCGAGTCCAGGAGGGCTAGATCCTAGGGCCCCAAAGTGGTTATGATGTTGTCTCATCTTTTGGTCTTGCCAATCTGGCCAAAACATGGGAACCCCAACATAATGGTGACTCCGCTGGGGAATAAAGACCACTTTGCCTTTAGATTGGCTTTTAATTGCTGATGGTGGATAGCAACCTGCTCTAAACAGTCAAATTCATCCACCTGGCGACTCCACACTCCCTATGATCCAAAGACCTGATGACTCCACTGGTGGAGGACTCTGAACTGGTTGAGAAGAAGCAGTAGCATTCTTTGCAGAGATATAAATCCAAACATGGACAGGGATACAAAGTATGATGCTTTGTATGAGCAATTAAATGAATTAACAGAAACGTTTGGTAAAGTGCTGGAAATGTACATGGCTAATCTGAATACAAATGATGATTATTTAGAACATCCCATGCCTCTTCCAGAACAAGAACAAACTCAAGACCAAGAAGATGAGCAAGACATGTACAATGCTCAAGAATCTGTAGAAGACGAAGAGGAAAGTGATCAGGAACTGCCTGATCGCCTACCTATGTCTTGTGCTACGCTGACTAGAGAATATCAGGACCTAATAGCAAAAGCTAATAGGGAAGGCTACCTTGAGGAAACAAGGGACCACATAGAAGAGGCAGAATCTGATGTGGAAGAAGAGGCTCAAGAAAATATCCCGCCTCCCAATCAGCTAGCACAAGAGAAAGAGGATTGATGTTCTTCTGTCTATGATAAAATGGAAACCCCCCTTTTGACAGAAGAAGAGATTGATCAAATATTAAATCAGCAATCCACCTCCGAAGACTTTTATAGAATGGATTCCCTTGCTCACTCGTCTATTGAGTTTGATGATACAGATCTAGAAAACTCCTCTGTGGATTGGGACGAAGAAATACCTGCTGAGAATCCGACGAGTTTGATTGGTGACATTGCTTACGATTATGACTTTCCTAGTTATGATGTATTTGATGATGATTGTTTCCAGAGAGAAGCTGAGCTTGCAGAACCATCATCAGTAGACCCATGGGAGGGAAGCTAGGGCCAACAACTCCAGAGAAGCAGTGAACCCAGTCTGCCTATCTATGACACTGATGGGGAAAGTTATGAAAGCATCAGTGATGAGTGTCATGAGATCGGTGGTCAGCAGTCTTTCCTTTCAGAAGATGAGGAAAGAAAAGAAGAGATTCTCGTGCAAGATGAAAATAACAAACTTTCTCTTGAAAAAGAGGAAGCAATGGAACAAGCCCCTACTCAAGAATACATAGACCTTTTCACGGAGCTCAACACATCAGAGCCGAATATATCATAGCTCTGAGAGGACTCAGCTGCTATATATGATGAGTCCTCCAGTTCAGAAGACGAAGGAGACACTCTTTCTCAAGAGAGTCTTCTTCTCAATCCAGTGGAAGAAGAAGAGATCCTGGTTGAAGCCTGCCTGCCAGATATTCATAGCCAGGTATCTTTTCATGATCCTTATGCTCATTTCCTGCAAACATTTGAAGAAGGATCAAGGCTATTTTTGAGCAGCATGTTGCAGGCAGAAAGAAAATTTTTCAAGGCTGCTGTTATTGAACTAAAAGAGTGGGAGCTGCCCTACCTATCTAGCCTGCTCAAGGAGCTAAGCAGAAATAACCAATCATGGGTTCACTTGATGGACTGGTTACATTGGAAGACATTGTTTGTAAGCTAGACTTGTAAATATTCCAGTTAGAGTAGGGTAGGTAGGAAAATCTCAGTAAAGCTCAGTCTGTGAGCATGTATTTAGTTGTTTTTAATTCCTGTAAATTCTAGCAAGTCAGACAGTCTAATCTTGGCTTGACTGTTTTTCAATTTCTGTCTTAGAATGTAGAGAAGAAATCTGCTAGATAGTCTAATCCTAGCAGATATAGTTTAGGTAGAGAAAGTTATGAGGCTAACAGTCTAATTTGGTCTCATGGAGTGATAAGGGTAGAAATAGAATAGGTTTATTTTCTGTTTATAAAAATAAATGATGTAAAGGGTCTGCTAGTCCAAATGCACCCTGGAAGAAAAATTCTAGGATTGTAGAATGGGTAGGTAGATTGTTTGAGAATACTCTGCTGATTTGATGTCTTCACAATGTGTGGCAACTGATCCAAGAGAAGAAAAGAATGAGTTAAGTACCAGGCATTTGGCCTACACCAAAGATTTATTTTCTGAATTCTTGACTCCTTCAAGAAGAAGCCATCCCCATGTGGAGCCACTGTTAGCCCCCTATAAACTTTTGACAAGAAAACAGGGGGCTAAAATGTTTTTGAGCCTTCAAGGAATGCATTTTCTCTGAAAACACATCATCCTTGAAGTCTCCTTGTGCCTTTGTTCTTTGATAAATTCCCTCTGCTAATTCCCATTATTAAGCCTCTCTGATTACAAAAATTGTGCTCCAAAAGGCTTTAATTTTCCCCTTGAATCCCTGCAAAATGTCCCATTTCAACTCCTTTTCCCTTTGTCCAAATTCCCCTTTTTTACCCCCAAATCCCCCCTTGGTCCTCCTAAACCATCCTAAATCCTCTTTAAACCTTCTGAATACACTTTGTTTGGTTTAAATCCCCTTTTTCCATCTACCATTACGATTTTCCTGGCCTCAAATCACATTGAAAAGATTGACAAACCCTCATTTCGGCCAGCCCCCTTAGCCTTTTTCCACCATGTGACCCGGGCGCCAAGACCAGGTGCCAAGGTGAAAGGTGCTTATCGCAGAATCCATATTGGGCGCGTTTTAAATCGTTGATCTATATAGATCGGACGGGCGTCGCGTCCCCACAACATCCACCATTCACCTATTTTCACCACCCGATCACATCTCAACCGTCCTTTCAGCCCACAGATCCACGGTCAACCTTTCACCCGCTCGATGATCCCCGCAAATGCACCACGGTCACTATTCATAAACCACTGATTTCCATCGCACCGTGTTTGGAGTATGGGCGGTAATTTTATTTTCGGAGCGATTCCACTCACCGCCCAACACGTGGCTCCGTCACTGTTTGAAAACCGCACCCCATCGCACGTTAATGTTCAGCATTTGACCCGGTGCGATATGCATATCAACCATCCGATCTGGAGCTACCCATCCAACGGTGATCACTCCACGAAGTTGTGCGGGGCATAACCCAAGGCAACCGTACCCCTGGCCCACCATCTGTCACCCTCTGATGCATTTTCAGTCGTCGATCTCCTCTTGAGATCGGACGGTCCAGATTCGATTGCATGTCCCGCCATTGACCGGTCCTGCCACGTCACCCATTCCACGTGTTTCATCGTATTTCTCGCCCGTCCATGTACATATATGCGTTCAAAGGTTAGGTTTTAATATTTTACGTTAAAATGTTGTGCCACCATTCTGCGAGCCTCCCACTGCGTTTTCGCCGTCACCTCGCGCTCTTCCACCATTCTACCAGTCTGCATGACCATCCTCATTGTCCCGCTGCATTCACCCACCCCGTGCATGAATTATTGATAGGTTTTGTGTGTTTTGCAGGGTTTCGAGCGGAAATAAACCACCATAATTCACAGTCCCTATCACAGTGACAGAAACACAGGAAAGGACCATTCTCAGGAGCTGGAATTATGGAGAAAGGTCGGGGAAGGTATGCTGACATGACTTTCGTCAAAGGAAAGAGTTCAAACTCTGCAAAAACCTCTCTGGCGCCATTAAAGCACAGATTTCATAGTCAGAGGCAAACGTGGAAGTTGCAAAGAGTATCAGTGGGAAAGTAGAGTGTTTAGGGACTGTAGTTGCAGATTTTGAGCCTTAATCCGATGATTTGAAGGCAAAGGTACCAGAATCGAAGACCCCGTGGATCACTCAGACGGTACAATGCACAGAAAACCATATTAGTAAGGTTTGACATTAGTAGAACATTCTTCCATAAAGGACACAGTATCCATATTGCATTTATTCTATGTCGTGTTCCTAAGAAAATTTATGCCCTGCCAACAGTCCTATGCTACCAGTGCATTACTTATGCAGTATGGCAGACCTCACAGTTGTCCATACACCTCATTTTATTCACCAGAATTCTGTAGCAAGTACATCAGAGACATACCTTGAAGTAAATTGCAGCCTGATGAAGACCATCCTTCTCATCCAAAGAGTACCAGAGATAAATGCCCAAAATTTAAAAGGGATGGAGCCTCGGCCCTCCTACTGCTTTTTAATTTTAATGCTACATTTATTTCTTCACCTACCTTCTCTACTCCACTCAAGATATAAGAATCCCCAAAGAACATATTGTAAAGGTTGTTGTTTGGTTGTTGCTGTTGTAGTTAGAGGGATTCATTTTTTACTGTTAGAACAGTCTTGGGAGAGAGTAGCAGAGTAGTTGTTATGTAGTAGGCTGGGAGGAGAAGTTTGCATTTTATTTAGCCATTGAGCTCAGTTTATGTGACTGGTTTTGCATCAATTAATCAAGCAAATTTCACAGGATCCTGGTCTATTACTATTGGTGATGTTTTCTCTAACACTGTTTATTACATTTTCATACTGTTCATTTCTTCTGGCTTGCATCAGAATATTGGCATAGGATTTACCCTTGTTAGGTACCCTATGTTTCTACTCTCCTTACCTTTAATTTTTTCTGCTGATAGTGAATCTAAGAGTAAATTCATGTGGTTTAACCAGTGTAGCGGATGTTATTACCTGCTAGCTGATGTATGAATTCAGGGTTTGCTACTTAGATGTTTCTCGTTGGTGTCAAAGCATTGAAGGTTCAAAGTCCTTCTCTGATCTACAGACCCTGGCTCTGTTAAATCTTATCTCTATTTTCCTTGGAGCATGCTAAAGCTGACCTAGAGTTAAATGACCTCTGGTCCGATCTATAAGCTGCCGCTTTGTCCCTCCATTGAAAGTTGCCTTTGAGTATGTCCAAGCAGGTATGGAGTTAAATGGCCTCTGACCTTATCTATAAACAGAAATTGGGAGTCTTTCCTTCTTTCACCTTCTTTCCTTAATGTTCCATTCCATCATCTATCTAAAAAAATCCTTTAGTATAGATGACTTGCCCTCTGAAAGCCTTGGCTAGTTGTGTGCATGTAATTACCTTTCATGACTCCATAGCCCAATGGATGGCACTTTCTTGATCTATCCCCTTTGCTGAAACATCTTGCTATTTTGCTCCTTTCTTTCCATTACTTTCTTAGCCTATGATCTCATGACTCAACCCAACAACCAGCCAACCAAATCATTTTAAACCCCCCTTCCATGCTTCATAACTAGCCTAATATCTCATCTTGAGCTTAAAGATATGCCATTCTTGGATTTATTGGAGAGATCCCTCTCCGGGTCCAGGAGGGCTAGATCCTAGGGCCCCAAAGTGGTTATGATGTTGTCTCATATTTTGGTCTTGCCAATCTGGCCAAAACATGGGAACCCCAACCATTTGGATCGATTGGGTAACTCAGTTTCCCAATTGCATCCTTGAACCTTCTCATCAGATCCCATGCCATTTCACCTTCTCGTTGTTTAATCTCCCACATCATTGACAAACCCTGCTGATCTATCTGAGGTAGCTTAAATACTTTGACAAATTATTTCTTTACATCATCTATCACTGGGTTTGGATGAGCTTCAGACCATTTAATGAACCAGCGAAGAGCTCTCTCTCTTAGAGTAGTTTGAAACTCGATCAACTTAACTACCTCTAGTGTTTGTCGAGCCCTCCATATGGCTTCGCAGAGATGCCAATGCTGCTCCACATCGTCATTTCCCCTCCCAGAGAACTCTAGGTATCGTGTAAACAATCCCGACATATTTCTTTGTGTGGATTATAGTAGAATAAAACCTCTATTCCCTGGCTGTGAAATTGTATTACTAGCACTATTGCTAGTAGGTATTGCTGCTATAGACTGAACACTATTCAACTCGCTAAACTCTTGTAACTTAACAAAAATTTCACCTAGTGGCTAACAGAGTACCATGGGAAGGTCGAGGCTAGAGCTACTTCAAATTTTGGGAATAGATTTACCTTGAGTTATGGGTGTCGGCCTCTCTCGGAATAGTTGCTCCATCACAATATGCAACTCCACATTGGACATCTCCTTGGGGCACGCGTCCTCCATTTTGGACTTTTCTCCCTTTTCTCTTTTGGTTGGGCTCCTATACACTTGCCTGGCTTCCTTGATGGTCCCTTCTATTCCTTGGGATCCCATCTGACCTTCCATTTCCTTTGTGATCTGTGGTGCCTTCTCCTTGTCCTATCGACTACTTTCCTGCTTCTCTAACTCCTTCATTACCCTCTCCTGCCACTTCTCAGCAATCTGCGCCCTCTGATGTGCTTGTCACTCTCTCAACCTACTGGAGGTCTCAAAATCCATATCCCTATTTCCCCTTCCAACTTACTTGTAGCATCTCTCCCTCAGCTTCTTCTCCCAGTACTAGAGGTTTAAGTCTCCATCTCATATTTCTAAAATTCCATCAATCCCTCGTCTACCATTAAAGCTTTGATCCACAATGGAATTTCCTTCAACAGCTCTTCCCAAAATCTAGATCTAAATATGTCTTCCGCTTTTGAAAAGGACTGGTAACACTCAGCTGCAAATTCCACAATGTATCCTTACAAGGTAGATTGTACCCAAAAATCTACAGCTTGAGTCAAATCGGTATCTAATCTATGGAGTGCTACTAGATCCACGTGCGACCACTTGCGACAGACCTTATGCGACCCTCCTTGGAATGTATTGACTTGTAGTCTCCGCAACCAATTATAGAGTTCCTCTAGAAACTTTCCCCAGAAAATTTCGTAGAGGTCACTCGCAGATTCAGAGAATAGAACCCAATCCTTAACAATTTTCTCCCTCTTTTGTCTCAACTCAGCTTGCTGCACTATGAACTAATCTAGATGGTTATCCCAACAGCTTCGTAGTTCTCTCTTGAAAATCCATGATACCATGATCTAGCTCCTAAATAAAATTTCAGGTCCCAGCAACGAAACCATTTTTTGGTGAGAAAGAAGCTCTCTAAGAAATACCCAGGTTTAGGAGAGAGGCCAACAAGGTTTCCGCAGTAGTCTAGCACAACACCGGCATTTTCACCCTACTCCGAAGAGCAGAGAGTCTTACCCAAGGCATGTTGTGACCTTATTATGGTTAGGAATATATCAAGTATCGATCGATCACAACTATAGAGCAAAATAGAAAGAACTTGGAACAGTAAACAGATCTTCCTACTTTGCACAGGATACCACCCATTAAGCATATTTAGGATGCAAAATTAAAATTTAAAATTGGGCAATACATTCACAGTAACTAACTGATTAACACGGAACTCTGAATACCAAACACAGGTAGAAGTATATTTCATTATCAATAGCACACCGCTACATTACTCCATAGAGTCTATTACAGAGAGACAGATTACAACAATGACAGAACAGAGCTCTCCTGTGGATCTCTTCCTCAGCCCTCTATTGGACTAACCTCATGTCTATGCTATTTGATTTCCTATTTGTTCCTTTGCCAATGTGACTATCAAATTTTCCTCTTTTCTTGCTTTATTTTTTGCCACTTCTTCTTGATCACTGGGAGTTCCGCTGCCTCTCCTTTGTAGAAATTTGCTGAATAATGAAGATTTATCCACCGAGATTATCCTGATCACATACTAATTCAAATTCATATGCAACACATAATCTCTTCTACTCAGATCATCACACATGCGGAAATAAAACAAGCGGTATGCGATCAAAAGATCATCAAAACATCACACACATTACACAGTATGTATGGGGAAAGCTTATAGCTGAAAACCCCCAGCTATTATGTATATTATGCAAAAGATAACATGTAACAATCTCAGTACAATACTCCTCACAAGTACTCAGTACTGTCTCCAAAAGTTACACACAAACTAGCTTGGTTTTGAACAAGTGACAGGTTCAAAACTCATCCACTAATTGCCTGCCTCTATTGCGCAATCAAGGCTGGTGTAATGAGAGATCCAAGTTCGAATCTCACTGGCTCCAACTGCGCAATCCTCATGGGAAATCTCCTCCAATGCTTGTGCAAATCTCATGCACAACTGTTGTCGCAACTAATAGCAAACTCACCCTTTCATCTACCTCTTCCACTGGTCTCCACTGAACTGTCCATGCACTATAGTGAACTGATGTGTTCTTGAGTTGAATAATGAGTTAATAATTAGTGAATTAAATAATATTTAATTCACTCCACTCATTACTAGTTGATTAGCTAGTTAAACTAATCACAACTAGTTCAACTAAGTTAAACCGAACACAACTCCACCAACTGTCTCATCAACTCCACCAAAATTCTGCCACTGAAGTCCTAACTAAAGTCAACCATGCATGAGCTCACCAAAACCCTAGGAATAGCATAATTCCTCTGTCAGATGCATGAGCCACTTCTGTAGCTCCAACTGAAGTGCTCCAAGAGAGTAAACTGAAGTTTAGAGTCCAAATATTATTAAGGGTAAATAATATTTGACTTTTCTATTTTTAGCTAGGCAGTCTAAAAATAGACTTCGACCTAAATGTCTAAAAATAGAGGTCCATATATTTTTACCAACATGACAAATACTCCAAGAATAGCATACTGCAACTCCTAGACCATGCTCCATATGTCTAAAAATAGACATAGTCTAAAAATAGACATTGCGCCAAAAATAGCCTGCGGGCCCACTTAGTGAAGGCGACTTCATTTCACTAAGCTCCATCATCTTGCTGCATTTTCAACACTCCCTCTCAGCAAGATATGGATTATCTGCAACCCCTATCCTGCCTCTGTGGAATTCAAACTTGCTTCTGGTGAGCGCCTTCGTCAGGATGTCGGCATCCTGATCCTCCGTGGGAACATATGAAAGCATCATGATTCTCCGCTGAACACAATCTCTGATATGATGATACTTGATGTCGATGTGTTTGGACCTATCATGAAATACTGGATTAGCCGAGAGTTTAATGCAACTCTGGTTATCACAGTAGATCACTGTAGGCTCCAAATGCAACCTGAACAATCCTGCGAGGATCTTCCTCATCGAAATAGCCTCGCATGCAGCCAAGCTAGCTGCCATGTACTCGGCCTCTGCTGAACTGAGTGCCACGGATCTCTGCTTCCTGCTGTACCAGGAAACTGCTGTCGACCCAATGCTGAAAACTCCTCCAGATGTGCTCTTTTGGTCCGTTGGGCTCCCTGCCCAATCTGCATCAGTGAAGCCGGAAAGCTTCGCTCCATCCTCCTGTCTGTACCATAGACCATATCCCGATGTGCCACTAAGATAACGCAATACATGCTTGCCTGCCTTCTAGAAGAGCTTGAAACGAAGCAACAAAAAGCACCCAAAAGATGGTTAACGACATAACACATATATCGGAGTCGTGTGACGGAATGCATAGCGACCCTGTTGTCGATAGACCATGGCATCCTACCTCCACGATCAGCATCCTCCTTCCTCCAACCACCGGGAAGAGGAGTGTCAATAGGCTTGCAGCCTTGCATGTTGAATCTCTCCAGAATCTCCCGGGCATACTTGCCCTGAGAAACAAACAGTCCTCCGCTGCGCTGCCAAATCTCCAATCCCAGGAAATAATGAAGGATGCCCAAGTCCTTCATCTCAAACTCTCGTGCAAGATCCTCCTTGCATGAAAGTATCAACGGCTCATCTCCCGTCAAAATCAGATCATCTACATACAGTACGATGATCAACAGCTTCCCCTCCACCATAATCTGGTACAGGTTAGGATCCGCCTCACTCTTGGAGAATCCAAGCCCGGTGAAGTAGCTGTCTATCCGAGTGTACCAAGCACGAGGTGCTTGCTTCAACTCGTACAATGCTCTCTTGAGTCGGCACACATGCGACTCACTGCTGAAGATCTCGAAACCGGGAACACATGTACACCTCCTCCTCAATGACTCCATTGAGGAACACAGTCTTCACATCCATCTAATGGATGTGCCACCCCATCTGCGCTGAGAGAGCAAGGATCATTCGTATGGAAGAGTACCTTGCGACAGGTGCAAAGGTCTCCTCATAATCGATCCCCTCGATCTGTGAGAAGCCACCGACGACAAATCTCGCCTTGTACTTCTCCACACTCCCATCAGCCGCCTGCTTCACTTTGTAGATCCATCGCGAACCCACCACTGATTTCCCCTCCGGTCTTGGGACAATCTCCCATGCACTGTTTCTAACGATCGAATCATATTGCCCGATGCATCTACCATGCAGTTCCACATTCTCAAAGAGATGGCTCCATCACACAACACATTGACTCACAAGGGCCATGTATCTAGTGTACCGATCCGGTGACTGTCTCTGTCTGCGCTGTGCTGTAGGTGGTCCTACAACCTTCTCTGCATCCCGAGCCAGTCGCTCAGCTTCTGTAGTGCGCATGCGCCCTCTGATGGTTGGCGCTGCCTAGGTGGTTTCTTCCACCTCCTAAACTTCCTCTTGTGGCTGATCCACATCCGGAAGCTCCTCCTTAGGAACTAACAGCTCCTCATCTGCATGCAAGTGTGGCTCCCTCTCAAGCGAACACTGCATGGCTTTCTCCTCCTGAAACTTGATATCCCGTCGCACAACAGTCTTGTGACTGTCTGGAAAATACACCCGATAGTTGTGAGATGTATCAGTATACCCCACAAATATTCCAACCTCTGCAGTTGGATCCAGCTTCCTTCTGGCGTCCTTCATCACATGCATGTAGACAGGTGAGCCAAAAATTCTCAGATGAGAAATATCAGGCCTCTTGCTAGAAAACGCCTCCTCCGGTGTACTCATGCCAAGAATATTGTGAGGACAACGGTTCTGCACATATATTGCTGTATTGCATGCCTCAGCCCACAAGTGAAGGGGTAGGCCCTGATCATGCAACATCGTCCGTTCAGCACCCACGATCATTCTGTTCTTCCGCTCATCCACCTCGTTCTGCTGTGGGTTATGAGGTGTGATGAGCTCTCTTCGAATCCCTTCTGCGCTGCAAAAGTCCTTGAATTCAGCCGAGATTAATTCACCGCCATTGTCGCTCCTGAGAGCCTTCACCTTCTTCCCCGATTCCTTCTCGACCAGTGCTTTGAACTCACAGAACTTAGAGTATGTCTCGCTCTTCTTCTACATGAAGAAGATCCAGCACTTCCGAGAGAAATCATCAACAAAGATCACGTAGTAGTTGTGCTTTGCTGTCGAAGCTACTGAGAAAGGACCACAAACGTCTGTGTGAACTCTCTCAAGGATCGTCGTGGCGCGACTATCCTTATCGTGAAAGGTGTCTTTCACATACTTTCCCAAGGTACACCCCTTGCACTGATCTGACTGCGCAAGAGTGCCCTTAGGAAGCCCAGTAGAAATCTGCTGCAGTATCTTCAAAGCTCCATGGTGAAGGTGGCCCAATCTCCTGTGCCAAAGTTCTCCCTCATCATCCCATCTCACCACTTCTCCCGCCTTGCATGCCATTGCTGCGCAGCCATCTACTTGCAACTGATAAAGGTTCTTGACTCAAACCCCTATCTTCCGGGTCTCTCCAGTTGTCTTACTGCACGGGAAGGCTTTTCCTTCGCTGAAGACCACATCATACCCCTTATCTTCCAACATCGCCATAGAGATCAGGTTCTTCATCAATCCTGGAACATGCAAAACTTCCTTAAATATGAAAGGTTTACTAGACTCCCTCTTAAAGGAAATGGTACCGATACCAGTCGCACTGTATCTACCATCATCGCCCATCTTGATGTGCACTCCAAGCTCCTTTTCCTCCAGATCTGAAAATAGATCTCTATCTCCGGTCATGTGAAATGACGCACCACTGTCCAAGAACCATACTAATCCCACCACACTTGAAACCAAGCATACGATCAGTGAAAAATCCAGTTCGAATTGAGAAGCCAATGCCTCTCCCGCTCCAGATCCAGTAGCCTTCTTATTTTTCTTCTTCTGCGGACAATTTGTGGCATAGTGTCCGTGCTGGTGACAGTGAAAACACTTCACCTTGGACATGTCTTGCTTCTTGCCTTTCGCACCAGATTGAGAAGATTTCTTGCTCTTCCCCTTCTTTGCTTTGGCAGCCAAAGTGCAATTTTCTTCATCAGGTACCTTTGATGAAGATCCATCCCTGGTAGTCCTCCTTATCTCCTCTTGCATGAGATCCGCCCAAAGGTGCTCCCAACTCGGCAACTTCTCCCGACCATTGACACTATCTTGATATGCATGCCAAATTTTCAGAAGACCAAGGAGAGCCAGGTCCACCATATCCTCTTCTTCGATAGTCACCCCCACACTTCCCAGCTCATCTCTGCATTGAGTGAACTTCGTGAGGTACTTGGCGATACTGTCGCCTTTCTCCATCTTAATGTTTCTAAGCTTATCCTTGAGCACCAGCTTCCTTTGGTCACTCTTACTCTGGAATAGATCTGTCAACACTTTCCACATTAAATATGGAGAAGCTTTTCCATGCAGGCTGGATACAATGTGATCCTTTACGCCCTCCAACAAAATCCTTTGACATTTCGCCATCTTCTTTTGCCAAGCTTCGACTTCAGCAGGATTAGTGGGCTTTTGGACATCCATATCTACGAACTCCTTCAGTCCATTATCTTCTAATACTGCCTCCATGCGATCTTTCCATGCAACATAATTCGAACTGCCTTCAAGATCATATTCGAGTCGCAAACCATTGAAAGACATTTTCAACTCCGGCACCAAGAAAACAAACTGCTGCAAAAATTCAAATTCCAAGCTCCAAAATCCACCGCTCTTGATATGTGAGAACAAATTATTTCTAGCACAGAGATCGACTGCAGGGGCATTTACTGGATGTATCACCTTTCAAAGGAAAGGATGGATCCAGAGGCTACCTGGCCCGCATGCAAACTCTGTCTACCGAAATAAGTTTGTAATCACTGTGATGATCAATATTTTCTCTGATAGCTCCGATACCATGTAGAAATTTGCTGAATAATGAAGATTTATCCACCGAGATTATCTTGATCACATACTAATTCGAATTCATATGCAACACATAATCTCTTCTACTCAAATCATCACACATGCGGAAATAAAACAAGCAGTATGCGATCAAAAGATCATCAAAACATCACACACATTACACAGTATGTATGGGGAAATCTTATAGCTGAAAACCCCCAGCTATTATGTATATTATGCAGAAGAGAACATGTAACAATCTCAATACAATACTCCTCACAAGTACTCATTACTGTCTCCAAAAGTTACACACAAACTAGCTTGGTTTTGAACAAGTGACAGGTTCAAAACTCATCCACTAATTGCCTGCCTCTATTGCGCAATCAAGGCTGGTGTAATGAGAGATCCAAGTTCGAATCTCACTGGCTCAAGCTAGCAATCCTCATGAGAAATCTCCTCCAATGCTTGTGCAAATCTCATGCACAGAAGTGCTTCATCATAATAATAGCAAACTCACCCTTTCATCTACCTCTTCCACTTGGTCTCATTTGTCCATGCTTGTAGTGAAGCCGATGTGTTCTTCGGTTGAACAATGAGTTAATAATTAGTGAATTAAATAATATTTAATTCACTCCTCATTACTAGTTGATTAGCTAGTTAAACTAATCACAACTAGTTCAACTAAGTTAAGCAAGACACAACTCCACCAACTATCTCATCAACTCCCACCAAACTTCACGCCGCCCAAAGTCCCTAAGCGAAGTCGACCATGCATATGACTCACCAAACCCTAGGAATAGCGTAATTCCTCTGTCAGATGCATGAGCCACTTCTGTAGCTCGAACTGAAGTGTTCCAAGAGAGTAAACTGAAGTTTAGAGTCCAAATATTATTAAGGGTAAATAATATTTGACTTTTCTATTTTTAGGATAGGCAGTCTAAAAATAGACTTCGACCTAAATGTCTAAAAATAGAGGTCCATTTATTTTTACCAGCATGACCAATACTCCAAGAATAGCATACTGCAACTCCCAGACCATGCTCCATATGTCTAAAAATAGACATAGTCTAAAAATAGACTTTGCGCCAAAAATAGCCTGCGGGCCCACTTAGTGAAGGCGACTTCATTTCACTAAGCTCCATCATCTTGCTGCATTTTCAACATCCTTATCACTCATTCCTGCCATCTGTGCTAGTTTTCCGCAACTGTCGCACCACCTATTCTCTATCTCTTTGCAACTGTGACAGCTCCCTGTCTATCGTTGTTGCGCTCCGCCACCTATTCTCCGTAACTCAAAACCGTTTCATTTTCAAAACAAAGGCCCAAACAGGCCCCAACCACATGCTATTGACTCGTCCCAAGTTAATACTTTTCCGATGCTTCAGTCTCCATTGGTCTCTCTGCCTCTGTGGCTGGCCCTGTCTTTTTCATTTCCTCTCTCTATCAAAACAAAGACCCCAACAGTTTTACACCTCCCTTAGAACCTGGATGCTTTCCATTATACTCCCCCACCGTTACATTCTGGTAGGAGGTGATCTCACCCCCCCCCCCTGACGATGTTTTCATTATTCCGCTCAGAACTGTCGTAGAGCAGCCTACTCCTTGCCTCGAATCCAACATTGTCATAAGTTTCATATCTCCAAACCCTAGTTGCATGCTCAAAAACTTTCCATGCATTTATTTCATTTATCATTATGTTGCATATTAGATAGACTTAGAATAGTTTCTAATATGACCATTTAACAACAAATTTACAACTAACTTAAGACTCATTTATTAAAATAAATTAAGTGCATTGATTGGAGGACCAATACCCTAAAGGAGAATGGCTTCACTAATT
>JAXQQM020062762.1:0-24378 GCA_034641835.2 Pinus albicaulis | reverse complement strand
GGTGTTGAGCCTTAAAATTTCCTTCTCTTTTACAAACCTTCACTTCATTTCATCATTATTTTATCACTTCATAAGACTAAAATAAATGAAGAATGATTAGGATTGCTTAAAGGTTACATGAAATTGATTAACATATTGTATTTTCATGATTTTTGCTATTTTAACAATTTTACACCAAAATAGCTACGAGAATACGGGCATTAAAATGGTAGCGCGCATTCGTATTTGACCGCGCATTAAACAGGCGATCCACGTGCCATTGTTTTACGGTTTGGTGGGTTCAGTGTCGTACGAAGGCATATGGGAAGATTCCTTATCTCATCCACATCATTCGTTGCTCTCCACAAAGTCTGAGCAAAAATATCTAAGTGGTTATGCACGTGGGACACTCAAACCAAGAGGCAGTCTCCTATTAAAACACGGATTCTACAGGTGTCCGCAATGAAAACGGGGAAATGGGGAAAACATGGGATTCCATTTTGCTAAATGGCAGTGAGTCACTCTTGAACATGAAACTTTCCACTTCACCTTCGTGGCTATTAGGTTGGGTAATATTCTTTCCTTTTGATTATCATACCTTTTTCAGAGCCTCGATTTCGGTTTTTGGTCAATGTTGCCAACTCCATTCAACTTTGTTATGTATTGAAGTGAATTACTTCAGATGATCTATACTACAATGATTGTAAGCCTTCACTTCATGTCTTCCTTTCCAGATACAGTTCCATATTACCATCACTCTAATCATTCTGTCTCAATCATGATACTCGTTTCATGTCACTGATGGGGATACATCAAGGCCCTCATGCGACGGGTCACCTCCTATTGAAATCATCAAATAATCAAGGAAGTTTACCTAGAAAAACCCCTTTGCTACCTTGGTTCTTGCATAAATCAATGGAAAGTTTCCTACTCTCGGCGATAGGTTTACATCAATGGATTTGGACCAGAATATTTTTTGTGGTGTTAAAAATAAACTCATTTACTCACACCATATTGATTGTATCATAATATCTTGAGATCCATTAACATCATTGATGGTTTCTCTCATGTTGGTTAACAACTTACATCATTGGTCAGTAATCATATGGTTTCTACCATGTTTGAATCCATGTCATTCCTTCACGTGGATATCCTCATACATTAGTTGGTCACGTGAATGAGATAGAAGAACCTGGATATAGTTTCATCCATATCGTCTTCGATTTCAGGAATTATACAAAGATCACAGTGTATGATGGTCGTGATCATATAGACATTCATCCAGTCATGGGTCCACCAGTTGCATTTTTGGATGTGTCCTTTGATCGTTATACCTATTATGTTAGCTTACGAGAAGAGTATGGGTATTCCTCCCTCAGTATCAATATATCATGATGAATTTATTGTAACATATGAAGCTGACTATTTATCCATGATCCATACTTATTACAAGGTAAAGTACTACAGTCATGAGTCACCATCTTTGACTTTGATATTTAGGGGCATTCTGTTATAGGCCATTTTTTCACATAAGATAAATTGAGCCTCCTAATTAGACCAATCAACATCCTATTCCCCCTTATCATCATCCTGCACAAAGCCCTAAGAATATACCTTTCATCCCTCATAATTTTAACCCTAAACTGCCCCATCTGAGCCAGTTTGAGGGCCAACACTCCCTGCAAGCCTACTGGGTTGCATTCAACTACAACTTGCTCCACTATGGCCAATGTTGATCACCATCAGGTTGCTCTCCTATTCACCTGCGTTGGTTCTAGAATTCTGGGAGAATGATAGGGACTCCAGAAGCTTCACTTTCTATGAGTTTCTAGAAGTTTTTTCAACCACTTACCTTGGATTGACATTCAGATCCTATATTACCCTACCTTAGAGAATTCACCACTTATCTTTTGATCATGTCCCTCCATCAAAGGTGGATCTAAGACCTTAGAAAGGTAATTGGATAAGAACTCCCAACTTACCCCTCTCCTATATATTTAGCCCCTTGCCTATGCAAATATTATTGAATGAATGGTTGGCTTTGGAGAGTGATTATACCCTTATGTTGTTGCAGTAAGTAGTTATCATCTTATGCATAGGGTTACTGGAGGTGCCTATTGTGACAAGGAAAGGACGAGTTAACAACTTGGAGGATCTCTTCTACAACATCGACTACCACTATGGTTGTAATCTCCTTCAATTTATATCAATGAAAATAATTCTATATTTTTCTATATTTTATGTTTTTATTTCACTTATTTCAATTCCATGTCAATCCATTGATAATGTATTTAGATGATACTACATACATCTCGTACTTTCTTGGCTTGTGTTATCTGACTATGGAGGATCTAATTTGGCAATCTGAGATGGAGTTGGAGCTTCCAAGCTAAAGAAGGCACAAAGTGAGTGACAATTTCCAGGTAAGCCTCACTCCATCATATATTTACATTAACGAAAGCATTTGGTTCCTTGTATCTCTATTGTTCTAGGTTGACCACCAAACCTAAGGGAGATACCTTTTTCCCAAATTGTAAATCTTGTATAAAACCCCACATGGACTCTTCTCTCCACTCACTACCCTCTCTTCCTCCACAATGATTTCTCCACTTTGGATGGAATTTTAAACTAAAGCATAGATGCATGTTATCACTAACGTGGAATGATCCTCCATGGATCACTCCCTCCAACCACGTGAAGCCATGCTCCACTAATTAATCCTCGTTATCTACCTCGCATTATTAATATCATATATAATATATATTATATGGGAGTTTTAAGTCATGAAACATAAACACAAAACCCAAAATCTAAGATGAAAATATATGAAACATAAACAGAAAACCCCAACGCTAAGATGAAAATATATTTACGACATTTCAAGTTTGAGACTCTCGTTAAATTTTTGTATCATGGGACATAAAATTCCCACTGATTTCTGAATGAGTCCATTCATAAACTCTCAGGATGGAAAGGTCCAATATGATTTCAATAGTGAAAATCATATGGTTGATGTTTTAATTTTTTTTAAATTACATGTGGATCACTACACCATGGAATCTTGCTCACTCGCATATATTCTTGCTCACTCACATATTTACTCTCCATTATAGAAATTGATAGTTAAAAAATAACATGAAGCAATTAGGAACTAAGATTTAATTTGTAGTAATTAATTAAATTGGTTTCCTTTTGGAAATTTTGTTTGTGAATGATGTTCAGATGTAGGTTTTTTTTTTTTTTTTTTTTTTAAATTATAATTTTGCTATTTTTGCCCATTTTGTTGAGGAAAACAATGACCCA
Source organism: Pinus albicaulis (assembly GCA_034641835.2). Lineage (NCBI taxonomy): Eukaryota > Viridiplantae > Streptophyta > Pinopsida > Pinales > Pinaceae > Pinus > Pinus albicaulis. Next base: position 21,096 of record JAXQQM020062762.1, on the reverse strand, counting down.
GATATAATAGAAATATGAGATTGGAGCTATAGAGACAAAAGGGGATTTTTCCATCTTTCAAATCATATCCAAAAATAATTATTCAATTGTTTGTAATAGCTCTGTATTTTTTGAATGTGTTTGTAAAATTATAAATAAGAGCTTTGAAAATTAGCTAAGGGTTCCAATACTCTACAAGGGAGAAATTCTTCACAGTATTGTAAAGGGGATTTTAATAGTAGGATTAAGATTTAAAACTTATATCTAATCTTTGAGAATTTCTTTTTGATATGAAATCTATTTCATACTAATGCAGGTTAGTTTTTTGTCATAGAGCTTGGTGTCTTGGCAAGACTGCCGGAGAATTATTTTTTAGAGAAATATCACTAGATTGAGAGTTTCATGATTGCATTTTATTTGAAGTAATATTATATGTTTGAATATAATTTTATTCTTTTTTTATTAAAAATTTATGGGAATATTTACATATTTTAGCACTAATGTTATTTATGCGGACCATCATTTTTATGATCAAGTATGTGATGTTATAATTCTATAGATCCACCACTTATTTCTATATTTTCTCATACGTTTAATGAATTTTGGAGTAACTAATTACTTTTATATTATTATAAATTAATTTAACAATTATTACAATCTTGAGAATTATTCCCATGTTATAGTGGCCCATTCTTTATTATTTTTGGTCTCTGAACTTGAATGAACAACACTAAACATTTTCATATACTAAAACTACCTCTTCAATTCAATATTAATTATAAATTTAATCTCTAATCCCCATTTCGTTTCGAGGAACTAGTTATTATTTTCCAAGTTAGAATAGTTTTATTTCTTTCTTTCATTATTAACTGGGGCTACATTTATGAATGCTTATTTGAAAGTCTCACACAAGAGAAAACATCCCTATGGCTTTTATAAGCCCTTATTTCATCCCATTATAAATACTTCCTTCTTTAAATGACTGTAAATAAAGGCAAGTCTTTCCTTTTACCTATTAGCACTAGCAATCAATATTATACACTAGCATGGAAAGGATAGAATTAGATTAGATTTATGCATTATGATTAGTTTTCGATTAGATTAGGAATTTATTTTAGCTTATTTTTGTGTTCAGGAAAAAAACCCTATAATCAGTTGAAATCCCCATCCCAAATAGATAAAGTTCTTATTGGGGCCTTGACTGGGTGATTTTATTAATGTTTATCATGGTAAATTTTTTCCATTAACAATATCCTAAAGGTGTTTCCTATTTTTTGGGATCACCTACGCTAAAATGTGGGGAATGACCAAAATGTGCTTTTGTGAAGGGATCCCTACATTGGTAGACTACACTGGTATCAACTCCTTTAACCCCTAGTACATCTTTTAGCTAATGAAATGAAATTCTCTTTAGCTGATGTGTCTCTCCACCACCCATATTTGGGTAAACGGAATTTGATGTCAGCAAAAAATATACAACTTTTAGGAGGGTATGTAAGTGCCAAAGAAAATTATATCAAAGCTTTAAAATTCTCGAACGTTATTGTCTCTAATAGAGAAAGGCAACTTATATAGACCAAAAGTATGTATGGGAAGTATGCTATGAAATATGGATATCTATCGTAACTATGCGGGAAAGAAAATCCTCCCTAGAGGGGAAATCCTTTGGAAATTATGCCTCCTGCGCAGGACAATTTTTTTCATATCGCTTATGTAAATTGGGAACGTCCCTAGATGGGACATTCTCAAAAAAATATTTTTTCAGGGATGAAACATATGCCTTCTCTACAAATGTGACCTTGCATCAATAAATCAGATATTTATTAGGCACCCATTCTATAAACAAGTATGATTGGTAATTAAACTCTTATTCCCTCAATCCTTGGATTGGGAAACTAAGAACATCAGTCTTAGTCTTAAACCTTGGCTCACTAGCCACCTTCTACACAACCTTAAGAAACTCCCACTAAGTTCCAATTGTGGTATATTTCTTGAAAGAAATTTTTTTATATTGGAAAATAAAACCCCTAAATCCTTTAAATCTTGTTCACAAAGTCAATTTATTATCTCTTTCTCCTCTTCATCCACATCTATCAACCACTTTTTTCCTCCCAATGTTGTTATTTTAAAAACTGACTCTCTTGGTATTTTTTTGATGGCGATGCTTAGGGATCTCCCTGAGTTGGAAGTGTAGAGGGAATAAGTCATCTTTGAGACTCTCATTCTATATCCTCAACCAATATTAGGCATGCTAAAAATAACATCGCCATTTTTTTTTTCTCTCTACATTATCACTCTTCTTAATATATCCAATAATGCCAAATCTCTTCATATATATGCAGACACTCAAGTAGTTATAAAATAGATTAAAAAAAACATAGCTTTCAGTAATTTCACCCTACTTCCCCTCATTGAAAAAATAAATCATCTTTTCTTGTTTTACTCACATATCTCTGATTATCATGCACATTTATAGACACTAAATAGAAGAACCAAAAACGACTCTCCAAAGTTGAATTCGATATAGACAAAGAAACATACTCATCCTTTGAGATTAAAGAAGAATTTAGAATAAAATATTTTCTGAACCCTGGGTTCTCACTAAACAATGAGGAAAATTATTTCACAAAAATAATCATTCACATATGCAGGAAGCTCCTAAAGATGTTTATATTTTCAATTCACAAACTCCGAATCAACCGTACGCATAATTTTCTTTGGACAACTTCTCTACCAACCTCCTTTGATCGGATGACGTCATCATCTAACCCAATGTTTTTACATGGTAGTTGTATAAGAGCTACAATAGGTTATTGTATACGCATATGTAAATCACTAAAGGGATATTCACTACAAGATAGTGGAATGCATCAAGGGTTTATATATATATATATATAATATAAATTTTATTTATTTTTAATTATATAAATAATATTTAAAATTTTAAATATAAATTAAATTCCAAAAAATCATTGCGTAGAGATGTGCTTAGCCTAATATAAGGGGACGTGTAAGTACCTGTAAAATTTAATATTTAATATAAACATTTAAAAATATTTAATATAATTTCCATGCAATTAAAAAATAAAAACATATAACATATATAATGATATAGAAATAACTTGTGTTTATCAATATATAAAAGGTGTAGACATAAATGTTTGTGAACATTTAACATTTATGTTAGCTCAATTAAAAACTAATAAAAAGTTAAAAAGTAATATAGAGTTCATTATGATAGATATGTTTTAGTCTCGTTGAATGACATTAAACATTTAAATCTTGGCAGAATTAATAATAAAATGTTAGAAGTAATAAAAATAATAAGATTCAAATTGTTATATTGTAATTTTGTTTTGTAGATTAGATTAGCCTCTCTAACTCAAGTTTTAAATTATGTATAAATATTTATTACATACATTGGTCAATGCTAAATTAATACTGATCAATAGAAAAATCGTTCTATAGTCTTTCTTTTCTAGGAAATAATAAATTGAGATGTCATACTGGATAAGTAAATTGCTTGTTTACACAAAAGTACTTACCCATAAATGTTGGTGGGTGGCAACCACAATGAAAAGTCAAGTAATTGATTGTAAATATGTTATTTACTTGAGTATAAACTATTTTCAAGGATTTTATTTTTGCATGGCTTTCCTTCAAAGCGTAAGAAAAAACTCATTCCACAAATATAAAAAATGCATGCATAAATATTGTAGTCATATCCATAAATTATGTAATATAATTATCCACATGAAATCATATTGTCAAATGGCTACAATGAGAGCTTCAAGTTATGGTCCGATCAAATGTTTGAAAAATAATTTTTTTTAATAATATTCAAAAATAAATATTTAGTTTTCAATGTTAAGAATTATAATTTGGATTGGTCAATGCTAAACTAACAGTGACCAATAGACAAATTGATTGTTATAGTCCTATCTTGGTAGCGACTAATAATGATTCCTTAACCATATTTAAATTTAATTAATAAGAACATAAAAACTTAATACTTACAATAAAATTACAATACAAAATATTGTTAACCATGGATATTCACCCCCACATTACCATATATATTATTAACATGTACATAGTTTTTGTTACAATGCCATGGGACAATACCATGGATTATCAATACGACATGCCAAAAAATCATAATTCATTTCACAAAAAAATTTAAAATGTAAATATATTAGGCCTTATATATATCATTTATTACATACAGTGAAAATTCTCGATCTTATGGATGGACAGAGAGAGAGGGGGGGTGGGAGAGATAAGGAAGGGGGAACATAAATAGTGCTAGATATGGAGGGCATAGAGAGAGAAAGAAAGAATTGTGTGAGAGAAGGAGAGAAAATAATGAAGAGAGAATGGAAGGGAGGGAGAGAAGGAGAGATGAAGGGAGATAGAGATAGGTAACAAGAGGGAGTGAAAGGGAGAGATGGAGAGAGAGAGTGAGGGAGAGAGGATATGTAGAAAAACTAAAGGAAGTAAAGAAGAGAGAGGGAGATATAGATATGGAAGGGGAAGAGAGGGGGAGATAGTTCGTGAGAGAGAGAGAGAGAGAGAGAGGGAAGAAAAAAGAGATGAGGAGATATAGGTTGAAAGTGAGAGGGATTAAAAAAGGAGAGATGGAGAGAGAGTGAAAAGGGGAGAGAGAGAAGGATAGGAAGGAAAGAGAGAGAGAGGGAGATAGTGACATATTTGGAGGGAAGAGAGAGAGAGAGAGGTTTTAACAAGCACCTCCCCTCACATATACCCATTTTCAACAACTTACCTGGGGTAAACATGAGATGAGGGGTAGTTATGACCAGAGTCAAACGCTAGGTGAGCTTAAGAAAATTGAGTCAACAAACAAACCTTACTAACTTCCCTTAGGTGCAACAATACCCTTCATGAGAAACCCAACCCATCGAGGTGTCCATCCCTTGAGCCAACATGAATTTTTCCTAATTTTTATCGCTAGTCGCTCCCTTGCCAAGGCATCAATGTGACTGGACCTCCCAGTCACATGAATAAGCCTACATAAGTGTGACTGTGGACTAAAACAATCATTTTTGTGCCAACAACTACAAATTTTAAGGTTAGATTCTAGGGTTTGGGCCAAAAATTTGTCTAGAAACCACTATAGCATTCATAAATCATAAATTACATGAGCACAATGGTTGTAAACCAAAAAATGGCACCAGGACTAGGCCTGATCATCCCCAATTGAGACCAAAATTCTCTCAAACACTTGAATATAATGAAATCTAAAGGTCATGAATAAAATACTGAGCATAAGGGACTATAATTTCATGTGGAACTTATCAATAAGGATCAACAACCTCTCCCGTTAGCTTTCTTAACATTAATTACGTCTGACATCCATTATTCTTTTAGTTACATGTAAAATCATGAAAAGAACCATGACTAGAACCAGTCACATAACCATGCTTATAACCAACATATAACCACAGAAATAACCTTAATATAACAATTATTAAAGCCACATAAATATAAGTACAAAATTAAGAGAACTTAGATTTCATTTAACGTAGGCAAGTTCCAAACAGGTTCGGAACTTCCACATACCAAATGACCATAAACACGATTGAACCAACTCTTTCTTTGAGACAGTCACCCCTGTGTCATATTCCAAGAATGAATATGGGATATCATGGATAAAGAAATAAAAAAAGAACCAAGGGAACGTAGAGGTCAAACAACCTCCACCCCCACTATACCATGATCTCACCTAAACCAACACCAAGATCGCAAAACTGAACCAGGCTTTGAATGCTTCTGGATCTCATCACTATCCTTGAGTAATTTTCCATCACCTTGTCTGTAGGCTTTACTGCAATCCAGACCGAATCAGTAGGCCCTTACTGAGACACTACCCTCAGGATTTACCGTGTATCCCACCAAATTTGATAAAGGGATTCGTAGGCCTTTGGGGATGAGCCTGAGGCCACCTCCACCCTAGATTCTGAAATCATCCAAGACTTCCAAACCTCAAAATCAAGAATAATAGCATCACACCATGGCTATTTGGGAAAATGAATTGCAAGGCTAAAAACAATTATGAAAACCTAAAAAATCCATTCAACCGACATCAAAAGTACCAAATACCAAGATGAACATACCATGCATGGAAAAAAAAGGCTAAGAAGTCATACATGCAATTTGTTATCTGCAAGTATTTCAGATGAACTTGCTTGATCTTGCTCTTTGTTTCTTGATCTTTATTTTCCTTTCTTTTTCTTTCCCTTCCTTTGTTTCCTTTTACCTTTCTTAGGCCAATTATGAAATGCTCCAAGAAAAATATAAGTGTCTGAGAGTGAGAGAGAGAGAAAATAGATAAAGAGCTCGAAAAATGAACTAATAAAAGGTAATAATTGGTCCTCATAAGCCATTTTATAAATGAGGCCTCTTTTTTCTTCAGTTTCCATTACTTTCCTTAAATTTCCTCCTCATATGCAACCTGTGACCTTTCACCTTCCTATTCTTCTAATTTCCTTTATTTTCATAAAAAAATATGCCAAAATTACTTTTTGCCTTGTTAATGTCTTAGGCATTCCCTTTGCCAATTTCCCCTTAGTCATAAAAACATCCAATGATGTCCACTAGGCTATCTTATCCAAAATTCAACTTGCAATAAGCGTCCCATAACAATGGTTAGTATTTTACCTTTATTAACTTTTATTACATGAACTTTTAACCCAGGTCTGTTAATGAGACTCATAGGAGGAGAGTTAGAGGGAGATGGAAGATAATGGGAGAGAGAGGAAGGAAAGGATATATAAGGAGAGAGGGATAGAGAGAGATATATTTGGAGGGGGAAAGAGGGAGAGAAGAATAAATACAAAAAGAGAGAAAGGTGGAGAGGGAGAGGGTGACAAGGGATAGATGGAGAAAGAGGAATAGAAGGGGAAGAAGAAGAACATAGAGAAAGAGAAAGGGAGCAAGTATATATATATATGGAGAGAGAGTGATAGATAGATATATAGATATGGAAACAGAGTGTGTTTATTTTGGGGTTGAGATAGAGAGACAAATAAGGAGAGATGAATGGAGGTAGAGATATAGATGGAGGGGGGAGTGAGAGTTAGAGAGAGGGAGGGAGAGAGAGATACACATAGAGAGGGAGAGAGAGAGAGAGAGAGAGATTATGTTTTGGGGGATGAGATAAAGAGAAAAACAAGGAGTTATAGAAAGAGATATAAAAAGCCTATATTCATCTTAACACTTGATTATCAAGCACTGAGAAGGATCAAATATCTCATGCTGCAAATCTTTCCCCAATTTTTACACTCAACAAACAAGTTTGCACCTCAAGATATTTAATCTGTACTTAATAAATCAAAAGTAAAAATAATTTATAAATAAATTTACATATAAACCAAAATTATAACTATAAAATCATAATAATTATAACAATTTAAATCATTTTAATTATAAAATTTTAAATCATACAACTATAACATTTTTTCTAGAAAAATTAATTATATCTTTAGAAAATAAAAACTAGCCATAAATTCAAATTTCTTTTACAAATAAATTTAAATCTTAAACCAACTATCATTGTAACGCCATATGGATTAAAATTTTTCATAAAAATTTGATTATATACCTACAAAATAAAATAAGATTTACTAAAGAAGCCAAGGTTTCCCCACTTCTTTACATTAAATTACCCATTATCCAATAATATTACACTCGCTTCTGTTTTCCTTGTAATTTTAGTTATACAATTCTGCCTTTTCATAGATATAAGCTTCTCTAAAATAATATTCGTACAGAAACGAATAGCACCAACATGATTTTTGTGAACCCCATCAAATGCTACTAACAAAGAAGAGGAATGAATCAATACACGTCGACGAGGAAAATATTATTAGGATTTCCAATAACATATTAAATATTATGAACTCAGCTATATTCAACTACATAGTGCGTGTTATTAAGTATTATGATCTTAGGAATATTGATCGATATAGTGCTCGTTATTAGTCCTTCCCTTCGGCATAGAGGGACTCTAGCGATCGATAGGCGTTGATTTAGCATTAATTTTTGTTGATCAATTAAGGTTTAAATAAATGTTTTAAAGGAAACATATTATTAAACAAATTTTAATGTAAAATTTTTATTTTGATCTGTTTAATGTAAAGTTTCTATTTCGATCTCTTATTGTAGACAAAAAGACATAATTTTCCTGATTTTTATTAAAAATTTGGATAGTAACTTCAAAATTTGAAATGAATGTTAGTTTAATGCTAGTTTATCACTAGCATTAATTCCAAATCAATTTAATGTTAAAAGAAACTTGTGCACCCATGCATATCCAAACTTTTGTAATTGCCATGTTTGAAACTGCCACAACAGAACACATGTCATTCTTCTTGGCGCATGTCATTCTTCTTTCGTTTGCTTGTCACCTCTTCTATGTGTTGGAATATGTAATTCATACTTGTCTTTAGTTGTGGTTCTCTTTATGTATAGAGTCTGTTCCTATTCTATAGGTTAGTTCCTAGTTTGGTGTGAGGTTGAGATATTCTCTCAACCAAATTATTGTGTGTCTCAGATAGTTTCTCTATCTTGAGACTGTACCTCATGTATATATGTAACTCTATTTGTTTGATTAATATAATACAGCTTGTATGCTCAGTTTCTAAGTTGGTATCGGAGCCTGTTTGGGCTTGGGCTTGGCCTTGGCCCTTCCTGGGCCGAGGGAGATAAAAGAGTATATGTACTGTATAGGAAAAATTACTGAAACTTCACCTCTTTCCAGCAATTTAGGCACACGGGTGGAGAAGGAGAGGATCTGGCCAAAAATGGGAACCAATAGTAGGATTTCGGTGCACCAGCTTAGTAACGGACTGTATGTCTATGGACGGCCAGAGCAATACAAAGATAAGCAGATGACGATGAGCTCCATGGTGGTGCTGTACACAGGAGGGGACATCAAGAAGTCTGGCGAGCTCGGCAAGATTTTCGACATTCCGGTTCAAAGTACAAATAAGATGAAGAAATCAGGGTCTTTTTAGAAAACTCCAGGCCAAGGCCATGAAACTTCTAATTTGGGGCCTTTAACATCAGGCGGAGCTCCCAGCTCGGCTTTTTCGGCCTTGGGCCCTATAAACTCCGGCGGGATTTCACGGCAGAGCATGGGCGTAGGTAATAATCAGGGATCGAAGTTCGGACCTCTTTCCAGTAATCTGGGTCAGCAGATGTCCCAATCTGGCCCCCTAAGTTGAAGAGGAGATATGGCGGTCGGTCGAAATCCAAAAGATGTACCTTCAAGTGGCATTTCTGTCAAATTTTTGCTGGCCACTGCAAAGAAGATTTACAACACCCACCAAGATGGGAAGATTTGTATATGGCGTCGTTCGAATAGAAAATTGCTAGCGACATTGCCTTCACTCAGAGATCGTCTCCAAAGCTCTCTTCAGGCAGACAATTATGTTCATGTTAGAAGGCATCACAAGAGCCTATGGATTGAGCATTTCGATGGTGTGCCATCTCTAGCTTTACATCCCAATCATGGGCTTCTGTATTCTGCATTGTGGGATAAGACTGTGAAAGTTTGGAGATTGTCCGATTTCAAATGCATAGAATTGCTCAATGCCCATGACAACGTTGTAAATACTATAGTGTTGGATTCAGACCGTTTGGTCTTCACGGGATCTACAGACGGGACAGTGAAACTTTGGAAGAGAATAATGGCAATTCCTATACAAGGAATAGTGAAGAGAATCGAGGCAAAGTCTTTCTTGGCCATGGGATTTCCATCCCTAAGGAGATTGACCAAGGGCGGGAATGGCGCCCGAAGCCCTAATTTTGGCCTTGGTTTTTCATGGAAGATTCGTGTGAGTCCATTCACTAGTGTCAAACATGGGATTCTCTTTTCATGTTCGACCTTGAACTATTGCAAAGAATCTAGAAACCTTGTCTGCGGCCTTTGCTTGATGTAGTGATTTGGGCATGGAATGTGTATTGCAGGGATGTCCGTTTGGCAATGATACCCTCCAATGATTTGATGTTGTTGATCATTGGAGCATCCTGATCTCGGAGAGAGTATGGTGAGACTTCGTGGATGTGATAAGCCTACGTGGTTCTGGTAAGCCTTTGTGTGTGTGGTGAGCCTTTGTGGCTGTGGTGAACCTTCGTAGCTGAGTTGAGCCTTCGTGGTTGTGGTGAGCCTTTGTGGTTTTGATAAGCCTTGGTGGCTACATTGTATCTCCTCAAGGCTGAGCACTTGAGCGATGGGGGTGAATTACTACTTGTCAAAATGTGAACTAGCAAGCAAGTGAAAGGGTGTTACTTGTGCATGTTCATGAATCAATGTGGAGTGATCAGTTGTCAGTGATCTGATAGGGATTAGATCAAAGACAACGTGCAGTGCATGATCTTGGATCTGCTCACAACAACAGTGTGGGCAGTGTTCTAGTGAGATGAAATTCGGGGCAGTCTATCTGTAGTAGTGAATGGCTTGGCCATGTGTTGACCATTTCTTCATGGATATTGTACTAATGTCATGGTTATCGCTTGTTCTTATATTGTCATTTGGTATCATTTCTTGTCTAGTATGGGTAAATGTGGACAAGTCTTGAAAGTTTGTATACATATTGAGATTCGTGACCTCAATATGAAGTCATTTTGTTAGAATTCACGACTCTAACTAATGACAGGTATAGCACGGACATTCAAGACCAATATATCCAAAACTCAAAAATAAAAAATCTATGAGAGAAATATTCAAGCGAGAAAGCTCTAGCATATGAATGGTATGAGGAGCGCAAAGGATGATGGACAATCAAGTTTGTGAGAGTTTGTTTTGTGTGAGTTTCTTGGAACAGACTCATGACCATGAGTATGAGTCACAGTTTGTAATTGGAAGCAAATCTACATGTCATTTATTGTTTGTACGTGTTGTAAGACCTAGAGAGGCATGCATACCCATTTGTTATATGTTCCTTCTGTCAGAGAGTTTTAACACCTTGGAAGAGTGTGTCATGCGGGATGGATACACTTGGGTGGGCCGTATTGGTTTTAGACTCCATAAGGTGAATTTCATATCAAGGGGGATTTAATCAAGAGGTTGGATGAGCCATGCATGTGAACGACTTCCTAGTAGACTGGCGATTGCAGCGGTTGGAACCCATGCATTTTGGTAGATGGTTGTTCCTTTATATGGACAGAGACAACAACATGAACAAGATACAAAGTGTAATTACCAAACAAAACCAGTGTAATTACCAAACAAGACTAGTTGTAGATTTTGCAAATAGATATTGAGACAAGTAGTCATTAAGGGGGAGTGTTGGAATATGTAATTCCTACTTGTCTTTAGTTTTGTTTCTCTCTATGTATAGTGTATGTTCCTATTCTATAGGTTAGTTCCTAGTTTGGTGTGCGGTTGAGATATTCTCTCAACCAAATTATTGTGTGTCTAAGATAGTTTCTCTATCTTGAGACTGTACCTCATGTATATATGTAACTCTATTTGTTTTATTAATATAATACAGCTTGTATGCTCAGTTTCTAAGTCTATGCTCTCACTTTCTTGTCACCTCTTCTTTGCTTTTTCCCCCTCTTCAAGTTCATTCCACCACCCTGCTGCCCCCTCTTCAATCCCGCTCTGTAATCCTTCAATATATTGAATCCATCATAAGGAATTTTTCCCCTCTTCATCTATTCAATTCATCACAGGGAATTTTCCCCTCTTCAATCCACCAGAGAATTTTGAAACCTGCAGATTTGCAACAAAATTTTGTAGAAAACCAACATCAACAATTTTGCAGAAAATTGACATCAACAAATTTCGTTTTCATTTTCGTAGAAAAATGCAGACAAGTTAACAAACAAAAGATACTAGCTTTAGTAGAAAAATGCAGACAAGTGAACGAACAAAAGGTACCAGCTTCACCCTGCTAGCCAATGCCATCCAAAGACAACTCCTTCATTGAGGTATGATATTTTTCTCACTGCTTCAATTAGGTATGATATTCTGTTCAGTGTTGTTAGTGTTGTTTGTTGTTCTGAGCTAGGAACAAAAATAAAACTCAATTAACAGTACATTATTCCATTCATCCACCATCTCATAAAGTATTCAATTTGAAATGAGATATATAATATTTTGCATTTCATCATAATAAATTCTTTAATAAGAAAGAAAGTAAGGAATATAACAAAAAATATTTAAATCTTTTTATTCCTTAGGAAAAACACATAGAAATTTAACTGAATATTATTAATCTCGAAAAAAACACATAGGAATTTAACTTAACATTATTAATCTCTATTTTTAGAACTACAACACTGAACAATATCAATTTCAGTTCGTTCTCCAAAATTACATTAAGGGTCTCGGAAATTTGAACTTCAACAACACCTGAATCTAGAATATCATGGGATTGTAGGGCCAACTCTTCCCTCATCACCAAAGATAGATACAATTTCACTTTGTAGGGAAAATTGTTCCCTCCTAACTAGAGGCAATTTCACTTTGTAGGGCCAACTATTCCCTCCTAACCAGAGGTAGATACAATTTCACAAGTTTATTCACTGCTTTCCTCTTCTTTTTCGCCGTCTTCTTAGTCGTGTTAAGAAGTAAAAATTCCTGGCTTTGTGTATTGAAGACAATATTCTCAGACATGAAGCTAATTAGAAACAACGAATGATAAGTATAGGCGCATAATTATCAAATAAAACCAAAATAACATATATTTTAAATGTGCCAATCTTGTAGTTATTGAATTAATACATGTATTGTTTTATTTGAAATGTGCCAATATTGTAGTTCTTGAATTAATATAGATTTACAAATTTATTTGAAATATGTCGATCTTGTAGTTTTTGAATTATCTTATAGTTCTTGAATTAATATAGGTATTCGGGTATTGTTTTACTGAATTAATACAAATATTGTTTTACTGGGCTAGTGAAACCAATAAAATTGTACTAAAATTATATTTGAAATGTGCCTTTTATATCTCAACTTTAAACCTTAATACAGGTATTCGGGTATTGTTTCACTAAATTAATACAAATATTGTCTTACTAGGCTAGTGAAACCAATAAAATTGCACTAAAATTATATTTGAAATGTGCCTTTTGTATCTCAACTTTAAACCTTTCAATTTACATGAATGGTAAACTATTTACAGGAATGGTAAACTAGAAAAAAATTTAGATAAAATTTAAAATTTTCAATTTACAGGAATGTTTAAAACTTTTAATTTACAGGAATGGTAAACTAGAATTAAAACTGATAAACTTTAGATAAGTTGGACAAGTAATTCAAATATATTCGCACTATCTGCAATTTTTTCTTCTAAATATGTTGGACAAGTAATTCAAATATATTATTTTTGTTGTTCAGAGGGATTTAGCTACTACAGCCAAACCCAGGTTATTGGATGGAAGGGCTTGGGATTTATAACCATGAGAACGAAGAGTTATGTTGGTCTCTTACGCCTTGGGTTTTCCAATTACTCGACTGTTCTACCTTCATTAATCCTTTTTCCTCTGGATAAACCCATCCTAGGATCTGTAGATGCCTAAGCTAGAGCAACCCAACCAAGGTATGGAGAGAGTCAGACGGGAAGGCACATGCCCAAGATAGAGCATAAGCAATAGCAGCTCGTTGCATGAGCTAGTGTGAGCTCAAAATTCCATTCTATACGTGTTACTCTAGTAGAATATCTTATTGCATGCCAAACATATGCCTATATTTTAATACTTTAGCACTATTTTTGGATATATTTTCCTAGTCTAAATTAATCAAATTTTTTTAATTAAAAACATTAATTTAAATATAAATTAATTTTGGAGAATTATGTAGCTACTAATACAAGTATTTTCACAATTTATCAATGTTTATGGATACTCTCCAAACTCCTATCTACAACTTTGTTCTTTGTTTCTTCCTGTATGAATTTACCAATGTTTACGGATCCTCTCCTATCACATTTTACCAATGTTTACTGGTACTCTCTAAACTCCTATCTATGGCTTTGTTCTTTGTTTGTTCCTGTATTTATGATTTCTGGATCCATAATTAGTAAATAAGGCAAAACATTAAACCTATGGATGTGTGACTATATTATAAAAATGGACAATTACAAATAGGAAAGAGAGCATCCAACGCTTGATTCTACTCCAGTTGATTATTAAAACCATACTCATCTACCTTATATGTAGTTTCACCCTGAGAATGCATCATAGAAATGATAGAAGAATTATATATGAACGAAGAGTTGTTGAACTCTATAAGTTTATTCTATGTGCATTGTTGACACTCTATTCATTGAAATTAATTTGGTGTTGGAAAAAAACATTATTTTATTATGGAAGTGATTAGTTCATAATTGTTGTGTGAACATAGAGAAGCAACATTGTTGATCGAGCTATCAAAATACCATGACTGAAATCACTGGTCAAAATGAACCAAATCGATCTATCAAAATTGCATAATTACATATCTAATATATGCATTTTCTAGTGTAATTACTGCCCTTAATTGCTTCATTGGTGTAATTAATGCCCTTAATTGCTTCAACTCTATAAGTTTATTCTACGTGCATTGTTGACACTCTATTCATTAAAAATAATTTGGTGTTGGAAAAAAACATTATTTTATTATGGATGTGATTGAGTTTGTAATTGTTGTATGAACATAGAGAAGCATGTTTTAGTGGATGAGCTCACATGGAACCACATCGACGTTCATATCACATGGAATATGAAAGTGGTTATTCATTTTTTTTATGGAATATGAAGGCGTCATTCATTTTTCTAAAGCGACCATGTGATATTTTTGTAAATATTCATAGGTTATTAGCATTCTTGAAATATGTATTTATATTCTCTGGATTTTATTTTTCAGGTAAGTCACCATGCCATCAATGGATCTGAAATCAATGTTGGATCTGATCTGAAATCTGCAGTTGGACTATAATCATAACTATCTCTAATGAAAATAAAAACACTACTGATACTATATTTACTTTAATAAAATAACATTAACTAATTAATTATTTAAATATATTTTTTTTATTATATATTTCTAAAATTGTATTAACTAATTAGTTATTTAAATTTAAATAGGTCTCTTACCCTATAATTCAAACTTTTCTCATATATAAATCTATATAAGGTAATAAGAAAAAGCATATGATTTATAATAAAAAACATATTATTTATGTTATAAACAACCACTTATTTTCTCTTATATATAAACTTTACTCTTTTATATAGAAATATATATAAAGTAATAAGAAAAAGCATAATATTTACACTATTATTTAAACAGTCAACACATTTAATGTATTCATAATTTTCTACGTGGTTAACCACCTTGTTGACTCACTTGTTTATAAAAAAATTTATTAAACATTAAAACAAATATAAACACTGTCACAACCCTAGAGATTTGCATGCAGCCATATGCCAAGTAATTCATGTTGCCTTTATATCCCTATCCTAATACCAATCTATAATTTAGATAGCTTTAGTTGATAAATTGTTCCTATTGGAGACCCAACTTCGAGGGGTATTAACTCTGTCTATCACAAATTCCATTCTTCTTTGGCTACTCTGGGCAGGGACTGGTGACTGCATGCAGCCCTTGTTAAGTGTTATGATCTCAGCTATATTGAATTTTACGGTGCCTGTTACGTGTTTAATTTTGGTGGAGATGTCTATCACAACAAGAGAGGTTTTCTTTAATTTTGAATGACATGTTCATGGTACAAACCTCACAAATTGTATACATCCTTTGAATTCTTTCAACTTAAATATAAGAATGAAAAATACGGAAGAAGTCTACATGGATACACTACCACTAAACGCCTTCGCCTAGAGTATAATTTAAAAAGAATTAAATAAATGTCCTCTGTAGTGCAGGGAGTGTAAAAATTTGTTCACTTATATTTTTCCATGCAAGGCTCTTTTTTGAACTTAAATCACCAAACCTAAATTGAGACAACATGGTTTATAACAGGTGCCTCTCTAGTTTTTTTCAACACCAACGGAAGCTTTGTGATGGGGCGACGTCTGCATGCATACCAAACAAGTTCTAATTCAGAGATGAGAAAAAATAATTTAAAATTAGGAACTAAGACATTTATTTATTCATTAGAAATCACTTAACAAACATAAATTAATTGTGTTTTGGATTAAAGGTAAATAAAAATTTAGTTATGGAAGTGGTTCCATGAAAGGCAAAAAGTTAAAAGATTGATGGTAAAAAGTATTCCAACTGAGAAGTGGTTGAACAAAAACATCTCAATTAGTTACCTCTTCCTCTGTGGATAAAGCAACATCCTAGTGAGGAAGAGGGGTTCTAATCTATTGGTGGCTAAGAGAAGGAAAAGAAGAGAGAGTGTGAATTTCCCGAGCTGGTGGTGACTAGTGGAAATACTCTTAACAATCTTGAATTTCCCGGAAAGAAGATTGGACTTGGGGTCCTGAGATCTCTTCCAAGTTTTGTGTCATCCTACTTGACTCAAGTGTGGAGAACGGGGGGAGGGGAGGTTAGGACATAATTTCCTCATCCACGGTAGGGAGGATAACATCAGTCGACTTCAAATAAGTAAATTTACTGAGTTTTGTTAGCTATACAGAAGAGCATTTTGATACAGTTGCTAAGGTATTTTAAGACATTTATCTGTTAAATATCTTGGCTATGGTTAGTATTTCTAATGGTTCTTGTTTACTGTTAAGTCTCTATTCAGCTAAATAAATTTTCAATAACAATACTCTTATATAAGAGCTACAGTGTAACCTTCGTATACAACACTGTTACCGATGAAATAGGTAACCACACTGTTACCTACTTTTTTTTGGTAACATAAAAAGCACCCGATTTTGAAAAATGGTGATGCAGAATCACCCCTTTTTTTTGTGCACATTTTTGACACTCGAATATTTTTATTTATGAAGTATGAATATTTGTTTTAAAATGTTAGTGATTTTCATGCTAATTTTGAGAAGTATTGATGCAGCATCAACTTTTTATTTTAGAGCGGTGATTTTCATGCTAATTTTGAAACGTATTGATGTAGCATTGACCTTTTTTTTAGAGTGGTGATTTTCATGTTGGTAATAAAACACAAAACTTAGATAAAAAAAAATATATAAAAACAATATAAAACCAATAAAAATGTAAAAAAAAAAAACAAAATTAACCCGTAAAAATATAAAATTTAAACAAAAATCAATAAATAAAATAAATAAAAAAACACAAAAATATTATGACAACATTTGAAAAAGAAACACATAATTTAAAGGAAAAAAACAAAAATTAACCAAAAAAAAAAACATCAAAAACATTTTTTTCTAAGTTATTAAAAAAAACCATATAATTAAAAAAAAAAAATTAAAATAGAAAATTAAAAAATAATTAAAATTAAAAAATTAAAATTTAGATTAAAAAAATAAAATACAAAAAAGAAAAAAATAAATTTAAAAGTTTAAATTAAAAAAATAATAATAATAAGAAAAAAAAATACAAATTTTAAAATTAACAAAAAAAAAATTAAACAAAAAAACAAAATTGAAAATTGAAAAAGAAAACTAAAATAACAGAATTAAAATAGAAAAAACTATCATTAAAAAACAAAAAAAATAAAAAAAACCACGTGCAAATAATTAAAAAACAAATATCCATAAATTTACTGTTTTTTTTTAAATGAAACAGTTTATAAATTTTAAAAATGAAAAACTAAATAAACTAAAAGATTAAAAAAATTAAATTAAATTAAATTAAAATTTAATAAATTTAATAAATAAATTTTAAATTTTAAAAAATAATTAATCTAAAATATTAGATTTAAAAACAAAATTAAAAAAAAAAAATTAAAACAAATTAAATTTAAAATAAAAAATTTCAATTATAAAAAATATAATTTTTAATTTTTGGAAATTAAAAAAAAAAAAATTAAAAACAAAAAGGAAAAAAATCAAATTAAAAAAAAATTATTAAAAATTAAGAAAAAAAAATGTTATGAATTAAAAAAATAAAAAAATTAAACAAAAAAAAATTAAAAATTAAAAAAAAAAATTTCAAATTAAAAAAAAAAAATTATTTAAAAAAAAAAAAAATATATATATATATATATATATATATATATATATATATATATATATATATATATATATATATATATATTTTGATCGTGGTGAAAACAATCGTCTCCTCCCACTGGAGCTGAATTTCTTCAACTGCTTTCTCATTTCTCGGAGTAATACTCCCTTAATCTACCTAACAAGCAGAGTGTCGCTTCTTGAATCTGCCTCCATTTAGACCAACTGCTCCAAATTGTGAGTTTCACCCATTCTTAATCGCCCATTTACCTGAGGCCAATTCTAATTCCATCCGTCGTCACTTGGGCGAGAGGCCGATTGGCGGCTCCACCACGATCAAAAATTTCTTTTTTTTTTTAATTTCTTTTTAAAATTTTTTAAATTTTAATATTTTTTGTTTAATTTTTTTTTTTTTTAATTCAAAAAATTTAATTTTTTTTTTTTTAAATTTAATTTTTATATTTCAAATTTAATTTGTTTTAATTTTTTTTTGTTTTCTTAAATTTTTTTTTAAATTTTATTCATTATTTTGTTTTTAATTTTTTTTTTATTTTTTTTAATAATTTTTATTAAATTTTTTTATTTTTATTTTATTTAATTGATTTTTTTTTTTAAATATTTCATATTTTTTATTATTATTAAATTTTATGTTTAATTTTTTCTATATTTTTTAAAATTTAATAATTTTTGTATATATTTTTTAATTTATTTGAATTTAATATTTTTTTTTAATTCTTTTAGTTACATAAAATTTCAATATTTTTTTTAGTTGAATTAAAATTGTGTATTTAAAATTAGATTTTTTTTAAATAAACTTAATATTTTCAAATTAAATTGTTTTTTATTTTATTTTTTATTTAATAAATTTCTTTTAATTTATTTTTTTCAATTTTTCATTTTTAATTGATTTTTAAAAATTTTTAACTTTTTATTTTAACAATTTTTTTTTTTCTTTATATTTAGAATCTATTTTTTATTTCAAAATTTATTTGTTTATTCATTTATTTATTAAAATTTAATATTTTTTTTTTTAATTTAATTTGTTATTTTAATATTAACATTTTTTTAAATTTAATAAAATCTAATAGATATATTTTTTTGGGATTCAACTGCATTAATTTGGTCATTCATCTATGACCATTTCCCTGTAAGAATCACCCTATGCAATGAGTGCTAATTGGACTATTCAAAAATCATGAGAAATTAGTCAGTTACGACTACCTCTGATGGAAATGGTCATAGATGAATGACTAAATTAACGCAGTTGAATCCCCCAAAAATGATATCTAATATAATGCAATGCGGAAACCCCTCATACTTAAAATACTAAGAGTAAAGGGATCTCTTCTTGAATGGTTCATGAGGCACAATAGTTGCTAAGGTTTTGCAAATGGGGTAGCAAGCTAAGTGGGCTTGATTGTGGGGAAAACTTCACAGTTAAGCGTGCTTGAGCTAGAGGAGTTTTGGGATGGGTGACCTCCCGGGAAGTCCTGGTTACTGGGTGCAAGCCCCGAAAGTGATGATTGATGCTATGTGATTCATTTCACTAGTTTCAATCCCACTTCTTCACCCCTGTGAGCATCAGTGGATGCAATGAGTGCTAATTGGACTATTCAAAAATCACGAGAAATTAGTCAGTTACGACTACCTCTCATGGAAATGGTCATAGATGAATGACTAAGTTAACGCAGTTGAATCCAAAAAAATGATATCTAATATAATGCACTACGGAAACCCCTCATACAAACATATATATTTTTAATTTAAGTTCATATATGGGTGACCTCCCGGGAAGTCCTGGTTACTGGGTGCAAGCCCCGAAAGTGATGATTGATGCTATGTGATTCATTTCACTAGTTTCAATCCCACTTCTTCACCCCTGTGAGCATCAGTGGATGCAATGAGTGCTAATTGGACTATTCAAAAATCACGAGAAATTAGTCAGTTACGACTACCTCTCATGGAAATGGTCATAGATGAATGACTAAGTTAACGCAGTTGAATCCAAAAAAATGATATCTAATATAATGCACTACGGAAACCCCTCATACAAACATATATATTTTTAATTTAAGTTCATATATATATATATATATATATATATATATATATATATATATATATATATATATATATATATATATATATATATATATATATATTATTTCTTATAATTTAAATTTAATTTATTTTTTAAAATTTATTTGTTTTTTAAATATATATATATTTTTATTGTATTTTATTTTTCATTTTTTATATTTAATTAATTTTTCATTTTTTAACTTTTAATTTAAATAATTTTTTTTTTTTAATTTTTTTTTTTAAGTTTTAAATTTATTAAAACTTAATATATTTCTTTAAATTTAATTTTTTTTTTTAAATTTATTTATTTATTTTTTTAATTTAATAAACATTTTTTTTTTCTTTTTTTAATTTAATTTCTATATTTTATTTATTATAATTTCTTTCTTTTTTTAACTTGTGTTTTTTTTTAAATTTAATATTTTTTTTTTATTTCTATATATTTTGAAATTTTAATCTTTAACTTCTTCTTTCTTTCTTTTTTTAATTTTAGGTTTGTTTTAAATGTTTGAATTAAAATTTTTATTTTGTTTTTATTTTTATTTTTTTATTCCTATATATTTTAAAATTTTAAGCTTAAAAATGTTTTTATTTTTAAATTTTTTTTTCTTAATTTTTAGGTTTTTTTAATTTTTGAATTTTAAAAATAAAAAAAATGTTATTTCTATTTTTAAAAATAAAAAAAATATGACACAATTTTTTTTTTTTGTTATTCCAACATCAACTGGTTTGGTTTCGAGGGTGTTTTTTCGATCATTTTTTCAAGAAACAATTTTGTTTTTAGCATAATTTTATTAAATGTTGAAATTTGAACTTCAAAAAAGACCAAGTGCGTTCTGGAATACACTTTTTTTGTTTTTGGGGTGTTTTTTCATGTTTTTTTGAGTCTTTTTGGGTTAGAGTTCCTGTTTTGAGGTTAGGTTACCTATTTCATCAGTAACAGTGTTATACTTGTTC